>PVKU01002383.1:0-231461 GCA_004027475.1 Anoura caudifer
TGCGCTGGCCTTATAATTTTTGAAATCTTTTTATTTATGAAGAATTTCCAACTCACACAAAAGTAGACCGAATAGGATCATGAGCTCTCTAGGCACCTACCACCTCAAGCCCCTAACCATCACCTGATGGCAGCCCTGCCCTCCCTGTACCCTGACCAACTTCCTCTCTCCCCAGATTATTTTGAAGCAAATCTCAGACATACATCATTTCATCCATAGAAATTCGAGTATGTTTCTTTACAAGATCAGTTTTTAAAATATCACCACAATACAATTATTACGCAATAGCATCAAATGTCTGTCAGTGTTTAAATTGCCAGTTGTCTCACAAACATCAGGAATTTTTCTGTTTTCATTTTGTGGTATTTTAAAAATGTGATCCAAATAATGTCCATGCTTTGCAAATGGTTACTGTGATCTTAAAACTTCTTTTAAGGATAGGTTTTCGCTCCACTTCTGTTTATAACAATTTATCTGTTGAAGAAACCAGATTGTTTATTCTGAATAATTTCCAACAGTCATGGATTTTGCTTATTGCATTGCATAGCTTATTAAACATGTTCCTTTGTCCTCTCTATTTTCTATAACTGGAACTTGGAATTAGATCATTATTTTTAATATAATTTAACACAGATAATTTGGAAAATGCAAAAAAAGTAATACAGGAAAGCACAATTCTACTAATTTTAATCCTCATTTTGAATAGTAAATTACAAAAATTGAAGTTCTCTCTTACCCTCATGGGATCCCACTCTCCAGGAGTAACCACAGGTAACAATTTGGGGCTCAGAGGATATAGTTCCACTTGTTGCCGAACAGCAGTTGGGGACCTGCTGACCTCAGCCACCCTCGAAGCAAAGGATAAAGGAAAGGAGTTTTTATTCAAAAGCTTCACAATTTTGAAATAACAGCTTTCCACATGCATTAGTCACTTAAGCCTATCAATTAAGGCTAAACCCTGACTCTTTCATTACACCGTTAATCACTTAAGCTTATCGATTAAGGCTAAACTCTTTTTTAAAAAAATATATTTTATTGAATACGCTATTAAAATTGTCCCATTTTTCCCCTTTGCCCTCCTCCGTCTGGTACCCTCATTTCCTCCAGCATTCCCCCCACCTTAGTTAATGTCCATGGGTCATATATATAAATTCTTTGGCTTCTCCATTGATGTGGACACCGGCCAGCAGTGTCCGTGTCATTATGGATGAATTAAAACATACACACAGACTACCGAGTCTGGTGGAGGAATAAGGATGACAGCATGGCTTTTCTCTCTAGAGGAGCAAAAGCCGTGGCCTCTGCCAAGACAGGCCTTTATTCTAATTCTCCTCTCACATTCCAAGATGGTTCTCCTTCACTATCCCCAGGTTACAACAAAGGAGCCAATTCCCCTGATTGCATCATAGAAGAAGGATATTAGCAAATGAATAGGCAGCCAGCTACACTGGTCCCAAGGTTTAGCACTTGCAGGGTGAGGGAGTTTTAGCAAACATCAAAACAGCCTAGGTCTAATGCAAATCTGATTACCCACGAGGGAACCTATCTGTGGGCGTGGGTCCCGTGCATCTCCAAGTGGGAGCTGGACCCATGCCATGCAGGAGGGTCTGCCACACTCCATTTCCCATACTGTTCTCAACCACCCCCTGTCTATTTTGTACCTACCATTTATGCTTCTTATTCCCTGTACATTTCCCCCCATTCTTCCCCTTCCCCCTCCCCACTGCTAACCCTCCATGTGATCTCCATTTCTATGATTCTGTTCCTATTCTAGTTCCTTGTTTAGTTTGTTTTTGTGTTTTTAGGTTCAGTTGTTGATAGTTGTGAGTTTGTTGTCACTTTACTGTTCATAGTTTTGATCTTCCTTTTCTTAGATAAGACCCTTTAACATTTCATATAATAATGGCTTGGTGATGATGAACTCCTTTAACTTGACCTTATCTGGGAAGCACTTTATCTGCCCTTCCATTCTAAATGAAAGCTTTGCTGGATAGAGCAATCTTGGATGTAGGTCCTTGCCTTTCATGATTTGGAATACTTCTTTCCAGCCCCTTCTTGCCTGTAGGGTTTCTTTTGAGAAATCAGCTGACTTATGGGAACTGCTTTGTAGGTAATTGTCTCCTTTTCTCTTGCTGCTTTTAAGATTTTCTCTTTATCTTCAAACTTTGGCATTTTAATTGTGATGTGTCTTGGTGTGGCCCTCTTTGCATCCAACTTGTTTGGGACTCTCTGAGCTTCCTGGGTTTGTATATCTATTTCCTTTACCAAACTGGGGAAGTTTTCTTTGATTATTTGTTCAGGTAAGCTTTCAATTTCTTGTTCTTTCTCTTCTCCTTCTATCACCCCTATTATTCTGGTATTGGTACATTTAAAGTTGTCCCAGAGGTTCCTAGGCTTCTCATTTTTTTTTTTTTTAATTCTTGTTTCTTATTTCTGTTCTGGGTGAATGGTTATTTCTTCCTTTTGTTCCAAATCATTCATTTGAGTCCCAGTTTCCTTCCCTTCTCTGTTGATTCCTTACATATATTTCTTTATTTAACTTTGTATAGCCTTCATCTCTCTCTTTATTTTGTGGCTGTACTCAACCATATCTCTGAGCATCCTGACTACCAGTGTTTTGAACTCTGCATCTGATAGGTTGGCTATTTCCTTGTTGCTTAGTTCTTTTTCTGGAGTTTTGATCTGTTCTTTCATTTGGGCCATATTTCTTTGTCTCCTCTATTTGGTAGCTTCCCTGTGTTTTTGTGTGTTAGGTAGAGCTGCTCTGACCATGTCAGTACACCTGTTACCTTGTAAGAGGCAGAGACTTAGGCATACTCCAGGGTGGGGCAACCTGCTTCGCAACTTGATAGCATTGTATGTGGAGGAGGGGTCAGAGAGGGAACAATGTGTCTTGCTCAGCTTTCTCCCCATTTTCAGTCACTTCCCCCACTTCCTATAAGCAACTGGCACTCTTCTAGCTGCTGCTGTTATGCTGATTTCCCAAGTGGGTGGGTTTGAGCATGTTCTAGGACCCTGCGGGCCCTTGAAATGAACTCCCCTGAGAGACCAGCAGTTTCTTCCACTGCCACACCCCTCACTGATTTTTACAGCCAAAGGTTATTCCCAGCACTGGAACCTTGGGCTGCACAGTCTGGTCTGGGGCTAGGATTGCTCGATCCCCAGTTGTCCCTCCAAGTTTTTACCCACCAAACATGAATGTGGGACCACCTGTTCTGCCAGCTGCCACTGTCACCTCACCATGCCTCCTTTCCACCCTGGCCCCAGCTGCCTGTCTCTGCCCCTGCTACCCATCTGGATGAATGTTTCTTCTTCAACTCCTTCAACTCCTTGGTTGTTGGACTTCCACATAGTTCGGTTTTCTGGCAGTTCCTGTTGTTTTGTGTTTTTCTATTGGTTGTTATCCATCTTATTGTTGTACAAGGAGGTAAAGTATGTCTGCCTACACCTCCATCTTGACTGGAAGTCTAAGGCTAAACTCATTAACACCTGAGTGCTATCATTCCCCCTGATAGTTTTCAATTATCTTATTTCTATAAGGTTAGTTTATAAACTAAAACAATGTAAGATACAAAAGCTACACAATTTTGGAAGAATGGCAGGCTCCTACCTCAGAGGATGTCCCCTCTAGAACACCCAAAGAAGAATAACCCTGCCACCCTCCGCCAGGCCAGCCGGATCCTAGGTTGCACCCAGAGTTCCTTCCCATCCAAAATGCTATCTGTTGTCCCTTGGGAAATACAGGCAACTGCAGCAGAATCATGCAGGCATCTTCAAGGAAAAGAGCCCTAGAACCAGAGCCAGCCTGTCTGAGAGCCCTCAAGAGCCCTTTTTTCTTAAAAAAAAAAAAAAAAAAAAAATCATTTCTTTATTTTTAGAAAGAGGGAAAAGGAGAGAGAAAGAGAGGGAGAGAAACATGATGTGCGAGAGAAAGAGCGATCAGTTGCCTCTCTTGTGCCCCCAACTGGGGACCCGGCCTGCAACCCAGGCATGTGCCCAGTTGCAGGCACATGACTGGAAATCGAGGCCACAACCTTTCAGTCCACAGGCCAGTGCTCAGCCCACTGAGCCATACCAGCCAGCACACCCTTCTTTTATTTCAAATTTCTTGCCCATAATTCCATGCACCCCAGAGGCATTCAGCTTCTCAGCTAATTCCATCAGTCCTAGACTGTTTACCATTGCCTCATCCTACCATCTCTCCCTACTCCTCCCCAGTGATCTGGTCAGTTCTTTCTGTATCACAATTCAAAAATGAAGGAAGATGTGGTGGTTAATTTCATGTTTCAACGTAACTGAACCATGGGTACCCAGACATTTCCTCACATCTTATTCTAGGTGTGTCTGTGAGGGTATTTTTGGATGAAATTAACATCTGAATCAATAGACTGAGTAAAACAGATTGCCCTCCCTGTGTGGGTGGGCCTCATCCAACCAGTTGAAGATCTGAATAGAACAAAAGCACTGGTTCTTCCTCAACTAAAATGGAACTCCTCTTGCCTGATTGCTTAAACTAGGACATTAGTTTGTTTTTTATTTTGTTTTGTGTTCCAGTCTTTGGACTCACACTAAACCATTGGCTCCTCTTGGGTCTGAGCCTGCTGGCTTTTGGATTGAATTTATACCATCAGCTCTCTTGGTTCCCAGGCCTTTGGACTTGATCTGGAATTATGCCTCAACTCTCCTGGGCCTCCAGCTCATCATCTGCAGATCTTGAGACTTCTTACCCTCTGTAATTGTATGAGCCAATTCCTTATAATAAATACATATATATGAGATATACATATCCCCTATTTGTTCCATTTCTCTGGAGATCCTTGACTAATACAGAAGGCAAGTGGAGGGGATGAAACCTAGGCTAGGCCTTGCAGGACTGGTGGCATTTAAATGGTTAAAGACAAGAGGTAAGTGTATGCCAGGAAAGCAAAGTGGAAGCATCTGGAAAATGAATCTATTATGTGGGGCTCAGTCGGGTATTGGACAGACTGCAGCTAAGACTTGGGTTTGTTGAGTCATGAAGGCCTTTGGAGCCAGGGTAAGGAGTATGTACCCAGGTCTACAGACAAGAACCACTGTATGTACCCAGGCCTAAACAAGAACCACTGTCTACTCTTATCAAGATAAGAGTCAGGTGTCAAAGAAGTTCATGTATATATAAAAGAGCTCAAAGCAGCAGGATTTGCTGGGCAAGTTCCACTGTGGAATTCTGAAGAAACCCAAAGGGAAGTGCAAGGTAAATGAAAGCAGTACAGAATCCTCCCTCAACATAGTGGCATGCTCACAGCCTGACTCTCCCACACCCCCCACCCCGCCCCCCCAGGCTCTCAGCCCCTTTGACCTCTCTGGTTCTCAACTTGGAGTGCACCTGCGTCTCCTTGCCTTCTGGTGCAGTCTGGCGCCAGTCCTTTTTCAAAGAGTCTGTTTCAGGGTCTTTGTTTATCTTCCTGGCAAACATGAGAGGCAATATAGGGTGCGGCGTTTCAGTATCTCTGGAGCCATATTACCAACATTTAAATCCCAGCACTATTTTTTTTTAGATTTTATTTATTTATTTTTAGACAGAGGGGAAGAGAGGGTCTGTGCTCTAACTGGGAATTGAACCTGTGACCTCCTGGTTCGCAGGCCAATGCCCAAACCACTGAGCCACACCAGCCTGGGCCCCCAGCACTATTTTTAATAGCTGTGTGACCTGGACAAGCAGCCTCAACTGTCTGAGCCTGGTTGCTATTCGGTAAAATGAGAGTAATAGCAACTTACACAATAGAGTTATTAGGATGAAATGAGACAGAGCATATTAAGGGCTTAGAATGGGTCTGGTGCAATAGTAATAGTTGTTTTTTTTTTTTTACTAAAATATATGCAAAGCACAAGATTTTTGCTTCCACTGCTCTACCCTACTGTTGAGGTCACCAGTGGCCCTGAATTTCATCCCCTGGACTTCAGAACAGCGAGCTGCACTCTCTTGGGGATCTTCCCTGGGAACACTGGTTTTCCACACTGCTGAGGCCCCAGGCTGGTTCCTTACCCTTTGTCTGCAGCTAGTTGAGCACCTTGACTTGGAGAAGTGAGTCCTTGCCCGTCTCTGCTCAGCTAGGAGCGCCAAGGCACTTTCCCAGCAGGCTGAGCTGACCCTGACCAAGAAGGGAGGTGCTTTGGGAACACCTGAGCCACCACAGAAGAGACCTGGAATCCCTCGGTGGCTGTCACAGGCCTGGTATTTGCTGTATTTATGCTTTTCCAATCCCTCAGGCACAGGCATGCCTCCCCTCCTCCTCCAAGTCTCTCGGCTTGACCTCTGTTTCCCATTCCGGCTCTAGACCAGGAGCCTTCTTCTCAAAAAGCCTGGCTTGTGTTTGACACCCTGCCTTACCCTCTCTGGCCCAAAGGAGCTCTCCTCTGTTTTCCTCTAAAGGCTTTATTGATTTTCCTCTCATATTTAAATCTGCAATCCATCTGAAATTGATCTTGCCTCTAGTTTGAATGTTCTGCAAAGAATTGAACTGAAAATGGTCGGTTTTAGTTTTTTAGGCCATGGTGTCTGACCAGACTGTTTCTGCTTCCTTGCCCTCCAGAGCTGACTTTGTTTCTGCTCAAGTCCAAGCCTGATTCTCCAGCCTTCCTGTTAAGTTTGAGCCTTCTATAAAGTCCTTTATTAATTGCATTACCCAGAATGGGTTTCTATTGCCTGCAATCAAATATCCCTAATGTTTACACCCCCAGAGAAGTGCATTGCTTGGGAGGAGGAGGATGAAGAGGAGGGGAGAGAAGAGGGGAGAGGGAGAGGCAGGGAGAGGCAGGGAGAGAGGCAAGGAGGGAGGGAGAGGGGAGAGAGAAGGAGAGGGAGGGAGAGAGACAGAGAGAGTCCTTATAAAAGCATTAATTTCATCATGAGGGCCCTACCCTCATGACATCACCAAATACCAACACATTGGGGGTTATGGCTTCAACATTTGAATTTGGGAGGGGAAACAAACATTCAGTCCACAACAGCTGCTCAGTAGGCAAAGAACAGTATCTGCCGTTCCTGATCTGTGTGGTGACTAAGTGGTGCCAGCTTGGGGATCATGTTGGTTGCAGGGCACACCAAAGATGTGATTATGGTACTCTCGGTAATAGTGAAATGATGTGTCTCTAGCCACTCGGGCCTCACGCATTCTCCCTCACAGACCTCCAGAACTTGAGACTTCTAGTCAGTGGGCTCTGTCCACCCCAGTGGGTGTCCTTGACCATCTCAGCCATCATGGGGCAGGCTGAGTGTGGGTGGGGCATCAACTCTGTAAAGGGGGTTGGGCTCGCAGGGCAGAGGTAGTAATATAGCTTGAATTACAGGCATGATTCTTATTTATTTGTGCGGGAATATTACCCATCTCCTCTGATGGACCCTTAAATTCAGGCAACAACAGCTGAACACCCAAATCTTCATTAAACTGGGACTCCAGGGAACCTAATTTGGGGCAGGTCTGCAGTGTAACGAGTGGAGAAGCCCTGGAGCCCCGAAACAGTTTATTCAAGTTGTTATGCCCATTAAATTATTTTGATGCATGTAGATCTTCAAGGGTTCCATAAACGAGGACATTAATGACACATAACCTAGAACTTATCCTCTACACAGATGGTTATCGACCAAAGTGATACCACCATCTGGGGAATATTGGAAGTTTGTGGGTGTCACAATGACACCCCCGGCATGTAATGGTCAGACACCACAAAGGCTAAACATCCTGCAATGCACAGAATAGCCCTGTATGACAATGAATTGTTTCACATTCTCCAAGACTGTAATATCAAATTGGGCATTCATAAATTCTCAATACAAGCAAAGTGTGTTTATAATGATCTAAGTCTAGAATTTAAGTTGGCTTTGACATATAAACACAGAGTATTTTTTGCATAGTTTCAACATGCTCTAGACTTGGAAGGAATGTCATTATTGCACAAATGGAAGAATGATTGTCTTGTGTCCTGTTTAAGACCTTAGCACAGAGCGTTTACCATTTCAGGAAACCACGTCACCAGTGCCCTAGTAATTAGCTAGTACATCACCTGATGCCGCCTGCACTTGCAACTCCTGCGTTCCTGGAGATTGTAGCGCCAGGTGCACGCACCTCCTGCACTCACTCAGCGTCTTCCAGAGCAGCTGTGACCAAACAGCAACACACTGAAATGCACGGTTTTTTATTATGAAGTTTTTTTCCCTTTCCTTTTTTTCCTTTATACTTCAACAAAGGCACTATACTGATTTTTTAACTTACAAAATTAACATTGAATTTTAAAAAGAGAAAATTTATATATACATGTAGTAGGTACAATTACCTACAACTTTCACTGCAGAAGAGTACAGAGGGTGTTGTAGAGCGTTTTTATAAAAGGGGGCACTTGGGTTTGATGAAGTGGAGAACCATTGCTCTGTGGGGACTAATTTTTTAAGTAATCTTACATGGACACAAAACATGAATGGACCATTCAGTGAATTTGAATAAATCACCCATTTATTATCCAATTTATATTTATAAATTAACATTTTTAAGTTATCCATCTTCTCTGATGGACCCTAATATTTTCAGCTCAAAGGACTCTCCCTCATACTGCCTTCCAGTCACTTCCCACCCACAATCCTGACTTAGAACACCGGACATTAATTTTGCCTGTTTTAAATTAAAACTCCATGCAGAAAATTATAATTAGGTGAGGTCATGGATGTGTTAACTGACCTTAGTGTGGTAAACATTTCACAATATGTATACACAGATATCAAATCAACACATTGTATACCTTAAAAGTTGCACGATGTAATATGACAATTATATCTCAATACAACTGGAAAGAAAGAAAAAGAAAATACTTTATGTAAATGACATCATATAAACTTATTTATGTCTGGCTTTTTTTTTTTTTTTTGCTCAGTGCTGTATTTATGAGAATCATCTATGCTTTGTGTATCAGTAATTCATTCATTTTCAATGATGAAAACATTCTATTGTATGAATATAATAGAATTTATTTTACCCATTTGTCTATTGATGGAAACTACTATATTTAAGTAGTTTCCAATTTTGAACACTATGAATAGTTGTTTCTGTGAATACTCTTACACCTATCTTTTCATAAGCACACACGTATAACTGTTTCTGTAGGAGTACCAGGAGTACTACTGTTGGGTAACAAGTGTGCATTTGTCGAGCTCTAACTTTTTTTTTTAAGATTTTATTTATTTATCTTTAGAGGGGAAGGGAAGGAGAGAGGGAGAGAAATATCAGTATCAATGTGTGGTTGCCTCTCATGCGTCCCCTCCCGGGAACTGGCCTGCAACCCAGGCATGTGCCCTGACTGGGAATTGAACTGTGAGAGCTTTAACTTTTTAACCCACCTTACACAGACTCTTGCCTGTGTGGCTTTAAGATGTGGTTAAATGAAAAACTAGAAAGGTGGGAACATGGCCATCTCAGCATAGAATCCTTTCTGGAAGTACTCACGTTTAAGTGCTGCTAAGGCACGTGGCCGGCAAGTCCTCTGAGAAAGGCTTTGGCTGTCACAGTCAGCCCTGCACAGCCAGCCCTGCAGTCTCTGGGACGCTGGGACTCCTGCTGCGACTTGGGGGGAGGATGACTAAACTGCAAGGCTCTCTGAGCAGAGAAAGGGTTGTTCAAATGCTCCAGGCCTCCAGCCTGGCTGCCACGGCACAGGTGGGGAGCCTGGAGTGGGCAGAGGGGAGGGAAGTGAGGGGGCTGACAGCTAGAAAGCTGACTCAAGGTAGGTGGGCGGGAGGGGGAGCCAGGGTACAAATGACTGTGTTTCCAAGATGTATGCAAATCAGATGTAGTTAGAACAAGGTTTTTAGTTGAAAAATTCATTCATTATGACATGGTAAAACCTCCCCCCCACCAACCACCACAAAAGGGCATATAATGAAAAAATAAAGTCTCTTTCACCTCTTAGATTGACAGTCCTCTGGGCCTCTTTCCCAAAGAGAGGCCCAGTTCCGCCAGAGCCAGCCTGTGCTCATGCAAGAGGTATCTGCAGTAGGTTATTCAGCTTCTCTGGGCTTCAGCATCCTCATCTTTAGAATGATGAGGTTGGGCCCAATGTCCCCCAAACTTCCTTACTGATAAAAACCACTTGGGGAGGGGGAGGACTCATTTACTCTCTGGTTTCCCAGGGCATAGGCCCTGGGATTTCAGTTTAGTGGGACTGCAACGAGATCCAGGAAGTTGTGTTACTGAAAGATTCCCTAGGTGATGTTTTTATCATCAAAAAGTTGGGGAAAACACTGGAATTAGAGAGTCTTTAACATTTAAATCTTTTCAAGTGCCTATATTATTCTGTCCTTTAGAAATCATAAAGTGATATTTACCTTGTAGAAATGTGGAGTTTCTAAGTAATGAAGAATAAAGATAAGTGTTTTCACGGCAGCACATTAAAATAACATAAAATAAATCTCTGGGCTCTTTACCAACAACACTGGTAAATGCTGGCTCCTCTCCTTGGTCTTGTCCAACCTTCTTGCTCCCTGCCGGGGGTCCCCAGCAAAAGTGAGGCAGCGGTTTGCCCCTTGCCTCCATTGCATGCGCCCGATGATCCTCCACGCTGCCCCTCGAGATCTAGGCACCTCCTTTTTATGCTGTCATCGGCTTGATCTTCCCCTACAAAAACATTCCCATCCTTTGGCTCATTTTCTGATTGTGTTAAGAATGAGTAGTGGTTAGAATAACAACCAACGCTCGCATGCGTGCTTGCAAAGAGCCAAGCACTGATCTAGAAACTTACATCTAGGAGATTTTAAAGCCCCACCAATAATCCCCTGCTATAGGTGCTCCTTTTATCAACTCTGTTTACAGAGGAGAAAAATCAGGCACAGAGAGGTTGTGGCTGAGGCGACACGGCAGTGAGCGACAGCTGAGAGTGGAAGCCAGATGGGTCCAGCTTCAGAGTTCCCACTCTCACTCACCATGCCATACTCCTCTCAGTACAGAGTAGCTTTTATGTCCTCCTTGCTGGCTGACATATTTGTATTTTAATAAGGCCTTTCAGGATGCCAGGCCTTGACTCAAAGTTGGGACTAAGGGTGACTAGATACATTTTGAGTTTAGGGGAAGGCATTCTCTGGCTAGCTCCACCTTGTGGTTATTGGTCTGCCAATTAACATTTCCTCACTTGCGCTCAGATACTGTTGTGGTTCCTAACAATGACTGAGGCACTGTGAGTTCCTGAATTGTCTTCTGAATCATTAAAGAGAGATTGCGCTATGCACATCCTGGTTCATTTCCTAAGGAAGTTCTTGCTGAGGGCCAATCACCAGGCACCCTACCTTCACCAAGCTGTACTTTGATGGGGAAAATATATGTTAAAGAACAAAATTTAATCAAGTAAACTTGAAGATCTGATTGGCTTTACTAAACTATCTATGAATCAGGCAGTGTCCCGTCTAGCAACTAGAAGGATGCTCCCATGAGTTGTACAAAATGGAAGGTTTTTTATAGGCAGAAGGAGGATGGGACTAAGAAGTTAAAAAAGTGAATTATTTCAGACAAGGACACCTTTCCTTAGAACACTAATTTTCAACCTGTGAGCCGTAGCACACTGTGTGCCCCAAGAAATTTTAAAACACACACCACCTGACTAGTTAGGGGCTCTGACCTCTTTTCCCTTACTTAGATTGTCAAATAAAAAAAAAAAAAAACGACAAAAGCCAACACAACAATAGCTATCCAGCATGAGTGAATCAAAACTGTATCTATTTTTTTGTCAGATCATCAAAAAAAGTATTTTTTGGTGTGCCACAGAATTTTAGTAATCAGTGTATGTGTGCCATGAGGTGAAAAAGGTTGAAAATCTGTTGCCTTAGAGGAAAGCAGGGGTCTTAGGTCAATTACCTCACTAGAGCTGATCAAGAAATTCCAGACTGATTGTTCTAAAATTTCACTCCTGGGAGAGGCTCAAACAGCAATTAGGCTAGTTATTAAGTTTTGCTTTGGTGATGTGGCTTAGCAATAGTGACTCCATTTTGGCCTGTTGTTTGTTTGTTTCTTTTTTCAACATACATATTAATCAGATAATCACAAAATAAGTAAAAGATTGCAACTGTGACAAAGGCAACTAAGGGGAGATGCCAGGTGCTCTGAGAGCACAATGTAGGTCTGATCCAGCAAGGGGTCCACTGAGCAGAGATCTTGAAGCATGAGGGTCACCTAGGTGAGGAGAAGAAGAACATTCCAGGCAAGGAGAACAGGCAAAGCCCTCTGGTGGGTGGGGCATGGTAAACAGCAAGCCAAGGTTGTTGGACTAGAGAGAATAAAGAAGAGGCTGAAAAGGCAGGGAGGCCGGACCACATAAGGCTTTGTGGGCTACACAAGTGAGTTTGCTTTGTCCTGAGAGGGAGGGGAAGGACAGAAAGGTTTGATCAATTTGTGTTTTGAACCCATCACTGTAGCTGAAGTGTGGAGAATGACTGTTAAATGTACTTTTTTGTTGTTTGTTTTTTGTATTCTGATGCCAGCCATTCTGGACATGAAAGATGACAGATATAACGGGTTGCTTGCAGTCAAGTCTCCTGCCTTCTGTGGTTGGTCCAGAGGATCGTATACTGCTATGTTGCCTAGACAGGGTACACTCTGGGACCTAAACTCTTCTAGAGCAGAGGCACCTACTTTTTGGTTTTAGGTGAGTGACGTACGTTCACTTACTAGAAGGTACATTTAAAAGAGATTTGCAACCATCCGGCTAGTTCTTTTTACATAAATACTTTGTGCTTGGTATTGTTTTACAGAGATACCACCTCACTTAATCCACACCGCAGTCCTGTGAGAGAGATGTTATTCCTGTCCTCCAGGTTTAAAAAGTTAAATAATTTCATTCCACCATGAAATGCTCAGGAAAAAGACCCAAGTCTTCTTGAAAACTCTTTCTTTACATAAGCCCAAGTCAAGGGTAAGTTGAGACCCCTTCCTACAGATTCTCTATTTGAGGAGAGCGCTGTTATAAACAACTTTTATTATGGCCACACCTACTCTGACCTTGAAGAACCAAAGAGAAGAGGCATGCCTCCCTCTTTCTAGTTACTTGTTCGCTCATTGGAGTGCACCAGCAGCCCTCTTCCATCCTCTAAAGGCCTGCCAAGCAACCATGCATAAAAGTGGCCTAAAAAGAATCTTCTTATGCAGGTGATTAATGCCTATCTTTTGTCCTCCAGTTTTATTCATATAGCCTGGTAACTAATAGTGCAAATTCATCAA
Source organism: Anoura caudifer (assembly GCA_004027475.1). Taxonomy (NCBI): domain Eukaryota; kingdom Metazoa; phylum Chordata; class Mammalia; order Chiroptera; family Phyllostomidae; genus Anoura; species Anoura caudifer. The sequence continues at coordinate 13,230 of PVKU01002383.1, forward strand.
AGCACTTACAGTCAGCGCCTTGAAGGTTTGATTGCTCCATGAAGTTCAAGGCAAATTACTTTTTAAAATGCAGTTCCAATATCCCATGTTGAAAATATTTTTCCCTAGCAACACACTTGGAGCACAGATAACTTCAGCCTAGGGAAACATCAGTATTCTCAAAAATAATTATGTTGATTTTCCTCAAAGGTTCTACATTCTCTCTCTCTCTCTCTCTCTCTTTGAAATGATTAAGAGGATAAATTAGACAGGTTCTTAGAACCATCACTTTTGTAGGAGGTGTGGGGGAGCAGGGTTGGCACAAAGAGGAATGAAGGTATTGTTTCTGCTCTGGCATGAGAAGGTGGGTTAAAGGCCTAAACTTCATGAGTGAGTTCTCTGCATTTCTTTTTAATGCTCATAGCCAACATTGAGGAGAAACCAGTAGCAGAGGGTCTGGGGAACGGCCATGGAGAAGGTGAGGAAGAGGTGAAATGGAGCACTTACGCACAATGGAAGGCAGGAAAGAGGGCACTCAACGCCAGCGAGACAAGCCTCCCGGCTGTTCTTGAGCACTCCAGCTATAGGATCTCCACCCGCGGTCCGTTCCCCAGGTACCTAACGAGCTAGCTAGTCCCTCACTTCCTTCAGGTCTCTACTCAAGTAGCCGCCCTATCTACTCCCTCCACTGTCTTCTCTGCCCGGCTTTATTCTTAAAGCTGCGATCACCACCCGACACAGTATCTATTTGGTTATTGTTTAACACCCTCTCCCCTTTCCCAGAAGCTAAATTTCATGAGAGTGGGTACTTTGTTTTATTCACTGCTATATCTCCAGGACCTAGCCTGACACTTTGTGTGTGTCCGCGCGTGCGCGTTGGGATGGGGGAGTGAGGTGTCTCAATATACGTTGAATGAACCAAGGAGTGGCTGCAAGTCGCGGAGAGTGCAAGTAGAGGTGTGTTCAGGAGGGGCGTCCGGGGGTGTACTTCCAATCCAACAGAATTGCACACTTGCCATTCTTTTTTCTTTCCCCTCTCCGTCTTCTCCTCCCCAATTTAGAGGCAAGGGACAAGAACTGAGGATGCAGGAAATTAGGAGGAATCCAAATGAGTCCAGCTCAAATTCTGATGAAAAGTGCACAGGCGAGAAGGACTGAAAGGTAGAGAACAAAACGCACACGCAAGAGTTGAGAGAAGAGTGAAAAGAAGAAAAGGCTAACAGACGGCAAGCCCTTGGGTCACTCTTCCCGATTCCCCCACGCGTGACCAGGCGCTTCTCCCGCGCTCCTCGGTTGACCGGCTTGCAGCTCGCTGTCACTACCACTTTGGAGGACACTAGGCCTGCGCTCCACCGCGGGCGTCCCCCAGTTCACCTCGGCGGAGGCCCCAGCACGCGTCCGCTGGAGCTGCGAAGGCGGCGGGAACTACAGTTCCCAGGGCGCCGAGCGCGGCGGCGCCTGCGCAGTGCGGCGGGAGGCGGCGGTCTGTTCTCGGCTGAGGAGGAGCAGGGGCTGAGGAGGGAGGCAGCGGGTGAGAGTTCAGAGTTCAGCAGCAGCAGCCCGAGCCCATGATTCCCATATGCCCTGTAGTTTCTTTCACCTATGGTGAGTATAATGTGCCCCGCCAAGGTCCCTGCCCAGCTCCTTCCTCGGCCTGGGGCGGCGGGGAGGCGCGGGGGCTGGGGCTGGCTCCGGGCAGGAGGCGGCGGCCGCCACCGGGGCGTGCGAGTGAGTGAGGGAGTGCGAGGCGGGAGGGGGAGGTGGCACGGCTGCGGCCGCGGCCCAGGCCCGGCGAGGGCGGCTTCTCACGCGCCTCTCTCTCTCCCTCTCCCTCCCTCGGCGTCTCTGCGCCTCCGCTCCTGTCCTCCCGCCATGGGACCTGACTCTCCGTGCCCGCCGCAGTGCCCAGCCGGCTGGGGGAAGATGCCAAAATGGCGACCGGCAACTACTTTGGATTCACCCACAGCGGGGCGGCGGCGGCGGCGGCTGCGGCCCAGTATAGGTAACGGCTCCCGCCCTCCCCCTTCTCTCACCCAGCTCGCTCCTCCACCCGGATCCCGCCGCCACGACGCCCCCGCGCCGGCCCCCACCCCACGGCCCCCACCCCGCGGCCCCGACTTCCCCTCGCTGCGAGCCCTGCCCACCGCCTCTCCCTCCCCGCCCGGCCGGGCCCGCGGCGGGGAGCGGCCCCCCGGGGGGCGGGACGAGAGACGGCCGAGGCTGGGGACGTGGAGGGCCGCCGGGACTTTCGGCGGCCCCGCAGCTAAAATGGCCTCCCGCGGCCTGGGAGCCCGGCAGGCTGACGGAGGCCGAGGCACGGATCTCCCCGGCTGCCTTGCCTCCACCCCGTGTCCCCCTCCCCCGGCCTCTCGGAGAGGGTCAGCGACGGGGAGTGTCGATCACACAGCCTGCGGCTTCTCTCCCGCGGCGCCTCCCGAGCTCCAGTCTTCCCGGTGCTCCGGCCCCGGGAGCCCAGATAACGTGTCGTTTTCCCGGGTACCTGCTCCTGCGGCCTGTGACTTCTCCTGGTCCTCCCCCGGGCCCTGCAGACAAACCGCGGGTGTCACGACGGCCCTTGGGTTCCTTCAGTTTTCCTTCCAAGGAGAGATGTAAACACACCAACCACCTGTGAATGGTGTAGTCGGTAGACTGCGAAAGAGGGTGCGAAGTTTCTAGTGTTGGTAAATGAGTCCACGGCCTGGCCCTGCTTTTGAGTTTAGGCTCCATGTGGGCCAGTCGTTTCCCTTGGCGAGTCTTTCCCCTGGGGAGAAGCAGGCGCAGGTGGGATTGGGCCGAGTTATTGTAGTGCATGCACCTTATGAAATTCCTTCCTTAAGGGAAACGCTAATTTCTGGAGTGTTCGTAGCTCATTATCCTAAAAAAAATAGGTTATTTGTTGTGGTCCCTGTCACTTCTGAGCCAGTCCGAGACAGGTATCTTCAGATTCGGGCCAAAGCGCACAGGGCTCCTACATGATGAGCTTTCTGTAGTGCAGAGACTATATGTCAGACATCTGTGTGTATCAGCCATGTCAGCTGTTGGTTAAACCCAGGTAGTTTTTTTCATCTCATTCACTTAAGGCAGCAGCTTGTGTAATGCAGAGGACATCGTTGGGAAATAGGAGTTCTGGGTTCCAGTCACTCTTGGCTCTAGATTTTTTGACATTGGGGCTATCACTTATTTGGGTTTTCTTTTTCCTCATCTATAAAATGCGACTCTTCTGAGGTTAAAATTTGTAATTATGAGAAAGTTGCCATTTCCCATGGAATTCTCAGATGCCATTTATTGTAAGGTGCATCATTTTATACATTACTAAAAAATTGCTACCAATTAAAACATAATGCCACCAATTAAGACCATTGATTTCACAAGATGTTAAAGTGTACAAATGTACGTTTTGTTGAAAAATTGGTAGGTATTAGTTACTGAATGCCTTGACTGCATGTGGAATTTTTTTTACAAGTTTCTTATTGAGGCCTATATATAAAAAAAAAAGACTGAGGTAACAAATAATTGAGGCAAAATCTTGGGGCTTTTTAAACATTAAAAAAACCCTTTGCTTACAAGATGTAAACAAGTAATAAGTTTCAGCTACTTTGTTAAAACCTTTTAGGGCCAACAATTTTTGTGGAGAGAAAGAAAACTAGCCATTTTCTTTTTCAGGGAAACAAGAAGTAGCTGATCAGCGTCTGTGCCATAAATTAAGTGCTACCAAGTACTTTGTGTTCTAGACAAGGCTATATTAACCCTTAAAATTTTTGCTTGTTTTACCCTTTTTTTTTTTTTGTAAGTATGGGTAGAGGTAGCTTTTTGGGTTATTAACTGTTTATTATTAAAAATGTAGTGGTTTCTTTGTGGCAGTTTTGAAATATTAATGCAATCCTTCAGGTAGAAATGAGGGGAGGAAATGCCAATTTAGAGATACTTAATCATTTTTAAAATAAAATAGTTGCATATATGTATTTTATACCAATATTGGAAACTATTAAAGAATTTCTGTACCTGATTATTCCTTGGCTTTGAATCTCATAGTTTCAGTGAAATGTAACAACAATCCAGTTACTGCTTCTTATACGTATGCCTAGTGAGAAAAGACGATTTTTTGATGTTATTTATGCATATAACAGCAAAACTAATTAAGATGCTCTGTTCTTGTATATGAATATAGTACATGGAAATTGCTTTTAATGGGAATAAAGCAAGCCAAACAAAGTTAATACTTTGGTTTAGCAAAGATGATCAAATAGCATTAATAATAAAGCATTTGTAAAAATGCAGTGATGATGTTCATTTTTCTATCTAGAAAGCATTACAATGTAACTTTTAGACATGGAAAACAAAGCCTGCTTTGCAGTTTTTCTTTTTTTCCAATTTGAAGGATCAGGGAACTCTTAGGTGTTTACATGTGGATGCTGTGAATAGTTGCTTCACCTGTCATTGTATACAGATAACTGAGAGTAACTCCTAAGTCTAGATTTAATTCTGGTTCTAGGTTTCCGTGGCTACAGCTATGTAAGGTATTTGATTGAATTTATGTGGAGCTTAGACTTTACTGCTTGTTAATATTTGAGATTTGTAATGGCATACTAAAAACCAAGGTTTTTTAAAAGATTTTATAAAGATCTCATAAGTTCTGCTACTAATAATTTCAAGATAAATCAAGTTTTTCATTTATATAATGCCATATTAAACGTTGTGGTAAGCATTCAGTCTTTGTACTACATGTTCCATCAGCTACTGAGTGTTTTTCTCCCTGCTTTGTGTTATTTTTAAAGGGCAGTGCATAAACCTGTTATGCCATTTGCCACTCTTGCAAATGTACTCTCTTCATTTTTTGACCTTTCATTTGCTTTTTTCCCCCTTTTGGAAATCAAAAAAATTTTTAAGTATTTATGTGTGTATTTGTATGTGCTCCTGATAGAATGTTAATTTGGGGTGTGTAGGACAAAGCAGATCTCAAGCATGATGAAAAAACAAGGATGGCTCCATGGCAGAAAGGAAATTTGGTTGGGTAGGTAAACTACTTTAGTGGAGTACCTTTTTAGTTTGAGAAGACAGACTTCCTTTTAGACAAACAAGCCTAATTTTGTTGAAAAACATTTTAATAGTTATAAGGAGTTAGGATAGCAAAGAATGTGAGGAAGGATAATCCTCAATAGAAAAACTTCTAATTAATAGTTTCATAGGACCAAAATCATTTATTTTCACTCCTTCATTGGTAATATACAAAAGTTGTCATAGTTTTTCAGTTGTTGAAGGGGATTTGTGGCATATACAAATACATGTATATGTAATATAAAATTAAGTAATCCCCTTAAATTCCACTATTAATACAACATAACCATTTCTTTGAGTGTTCTAAACAGGCAGTTTCCCTTATTCATTAGAAAAGCCATGGACATACCAGTTCCTTGTCATCTTTTATCTAGTCAAGATAATTGACTTACCCCAGCTGGGTGCCTTAGTTGGTTGGATGGCCCTCCTTTACACCAAAAGGTTGCAAGTTTGATTCCTGGTCAGGGCACATACCTAGGTTTTGGGTTGAGCCCCAGTTGGGGCATGTATGGGAGGCAGCTGATTGATGTTTCTTTTACATCAGTGTTTCCCTCCCCTCTTCCTGTGTTCCCCCACCCTTCATCTCTAAAATGAATAAAAACGTATCCTTGGGTAAGGATTTAGAAACAAAAAAGATACTTGTCTACTTTTACTTGATATAAATCTTTAGCTTGTGTTTAAACTAGTTTTCTTTGTCCTATATATAACTCTTACTGTGTAATTGATATCTGAATGTTATTTACGTTCAATATAGTTATTTAAAATAATTGTTTGGCAGCATTTTTTATATCCGGTGTTTATTGATTTTGGAGACTTTAGAAATTACAAAATAATTACTCCTATATTCTTAGAGTCATAACAAATGTTATAAGTGATAAATGTTTAAGTGGATTTTGATTGTTTTCTGGACATTGGTTTTAAGTATCTACTAGTCAAAAGAAGGCATGTCATCTAATGTGTCTTGAGATGTCTTTATGACAATCTGTTCCTGAAGGAAAATAAGATAATTTGGTAGGCTGGTTGGGTAAGCTGATGAATTTTTCCCTTTTTCCACTTTTCTCTTTTTTTTAGCTTTTTATTTAAATGTAGTGTTAAGAACATTGTGTCTTGAAGGAAAGGATACAAGTAACACTAGTAAGATAGAAAAGGAATAAGCACTTGAGAAGGTGAAAAAACCAGGTGAACAGGTTTTTGAAACCAATCATAGTGATGGAAATTTACTGGCTCTTAAAAAAAAATATTGCAACTGCTAATTATATCAGTGCTTCCATTGTTGAATCAGAAATCTTAGGATTTATAATGCATGAAGGAGTTTGAAATAAGGAAAAATTTTTTTTCCCTAAAAGGATTGCTACTGTTAACATTGATATTTCATTTTAATGTTATTAATAGCTTTAAGAGTAGGGTGAGCCAAAGTATCCCTGTATAGAATGCTTATGGTGTGTACTTGACAGTACTTTTGTAAACTACCTTACAATATACTAGAATGGAAAAGGCATGAATTTTGAGCTAGTTGGACTTGGCATTTGAAACCCAGCTCTATCTGTTTAGTCACTTGGCCAAATCACTTAATCTATCTGAGACTCAGTTCCCTTACCTAACTGGCCTTGAGGTGATTATAAAATTTCGTAGCCTAGTGCCTGATTTTCAGTAGTCATTTTACCACAGCTAGTTTCTTATAGAGATTGAGTACTACTATAAGGGTTTTAAAAGATTTCCTTAGTTGATGTTTATATATAGCTATATAGAGCTTCATGTCTAAAAATGAAATGTTTTAAAAATAGGTACTACAGTGTAGGTAGGCCTGAATTTCAATGTCAAATAAATCCTGTTTATATATAGCCACAAAACCAATTAAGTAAGTAGAAATAAAACTAATAGAATATATAAAACACTGTAAGGAAAAACTATGTTAGGATATAAAGGCCATAAAAGAAGACATGAATAAATCAAGATGAGCTGTGTTCATGGAGAGAAAAAAAATCAATACCATCAAGTTACCAATTTTGCACTAGGTAATCCATAGATTTAGTATATTTCCAATAAAAATCTCAACAAGATTTTTGGGGTAACTTGATGGACTTTTTTTTTTTTTTTTTTTTTTGGCAGAGGAAGGGAGAAACATTGGTTCGTTGTTCCACTTATTTTTGCTTTCATAGTTATTTTTAAAAAAAATTTATTTTAGATTTCATTTAGTTTTAGTGAGAGGAGGAGGGAGAAAGATATAGAGAAACATTGATTTATGAGAGCTACATCCAGTTGGTTGCCTCTCACACGCCCCCAGTGGGGGACCTGGCCTGCAACCCAGGCATGTGCCCTGATTAGGAATTGAACCAGTGACATTTTGGTTCACAGGCCAGTGCCCAAGCCACTATGCCACACAGTCATGGCTGATGAAGGATTTCTAATGTTGATTTTGAGAGAATATTGGTCCAAAAGCAGTTGTGACCGTCTGTAAGGTATGATGAGAAAGGTCTTGTATTATCAGATAGCCAAACTTAAACAGGAGAATGGTGGTATTAGTGCAAGGATAGACAAATAGATCATTGGATTAAAATAGAGATCTTAGAGGTAGATTTATGCTCATGGGCAGTTGGATTTGACTATAGCTGTTTAAGTAGAGGTATTTGTTTAAAAAAAAAAAGCCAAATTATTATTCAGAAATATGCTATCAGGTTAGTCAAGACAGTCCTTGGGCTTATAGATGTAGTAACAGACAAACTGTTAAAATCACTTAGATGCATGATTAAAGGTGAGGAATTGTACCTACTGTGCTTGTCCATGAATTGTCTTTGGGTCCTTGTTCTGAGTATGGCATTTCTTACTGTTTCGTGAAAGCTGTTTGCAGTGCAGCTCTTAATTTATACTGACAGAACACAAATTAATGAAATAAAGGACATTGGCTTTTTTGTTTTATTATTAGCCTTATTGTATGATATGTATGTTGGAATACATTTGTAGGAAGTAACACATGATATTTAATGGGCATCTACAGTATGCACAGTCCCTGCTCTCAAGGAGTTTACACTCCTAGGGAATGAGAGTGGGAACAGATCAGATAAACCTACAAGTAACTATGCCATGACAATAGTCATAACTGAGTTTTAATGAAATAATAAAATGGGAATTGGGGGATTCTGACTAGGAGTTTGAGGTAGACTTCATGGTCTTTCTGAAAAGCCAGGGAATGTTATTTCAGACAAAGGAAATGTGTTGAGCCAAGACAGGAATGTAAGAATTGGTTAATACGATTGAGAGTGGATGGGTTCTAAAGTCAGCCTACCTGAGCTGAACCCTGGTTCCTTCTACTACCTGCCGTGTGACCTTACTCAAACAGTCACTTGGTATTTGTCTCTTTAAATATAACTGGAGGTAATACCAATTCTTACCTCATGGAATTAAAATTTTTAAAGAATGTTGAAGCGTAATCTATAACTGCAAAAGTATACATTGCTTTGTATAATGTCATATACTGAATACTCCTGTATAACCAGCACCCAGATCAAAAATTAGAACATTACCAGCATTCCTGGGAGGCCTATACAATCCCCATCGTGGTGGTTTGAGAATCTAATGAGGTAAAATTTATAATGTGCTCAGAACAGTTCCTGGCATATATAATATTCCCATCAATGTTAGTATTATATTCAGTAGACATTTGGAAATTGAGCTTAGAAAAGGGATAGAGTTGGTAGTATAAATCTGGATATTCTGTATATGGTGGTGACCCACCATTAATAGCAGTATGGTTGAAACATGGTAAAGTGCAGTGCCTGGCATACATCAAACATTAGTAAGCATTTTTTGAGTGAATGAGAAATAGAGTTGTGGTTACCAGCTGGGGTAATGTCTGTGTTTAAGGTAGAGCTGGAGAAAGAAACGAATACCGGGTGAGCCAGAGCACTGGGAGAATATAGTGTCCTAAAAATCAAAAGAGAGAGGTAGTCAGGAATGTCATCAGTGTTAGGGCTTTAGAGAGATTGGATGAAGGATTTGGCAGTTATCAAATTATTGGTATAATTTTAGTGGGTAGCTGTTATTAGAAAATTAGAATCAGATCATTTGGAGCTACAGAAAGACTAGCTTAAATATTAAAAAATTTTGCTTAATGTAAGTTTTTTAGTCTAATTTAGTATTTAAATTAATTCATGGGTTCTAGAGGTCAAATTAGCTTAAAGTATGGGAAGAGAAGCACTTATTTGAAAGATGAATTAAATGAAAAGAAAATTTTAAATTTATTTTTTATTTCTGGGAAATTATATACATGGTAGTCCTTCCTTATCTTCAGAGCATATGTTCCAGGGCCCCCAGTGGGTGCCTGAAAAGAAACCATGGATAGTATCAGGCTTTCTATACACTATGTTTTTTCTTTATATACATACTCTCACTGAAGTTTTTTATTTATTTACTTATATATATTTTTAGATTTTATTTATTTTATCTTTAGAGGGGAAGGGAAGGAGAGAGGGAGAGAAATATCAATGTGTGGTTGCCTCTCGTGTGTCCCCTGCTGGGAACTGGCCTGCAACCCAGGCATGTGCCCTGACTGGGAACCGAACCGTGATCCTTTGGTTTGCAGGCCCGCACTCAATCCACTGAGCTACACCAGCCAGGGCACACTGAAGTTTTTATATGCAGTAGTTTCCCCTTATCCACAGTTTTGCTCTCTGTGGTCAATTAAAGTCTGAAAATATTAAAATGGGAAATTTCAGCAATAAACAATTGGTAAGTCTTAAATTGCACACCATTCTGATTGTGATAAAATCTCATACTGTCCGTGAATCATCCCTTTGTCCATGTTTCTACACTTTATACACTACTCGCCTATTAGTCACTTAGTACAGTGCTTGTGTTCAGGTATTCTTTATTTTGTTATCAATGTTCTATTTTATTATTATTATTAATCTCTGCCTAATTTGTAAAACTATTAATCTCTTACTGTGCCTAATTTATAAAACTTTATCATAGGTATGTAGAGGAAACATATATAGGGTTCAGTACTATCCATGGTTTTAGGCATCCACTGGGGGTCTTGGAATGTATTCCAGGTAGATAAGGAGGGACTACTTGTAGACTCAGCTTTCTGGCACAGTACACTACTTTTAGTCACAGCACATTATCTGTTCATGTCTTTTACCCACAAATGCCTTTTCTATCTCAGCTGAACACTTATGATGCACTGTGGCTGTAACTTTTGCAGTTTGAGGTGCAGCAGCAAAACTAGCACTAATTTCTAAGTCAGTCACGAACTTCCACCTTTTTACTTAAAGCAGTTTACGGCTTCTCTTTGGCATATCCGCATTGCCAGCATCAGTACTCTTGCACTTTAGGACCATTATTAAGTAAAATAAAGGTTGTTTGAACACACACTGTGATACCACAACATTCAGTCTGATAGCTGACATAGCTAGTAAGTGACTAACAGGTGGGTAGCGTATACAGTGTGGAAGTGCTGGACCAAGGGATGATTCACATTCTGGGTGGGACAGAACTGGGCTGCTTGAAATTTCTTCACCCTACTCAAAATGGTGTTCAATTTAAAACATGAGTTGCTTATTTTTGGAATTTTTCACATAATGTTTTTGGGCTGTCATTGACTGGTGGTAACTGAAACCACGGAGGCAAAACAGGATTAGGGGGCACCTCTGTGTGTACTGTATAAAATGTGTAACATTATTATAGTAATCAGCATAAAATGGGCAAAGAACATTCCTGAAAAGAGATTTGAAGAAATCTGACACTTATATAGGAAAAATGATAAAGTGTCTCTTTTTTTTTTTTTTTTTAAACAAGGTTAATTAACTTTATTTTTCTTGTATAAAATTATGTGGTGGCCACAGCTGGAGGAGCCTGGGTCCTCTGCACAGAAACTCTGGTGTGAGTCTTTAAAAGATGGTCAGTGAATTCCTGATAGGGAGACTTGAGGAACAGTCTGTTTCCAGAGGTTGGAGGTGAGATAGCTGTAGGTCTTAGAGATGGCATCAAAGGTGGCTTTGGTGAAGTTGCCCAGTGTGGCATTGCAGACCTTGCCTGAGATATAGCAGTTGTCGATAACTGGCCATCAGCAACAGCTTCTTGGGCACAGGGGCTGAGATGATGCTGGTGCCCCTGGGGGCAGGGATGAGGCTTACCAGCACAGAGTCACAGAACCTGGTGGGACTTGGGTACAAGGGACAATGTGGGGCATGCTCATCTTCTTCCCCCAAAAGCCTGGCCACACAGGGACAATAAAAAGCTTCGTCAGGATGATAGCCCCATGGATGGCAGTGGCTACTTTCTTTGAGCATTTAACACCCAGATGAACATGCCCATTATAGTCTCCAGTGGCTACAAATGCCTTGAACCAGGTCTCTGGCCTGCATGTTCAGTTTTCGCAGGGGCACAATCTTCAAAACCCAAGAAAAAGTCAGTGATCTCAGATTCCTTGACAGGCAGAGAAAAGAGATAGATCTCCTCCAGGAGCTTGATTTTCATATTCTTGACTAGGCGGCCCAACTTGGTGCGGGAATCCACTCCTTGTCCTTGGCCTTGCCTCCAGGAGCACCATGGCCTCGACCCAGACCTAGACCCTGACCCTGGACATGACCTCAGCCCCGGATACTGCTGCTGCTGCCCTGTCCTCCCATTCTAGGGCACCCGGGCCCTCCTACAGCTCCAGCCTCATCTGCCATTTGTGTTTCCTGGGGGGAAAAAAAGTCTTTTAAACAGTAACCATATAAATGAGGGCAAGAATGCTGTGATTTATGAAGATGGCTTTATAGCTTCTCTCATTCCCCAAGTCCTATCATCCCAAACCATGTTTTTACTATAAGCAGAATGGTCATTATAAAGTGTAAATTAACAGCACTTTCTGCTTAAAAATTTTCACTGGCTATCTACTATTTTCAGAATATCTGATTATCCTAGCTTTATATTTAGAGGACTCCAGGGTATTTTATTACATGTTTATAATTCCCTACCCACATTTATGAAATCCAAAAACTTCTGAAAATACTTAGTAAGTTTGTAAAAAAAACTTGATAGTAAAAACTGACATGAAGTGTCAGGAGGCTATTTTTATTTATATTTATTTTCCATCATCATTTATCCCCCATACCCTCTTCACCTCCACTCACCACCCCTCCCCCTGCAGTTACCATACTGTTGTCCATGTAGGAGGCTATTTTTAGTTCTTTTTTTAAATCTTAGTGTGAATGTTCATACCTTTCCCTGAAGAAATGTTAATATATTTGAGAAATTATAAAGGATGTGTTTTTCTCAAGTATAAAAGATTACAGGGCAGTTTGGTTTAATTAACCTATGGTATCCATCAGCTTTTATTGTACCCAGTAGTTTTGAGTTTCTTTTTTGAGCAGTTCTGTTTATAAATAGTTAAAAGGATTGACATTTCATAACCTTATTTTCCTTAGAGGTCTTCGATGAAATCAATTTGTTTTAAAAAAATTGAATATTTATTTTATCCTGCAATTACCCTATGGATCCTTGGTATTTTTTATAAGGTCTTAGATTTATAGTATGGGATCTTATAAGTGATCTTATTTTTTTATGTCTTGAAACATTTTGCTGTTTTATTGTCCTAGGAATTACTTCTTTTTACTCATTTATTTCCAAAGATGCTAAAAAGAAAAACTTAATAGGAAAATGGGAAAATGTTAGAATCACCTAGAAGGGGATGGTACAATAGTGAAATCACTAGAGGATATTGCATTGCCCAAAGTACTGAATCATCTTTCAAGGAGGTATAAAAGAAAACAGAGACACCTCCTTTATAGTTGGCTTTTAGTTTTACTTCAACACAGTTAACTATTCAGAATTGTTCTTTCTCTCTTTACACTAGCTAATAAAAGAAAGTTAACACAGGAAGATGTTTGACAATAGGATGAATACAAAATACAGCACTACTCTAGACTAATGATGAAATTGATTGTTAGAGCAAAGTCTCATACTAAGAATCTTCATATATGATGTCCTAGATTAATTTTTTCAAACTTAACAATGAGTTAATATGTTTTTAAGGATAAAAAAGGAAATAAGCTATTCTCATCTATTTAGTAGGAAGGACTTCATTATGTAATAGTCTAACAAAGTGCAGACATTCCATATTGCTAAAAGTGTGGCAGAATTTTCATCTTTTGTGATGTTTGTGCACCAAAATTTATTTGATATGATTGATTAGTGGACAAATGCTGAAGGCAAGTGTGTATACGAGAGTAGTTGGAAGGAAATAGATGATTTAGAAATGAAAAGATTTATTACTCATTCCAAACCTAAAACTGAAAACATTTTACAATTATGGAGCAAAGAAGATAAAATACGAGCCATTAGATGTTTCAAAAAAATTAAGCATTGCTTGACAGTTGAAGTACAGAAAGAAAAATCAGAAGTAATAATGAGTTAGAATTCATTAGAGATAAATTTGAAATCTGGAATCAGCATTTATGAGATGGATATGTTCCCAGGTTGTGCATTAAATTTGATGAGCAGTTACACTCATGGTCCATTTTGTGTATATACCTGTGAAAACACTGATGGTGTGGACAAAAAAAAAAGGACAATAAAAATCTGGGTTTACTATACTTATTTAAAATTTCTAATGGTGGTTTTTCATTATCCCTCATTCTTACTTGTCAAATGGCTTCAAAACTATTTTAAAAAAAAACCCCAAAAACGAACAAACAAAAAAACCCGTGTAAAAGTTTCCCTGACCAATGTGGCTTGCTTGGGTGTCCTCCCACAAAGCAAAAGGTGCCTGGTTAGATTCCCAATCAGGGCATGTGCCTAGGTTGTGTGGGCATACAAGGGACAACTGATTGATATTTCTCTCACATCAATGTTTCTCTTTCTCCTTCCTCCTTTCTCTCAAAAAAAAAAAATAATAATAAATTCACAAAGAAATGTAAAAGGTTGCAGAGGACCCAGATGGTAAATGGTAATGACTATTTTTCCCGGTATGTTGAGAGTTAAAAAAATCCCAAGAAAACTACAGGTATACCTTGGAGATATTGCGGGTTCACAGTTCCAGTCCACAGCAATAAAGTCAGTATCGCAATAAAACTAATTTTAATCATTTTGCTTGGTGGAGGGGCTTCAATTAAAAAAACAACAACAACAACAAAAATGCAACCCCTGTGGAGTACAATAAAGCAAAAGCACGATAAAATTAGATATGCCTCTAAAAACAGTTTTTACGTATTTAGCAGTCCCTCTCCCCTGCAGTCTTATAGTCTTAGTTTGAGAAATTGTAGGATTGGTTATTGTGTTGTTAGGTTTGGGTTTTTTTTTTAAGATTTTTTAAATTTATTTTTAGAGAGAGGGAAAGGAGGGAGGAAGAGAGGAAGAGAAACATTCATGTGCAAGAGACACTTCGACTGGTTGCTTCTTTTACACCCCCAACTGGGGACCTGGCCTGCAAAATGGGCATGTGCCCTGACTGGGAATAGAACCAGCAACCTTTAGGTTCTCAGGCTGACACTTAATCCACTGAGCTTCACTAGCCAGGGTGATTATTGTGTTTTAATTTTAAGAAATGGAGCCTGAATTTAAATTTCTAAAATTGTACAATGATAAAGTTATTGTTTTAATAGCATTATAAAGGTAAGGAGAGCATGGCATTATAATACCAAGTATAAGGAATAGTTAAAGGTGGTTTGTCTTTGGGATGATTCTGTGAGGAAGTTTAATTTTGCATCTTTTTAACATCATAAAATATTAAACCTGCAGAAGTTAATCTATTAGTAATGTAGGTACATAAAATGGCAAAATTTGAACTAGAAAAGTCCAACAATGTGGAGCATTAATTTGGACTAGTGGAAAAGTTACATTATGTTTTGTATGCCATGAAAAAGAAAAAAAAATTCTCTATTAGTTATCTTTATCCAACATTGTAACAAATGCACACACAGTATGTTTTCCAAGGGAGAAAAATTACGTCTAATGTAAGTGACAGAACCTGTCCACATTTTCTTGATTAAAAGTTTCCCCCTCATTCCTTTTACAAGGTTGGAAATTAATCATTCTACCTCTGTCCCTTGGGGTTCCTCTAGAAATTTAGCATGAATCTTTCACTTAGTCTCAAGTTAATTATTATCTTTACTCTCCTAAACAACAGAAGGACTTAAAATTCTTTAACCTTGATAAATTGCCTCCTGATTTTTGCACTGCTGTACATTTTATATTTTTTAACCCCACAACCAGTCATTGTTGAACAGTTATTATTGTTTTATGTATTCAGTGATTATTTAAATTTACCTTCACATTTACCGCTTTTTTTTAAACTTAACATTCATTCATTCTGAAGTCATTTTCATTTTTCCTAAAGTAAATCTTTGAGAATGTCCTTTAATGTGGGTCTACTAGTAACACCTTTAAAAAAAAAAAAAAAATCTTAAAATGTTTTTAATTCACTCTCATTCTTGAGAAATTATCATTTAAGTCTCTAGGATGTTCTCCCTGCCACCCCAGGCTGCTTATAAGTGCTTCTCTTTTACTTTGATGCAGCTTGGTGAGAATTCACTTTAGTTTATTACTATTTGGGGTTTGTTAGAACTCCTGAATCTGAAGGGTTTTATCTTTTATTTTGGAAATCTCAGTCATTCTTTTTATGTTTCTTCTCTGCCTTTCTTTTTTATTTGCTACTCAAATTAGATACATTACCACTTTCTATTCTATCCTCTGGGTCTTTTAGCCTTTCACCCTATGTGCTGGTTTCTTGTGTGAGTCCCAAAGTTCTAGGTTCCCCATGCCTTTCATGTGTCTGCCAACAGAAAATATTTATTCAGTGACACAATGGGTAAACTGGGAGATTTGGAGCCCTGGGTAAAGGATGTTGCAGCTGTAGGTAACAGACTCAGGGCTCCACTCATGCACTGCTCCTTTTGCTCCTTTTCCCTGAGAACTAACACTATTTCCATGTTGTATAGAAGGGACCATTTTGCTTAAAGATAATTATTAAAAAGCAGGAAAATGAAAGGTGACTATTCTGTGAATGTTCTGTGTCATGAAGTGGCAGAACTTTCTGGTTTTAGGACACCTTTACACTTCTAGTTATTGAAGAACCCAAAGAGTTTTTGTTTATGTAGGTTATAGAATCACTGTAACAAATTTAAAAAATAATATTAGGTCATTTTAAAATAAGAGTTAATCACTATATGCTCACCAAAAGTACTATGGAAAAAACCTACATTCCTACCTATCCAAAAATAGTGAGTTGAGAGGCATTGTTTTATATTTTTACAAACCCATTTAATGTCCCAGTTATGATGGTTGGAGTCTCAGATTTGCTTCTGAATTCAGTCTGTTGCAGTAAATTGTTCGGAATAAAATATATGAAGGCAGTCTGTAATTGAAAAAGAGAACCTTTTGGACCTCTGAAAGGGTCTTAGGGACCCTTAGCAGTCTTTGGATCACATTTTGAAAACCACTATAGTGTAGAGAAAAGTGTTTCTGTTACCAGAAACCACTTATATGGATAAACTATTTGTACACTTATTTTAATTTCAGTAGTGACTGTAAATTTAGTATAATATAAAGCCAGATCATGGTAATGGAATTTGAAAGCATTAAAAATGGGTCCAGAGTTGGATGATAGGTTAGGGTTGAGGCCAGAAATGTAGAAGTTAGAGTCAAGTTGGAATAACTACAAAGTAGTATTTAAATTTGGGGTTTGTTTGTTAGTCATTCAAGTTGCCAGTTTAAGAATTCTATTCCATTACCTTTAATGCTTTTTTTCCCATCAGAGTAAAACATAGAATTAAAAATAAAGTAGTACAGAAAGGCTTATAATGAAAACAACATTTCCTTATTTTCCTTCTCCCTGCCTCCCAATTCTGCTTCCTAGAGACCCCTGCCTTTCATGCATTCTGGTTTTATTTCATGAAATAATATGCTTTTCTATGTCTCGATTTGTCAACTTTATACATTATGTAATATTTTGATTTCCTACAGTCATAGGAATTGTATGTACCCTGTCTTGCTTCTCATTTCTCCTCCCAAATTCAGTGATAACAGCTATTTCTGTTACTATAAACAATTCACTCCATTCTAGTTCCATCTAAGGTAGACAGTATTTCAGTACTGTCTATTTTAGGAAAAGAATCTTGAAACTCTTCTGCTTTATTTGACCGCTTTGTCCATCACACCCCCAACTTAGCTACAGTTTTACTTGAGATACCATTTATATGATGTTCTGTAATCATAGATTCTTCTGTGACTTAGGTTGATTCTAAAACTTTAAAATTTCTCATTATTATGACTGTGTAAATAGTATTTACTGTGAGCCAAGTACTGTCCTATGATTGTAATTCCTAATGTGTTTCATTTTTACAACCCTGTACCTCTAAATAGAAGACTCTTCCTAGGCTCAAATTAAAAAGGATTTTTTTCCTTTTACACCCTACTAATTTTTCAACTATGATGTCTTTTAGCAGAATCATACCTTTCTTGAGCAGTTCGATATTTCCTGAAGTCTTTCATTACCTTTTTTCCTTTCAAATCTTGTTGGTTCCTTTATTACCTTTCAAAATATTTCTAGGCTCCTAGTCTATTGTCTGTTGTATAGTCCTCTTTTCCTGAACATGTTCCTTCTGTCTCTCCCTTGATTCCAGTGTAAGCTGATTGCCTCTTTGGGACTGCTACACAGATGCCGATCTGTGCTTTTATCTCACACCTGGATTCGGATCCATGTTTGCAGGATCCCACAATTCCTCGATTGATTGGGTTTTTTGTTATTGTTGAAATACATCATCATGTAACGTTCTAAGAAAATGTATGTAAGAGATAAGCTTCTTCAGTCCTTGAATATCAAGAACAAGCTATATTCTTCATTAATAGTTTATCTGGGTATGGTACAGAATTCTATATTAATAATTTTCTCTTGAATTTTCAAGACATTATATTGTCTTCTAGTCACTAGCGTTATCAGTAAGAGTCTGGTTTACATTTTCTTGTGTGTAGGTGACCTGTTTTTCTTCTCTCTGGAGACTTGAAGGATTTTGTGTGTGTGTGAGATGTTGTGAAATGCTGTGTGTGTGTTGTAGGTATGGCTCTTTCATTCTGCTTTGTACTCTGTAGGCCCTTTGAATTTGAAAATGTGTGCCTCCCCTTTAAGAGTGGGAAATTTTATTCCTTAAGCTCTTTCATCCGCTTTTTTCTTTTCTCTCTAGAATTCCTTCTAGTTGAATGTTGGACCTCTTCGATTTATTCTGTTACAGTTTTCATATCTTTATCTTGTCTGTATCCCTCAACTTGATTTCCTGACTAGTGTATAAAGTTCTTGTTTTCATGAATGCACATTAGAGTTTGAATTCTTGTCTGTTGTCTTGACATATTTGATTCCCCCAGGGTCATTCTTGGGGGCGGGGGGTGGTTGTGTGTGTGTTTTGCAGTTTATAGTAGACTTTCTTTAAGTTTGTGGTAATTTGGTTGGCTATTTTGGCTAGCCCTCTGGCTAGAGTCACTTTTTGGTAAACAGGTGTACTTAACCTTCAGGTTTTAGGGAATTCCCTAAACATTTTCTTCTTTTTCCTTCCACGAGAATTATCCTTCCATTATTATGTCTGATTCTTCAGTTATTTCTTTTTTAAGCCATTTTTTATGTTTGTTTCATCATTTATTATTTAGTTTGTCCCGGTTAAAAACTGAGACGAATTAGATTTAATTTATTCACAAAGGATATTATCTAAATAAAAGCTTCTGCTCCACCGGATGCTTAGTAAATGAAAGTCTTCTCATTTTGCAAATGTATTTTATGGCATGAGGTTTTGGTTATTTGGCCTTAGCCGATGTGGCTCAGTTGGTTGAGTATTGTCCCTCAAAGGGAAAGGTTGCCAGTTCAATTCCTGGTTGGGAAGTATGCCTACATTGCAGGTTGGTTCACTGGTCAGGGTGCGTACAAGAGGCAGCTGATCAGTGTTTCTCTCCCTCTCTTTCACCCCTCTCTAATAATTAATTAATTTAGGAAGGGTATTTATATCCTGCTTTATTTAAGAAATAATTTAAAGACAGTATTACATTTTATGAAGAGATACAATTTAACAGCTTTTATTTTAACACCCAAAAGTAGGCAGAAACCTTGATTTGAACTATTTCCACTTAGAAAAATTTTACTTAAATGAATTTGGGCTTGATTTGATCTGAATTTTATAAAATTAACTTGTTTATTTAGATTTAACCACTGGATATTTAATTGAATTGGCGTTGTCTAATTTGGTCATCTACCTCACATAGGACAGTTTTTCTAAGGATATTTGAAACTGAGAGAGAAATTCCCAGATGGGTCTTTGACAACGACCCAGAGAATCTTTACTGAGTAGCAAGCAGTTAGCTACCCTAGTTTTGACCCCCTGGGAAATGGAACTGGATCATTATTGTTTACAATGCTTTTGGTGGAGGATATGTCAGCCCAGATGATGGGTAGGGACCTGGCTATACAGAGCAGAATTAGGCTAAACAGCCCTAGGGCTGTATATAGTAATTGCTGAATGCACTGGCATCTTTTTCATGGTTTCTTGGAAGGGTGATTATAAAATTTGTTCACACTGAAACACACAGGAGAGTGAAGAGAGTACTATTAATAATTATTCTGGGAAGGTAGGCATAAACTGGAGTATATGGTCATCCCATCTTGAGTCATATGGACTCTTTTATAAGTCAAATTGCCTGCTAGTTGGCTGGGCATTGCTATTCTATTCCTACTCTGCTTTTTGTTCAACAGAACAAATTTTGGGGAGAAAGAAATGTGAACAGATATTTGATAAAGAGCAGTGGGATGGATGAATGGAAACAGTATGGGAATCTAAGACTATCTGAATTTTTACATAACCAAAACCCTTTCTGAGTATGCAGTGTAGTTTGGGTTGTGTGAAATCTTACCAATAAATGCAAAATATAAGTTTTACAGAACTGATTATTTATATTTTAAATATTATTATTATTATTAGTTTTAGGAACTTGGAAGAAGTAAAATATGTTAGTGGCATTGTTTTTTAAGGATGTAGAGTTATTTGACATTGCCATAGAAAATGTCTTATCTTCCTCAGTCACCCTTTCTAGACTGAATGTCTCCAGGTCATCCACTTTTCATATGAAATAATACCCATACTTACAAGCTTCATATTGGTTCCCTTTGAATAATACCTAATTATCAGTGATTTCCATAATACAGTTAAAATATGAAGGCCTCAAAATTTAAGTCTGTGCTGTATTTCTATGGTAGTGTGCACACCAGTGAAGAATATCCTTTACTATAACCCATGAGTCAGACACTCCAGTTTATTAGTGCAGGTACAGACTATGTATTTTTTTCTTAGCTATTCTTAACTTTGACTTATTAAAACTTATAATCAGCTAACCCCTGTCAGCTAAATAACTGTTGGAGCTCTTTTTTGGAGGCATTTCTGTCTTGGTAATACACCTTTAGCACATAATTGTGTGTATCTTATTCAGAGATCATAGAACAATAAACTTATTCCTATACCAACATTTTTAGGCCTTGTTTTATGTGACATAGGCTCTCAGTTTAAAAGTTAATTGACTGCAAATTTTTTGATTTTCAGTTTTGGAAATTTTTTGTCTCCTTGAGGTTTAAAGGGTTATGATTGCACAACATCTGACTTAGGTCTCCTTTTGCAACATCTACATTTTAAAGAGAAAAATAAGTATATATAATGATATTCTGCCTCTAATCTGGAAAAATTATCTAAAATAATAGAGATTGCATTGCAGATTTGTACCCTAGAACAGGATTTCTCAACCTCAGCACTGTTGACATTCTCTGCAATTATAATTCTTTCTTGTGAGTAGCTATTCTGTGCTTTGTGGGATAAGTAACAGCAATCACTGGCCTCTACCCACTAGATGTCAGTAGCACACATCACTAGCACCTTCTCTGCAGTTTGACCATCATCAAAAATACCTCTACACTTGGCCAAATGTACGAGGGGAGGGGGTGTGGGTGCAAAATCTCCCCTAACTGAGAGCCACTGCCCTACATAGAGCAGAAGTATTTCTTAAGTCAACTGGATAATAGTTTCTAATTTCAGTGTTTTCCATAATTGGAGTTAGAGTGCAATATTTTTCTTAACATCTCTTTGTGGAGATTTTTTTTTAACTATACAGCATAATAAAGAACTTTATGTACAGCAAATACTTTCTGAAATTCCAAGTTTGATCAATTTTTCCCTTTCTAATACTGGTTCTTAATTCAAGTTTGCCATCCCTGCTTTGTCATATGATCTATGATCTGAAACAGTACGTGACTATTTAATGTATTGAGATTAAGGAATGAAAATTATATAGCAATGACACATGATATTGATTGGGAAGTTCATTAAGTTCAAATAAATGCTTGGTCTTTTGTAGTCTGTGATTAAATTACTTGAAAATGTCCTCTTGATTTAAGTTGATTTAACTTCTAGGTTTTAAAATTAATTTGTATTATGTTTATTCTTCTACTCCACAATATAGCCAGCAGCCAGCTTCGGGTGTAGCCTATTCTCATCCAACTACAGTTGCTAGCTACACTGTCCATCAGGCTCCAGTAGCTGCGCACACGGTTACTGCTGCCTATGCACCAGCAGCTGCCACAGTTGCGGTTGCCAGGCCTGCCCCAGTAGCAGTTGCAGCTGCTGCAACAGCTGCTGCTTATGGAGGCTACCCCACTGCACACACAGCAACGGATTATGGTTACACCCAGAGACAACAAGAAGCACCACCACCACCACCCCCAGCTACTACACAAAACTACCAGGTAAGAAAACTATTAGTTTCAATAACCTTAAATTACAGGCTTCAGTGTCCTCGGTATATGATACAATGTCCGAGCCAATGCTTCTCAGACTTCAGTCTTTCAAAATATACTTGTAATCATAGAGAAGAGGAAAAATGTATTCCCAGGTAATTGGAGGAGGAGGGCATAGTCCAAGCATGAAGTTTCCTTGCTTTGAATTTTATATCAGTAATATCCCCCAATCCATTTCACTATATCTGTTTGCTTTAATTTTGAAAAATTTGCATTGTTTAAACGTTTTAATTTTACCCCAAGTTTTTTGGGGGGAAATGCCACTTGTTTGTACTGTGGCATTATTTGTCCACTTGGAACACATTTTGAGAATCAGTTTTAAAAATAAGCCTAAGCTGTACAAGACAAACAAACTATAGTGTCTTTTTGAAACTTAGCATGGAATTAACTTAGGGTGGAATTTCTGGTGCCTATACATTCTTTCTTTCAAGATGCTTTTTCTTAGTATGTAACAGAAAATCATCCTGCTCTTATTTATCCAGTTGCTTTTTGTTCAGCCTTGTGGGGATTTAAAGATTTAATTATATTTATAGTATTATATTTATTAAGGTACTAAATTACTATGTGCTTATTTAATTAAATTTGGTCCTAATTTCCTTTAGCCCATTTTTTTTATTTTTATTGAATTTATTGGGTCACATTGGTTAATAAAATTATATATGCTTCAGGTGTACATCTCTATAATGCATTGTCTGTATATTGTATTGTGTGTTCATCACCCAAAGTCAAGTCGCCTCCCATCACCATTTATCCTCCCTTAACCCTCTTCTACTATTCCCCACCCCTTTCCCCCTCTTTCCCACTGGTAATTCTCTACTGTGTGTGTGTGAGATTTTGTTTGTTTGTTTTTGCTTAATCTCTTTACTTTTTTTCACCCAGCCCTCCACCCCACCTCCCTCTGATAGCTTTCAGTCTCTTCTCTGTGTCTATGAGTGCATTTCTACTTTGTTAGTTTATTTTGTTCATTAGATTCCACATATGATTTCACTCATGTGCAATCTTTCCACATGGTGCTTGTCTTTCTCTGACTGGCTTATTTCACTTAGCACAATACTCTCCAGGTCCATCCATGCTGTCACAAAAGGTAAGAGTTTCTTCTTTTTTACAGCTGAGTAATATTCTCGTGTATAAGTGTACCACAGCTTTTTCTTATATACTCATCTATTGATGGGCAGTTGGGCTGCTTCCAAATCTTGGCAATTGTAAATAATGCTGTGATGACATAGGGGTGCATATATTCTTTTGAATTAGTGTTTTTGGGTTCTTTGGATGTGTTCCCATAAGTGGAATCACTGGGTCACAAGGCAGTTCCATTTTTTAATTTTTGCGATAACTCAGTACTGCTTTCCACCATGGCTGCACCAGTCTGCATTCCCACCAATAGTGTACAAGGGTTCCCTTTTCTCCACATCATCTCCAACACTTGTTTTTTTCTTGATGATAGTCATTCTTACAGGTGTGAGTTGATATCTCATTGTGGATTTGATTTGCATTTCTCTGATGTTTAGTGATATTAAGCATCTTTTCATATGTTTGTTTGCCATCTGTATATTCTCTTGGAGAAGTTTCTATTTAGGTCCTTTGCCCATTTTTCAATTGGATTGTTTTCTTGGTGTTGAATTTTATTTTTTTGAAGATTTTATTTATTTATATTTAGAGAGTGGGAGGAAAGTGGGAGAAAGAGAGAGAGAGAAACATCAGCGTGTGGTTGCCTCTCACACGCCCCCAACCAGGGAGCTGGCCAGAAACCCAGGCATGTGCCCTGGCTGGTAATCTAACCAGCGACCCTTTGGTTTGCAGGTTGGTAGTCAATCCACTGAGCCACACCAGCCAGGGCTGGTGTTGAATTTTATACATTCTTTATGAATTTTGGATATTATCCCTTATCAGGTGTATCATTGGTGAATATGTTCGTCCATTCAATGGGTTGTCTTTTCATTTTGTTGATGGTTTCTTTGCTGTGCAAATTAATCCATTTGTTTGCTTTTAGGATCTGTTTTGTGAACTTTGCCTAGATCTGGACTTTGCCTAGTTTTTCTATATTCTTTTTAATTATAGGAATTTATTTTGATTAAAAAAATGAAATGAATCAACAATATTAGTATTTATTATTAATATTTGACAAGTTACTAAACAGGGAATTCCTTTTGACTTCTGTGATTGTTTTCATTATGTCCAGAGACATAATATAATAAATTCTATTGTTCTTAATAGGATGTATGAAGCCCATCTTTTTCTCCACCCTGCTTAATTTTCAGCCTTTCTGCCTTCATACCTTCCCATCCCTCACTTTATGCTGTATCGGAATGTTTACCAAGTTCACCTTGATCTTCATTGCCTTGGAGATTTTTATTTAATGTGCCTTCTCCCTGGCACCTCTGTTCCCCTTTCCTCCATCTGGAAGCTTTTATTCATCACTATGATGAATTTTATTTTTTGTTTTTTGTTTAAAGATTTTATTTATTTTTAGAGAGAGGGGAAGGGAGTGAGAAAGAGGGGGAGCGAAACATCAACGTGTGGTTACCTCTCGTGTACCCCCTACTGGGGACCTGGCCTGCAACCCAGGCATGTGCCCTGACTGGGAATGGAGCTGGCAACACTTTGGTTTGTAGACCTGCGCTTAATCCACTGAGCTACACCAGCCAGGGCTCATCATTATGTTAATGGTAGTAGTAAATAAGGGAGAATGAAAAGAAAGCTGGAGCAACCACAGAGCATAAAACACACAGGTGTTCTTTACTATAGGATATACCTTTCAGTTTCAAATCAGCTGTGAGTTTTTTAGTAAAATTGTTTTCTTAAAAGACATTATTTTTAAATGTTTTGGTAATTTTTCTGATTTTAAAAGTTAAACAATGCTGCTTGAAATGGTTTTGACTTTATTTAATGAAGTCCAGAATGAATCCCCTTTGCAATTGAATTTGACTCTTATGTTTAGGTCTAGGTATATATTTAGTTTATTTCCTTTATTACACTTTTATATAGCAAGATGAGAGGCATTTACTGCATCTACTCCTAGCAAGATTTTCTTTCATTTTCTCTCCTCAGGACTCGTACTCATATGTAAGATCCACGGCTCCTGCTGTAGCTTATGATAGTAAGCAGTACTACCAACAACCAACAGCAACTGCTGCTGCTGTAGCTGCGGCTGCCCAGCCTCAGCCTTCTGTTGCTGAAACCTACTATCAGACAGGTAGGTGGGCTTTATTAACGTACATGGTTTCATTGTAAATTATTGAAATATATTATCCAGGGTGTTTTTAAATAGAGATATGCTTTTTTTTTTTTTGAGTCCATGTATACTTATTGTGTTATCTCAAAAGTTGAGTTCTAGCCGTGTCCTTATATTCTTCTGCTAGAATGCCTTTGAGTCTCAAAGAGAAGGCCATGGAAGCAATGCATAATCATCCCCTTCTCTTCTGGAAATGTATTTCATTTCTCGTCTTCAGCTTACAGTTCACTTCCTGCTGAAATAAGCAGTTCAAAAGCAGTTGTGGTGATAACCTTGGCCACTTTCTCATCTTTGCCAGAAATGCCCAAGACATACTGCTGACTGCCTTTGTAACCAATAGAGACCCTTTGTGGCTCTGTATTTTTAAATCACATGTCTCTGATCTGTAATGACAAGTTGGTTCTATAACCAGCCACCAATATTACAGTTGGCTCAAATGCATTAAGTGTTTTGTTTGCAACGAAATCTATGTATTTGTAGTCTTTAGAAGATGGTTTTTTAGAAAATGTTTTCTTATAGAGGTTTGACAGCTTTTAAAACAAAGCTCTCTGGGATTTGAAAAGTAGGCAACTTTTTTATTTTAATTATTTTTGAAGGAGCATGAGCGTATGGGTAGAGCCTTGGGTTAGGAAACAGTAGAACTGGCTTCAAGTACTGGCTTAAGCACTAATGTGGGCAAGTGATTTTTTACCTCTTATTTGTAAATGATTTAGTTGACTCAGGTCTCTCTAGGATACTTCTAGTTCTAAGATTTTATGCGCTCCTTAAAAATGCTTTAAAAATATTTTGAATTAACATAACCTTGATTTGTCTTATAGCCTCATCTCAAATGATTTGTGTGTACACAAATCTGTAGTGGACTTCCTGGTTTATTATGAAGGCTAGATTGTGCTTGATGAAAGTACTGAGCTTTTTGCAGACATTTTTAAATGTCTTCTTGCACACATTTTAAATGTCTTAGATATAAGAGAAGAGTTTGATTTTGTCTAATTTCTGACATTGAGTATGTAATTTAAGTTTTCATTTTAAAAATGTCTGCAAAAAGCTTAAAAACTCAGTGCTGTTTATTTAAGGTACCTTTACGTAAATGGACATAAAATGAGTTTGTCCCCCTGGTATTTGGGCCTTTCTAAGAAATTACATTTGTATAATTTAGTGACCATTAATTAGTGATTAAATTAATTCAGTGATAAGGCTGATAAGATTCTTAAAGTATACATTTGTTTTGAATATGGTCAAAGGGAGCAGGAGGTTTAGCAGAGACTTAATGGCAGCCATTTATGAAGAGCTGCACTCAAGTTATTAATTGCATTTGAAGAACTGTCAGCACCTTGTGAGTTGGAAATATGGATAAATCCATAAAATGTGATGATGGTATAGGAATAAGTTCCTTATAATTGAAATTGAAATTTTTGCTGTGAATTGAAATAGGTACTTTGAGACTTTCTCTTTTGTTCCCAGTATTAAGCATGACTCTCAAGTAGCCTTGACTATCCTAAATACATACATACACACATATACACACACACCTTTCCCAAAAACTTACTTTATTTATACCTGTTTTAAGTAGTACTGGTATCTCAGTTAGTTGTAAAATTTTACAAAATACAAATTTTTAAATATGGGATGGGAGAGTATTTTACATAAGTATTGTATTTTAATTGGTAATAAGAATTTTACCCCCCTTTGCCATGAAGAAATTGCTGGTATCTAATTTATAGTTAACGTTTAACCTACTTTTTTCCCTAGTTTTCCAGGATGTTGGCACAGTAACTTACAGGTGTACCTTGGAGATATTGCAGGTTTTGTTCCAGACCACTGCAGTAAAGTGAGTACTATGAGTGGTTTACCCTTCTAATTTTCTGATGTCTCTCTCTCAATTTAGCTCCCAAAGCAGGTTATAGCCAAGGTGCAACTCAGTATACACAAGCCCAGCAAACTCGACAAGTGACAGCCATAAAACCAGCGACGCCGAGTCCAGCTACCACAACTTTCTCAATTTATCCTGTATCTTCCACCGTACAGCCAGTAGCAGCTGCAGCTACTGTGGTGCCATCCTACACCCAGAGTGCTACTTACAGTACCACGGCAGTTACTTATTCTGGTAAGACTGATAAACAATGTTTAAATAAATAAAGACATTAGGGACTTTTCAGGTTGTATAGTTTTTGTCTTTTTAAGCCAGGAAGATTTTAGCAGAACATGAAATGCTCTTTAGGTGTTTGAAAGCTAGTCATGAACCTTGGGCCTAGTATTGCAATTAGAAAAAACAACACAGTGTTCTACTAGTAATCTGTTTCCTTTCTGACTTCTTCAAATGAATTTGAAACCTCAAAGTTAACAAGGGAATACCACTGACAAATTATATTATTTATTTAAACCCTCAACGAGCTATTTTTTTTTATGTTATCAGGAATAAGTAATCATGACAATATTGGTTAGCACTTGTAAACATAAGATAATGGTTATATAATACATATCTCAGAAGGACAGTAGGTTTCCTTAAATGATATGTATTTTCTCTTCAAGAAGTGTAATCACTAAAACCTTACTATGAGGTACCTGAAGCACTTTAGTTATTAAAAATCACACGTTACTTTTTTTATAGACACTTAGTCTTATACTGCTGTACAGTTTATTGTTTTGCATTTTATTTATTCCTTAATAGCCTATTTTGTTCCCTGGAGGATTTAAGGTGACATGAGTAATTTCAGTTCTTTCCTCTTGATATACTTTGTTGTAGCCTAACTGTGAGAAGCCTACGTATTAAATTAAATGTTTTTTAATTTCTCAAATATTTCTCTCTTACCCTATGCCAAATGGTATGATGGATGCTAGGGATACGATGATGAATTAGGCAGGCCTCGAGTATTTGGGGATGAGAGTTCACTGTGGCTGGCATACAGGATGTATGGAATAATACCAGGAGACAAGGCAAAAAATGTCAGGGTGAAAAAAGCCTTGTAGGCTCTGCTGTGGTGTCTGTCTTTATCTTGTGGGTAGCCAGGGTGCCAGGAGGAGATGGTACAAAAGAGAGCAATGGGAACAGCTTGTAAGTTAACTGTGACAGTCATGTGCAGGTGAATTGAAGTGAGGAGATGTTATTATTTCCAGATCTGTCATTCAGGATTGCTCAGGTAAAACTTTTCTGCATCTCTGTCTGTCTGATTAACCAGTTACAATTATAATGGAGTTATTTCAATGAAATCTGAGTGGGTAGATTTTTCTTTAATGTCCATATTAGCATTAGAATACGGAGTATGATAGTATGCTTTCCTTTATGTTAGATGAATAATACATCATTATTTTAAACTAGAAATGATAAATTAAAAAGGAGAAAAACTTAAGTCACTGGACACCTACCCCTAGACACTAACTGCCATTAATATTTTACTGTATTATCCTTTTATATGTCTTTCTATGCTTCTCTTCCATGGAAATATTCACATATAAGTATCATGGTTTCTTTATAAAAAAGAATTTGTCTTATACGTACTGTTGTGTAAACTACTTCTCACTGTGAATGTTCTTTCATGTTACTAAATATGAAGATATATCATTCCTTATGTTATTCTCCAACTTTTTATTTTAGAAATGTTGAAAAAATAGTATTGATGCCCATATACCATTTACCTAGATTAACCAGTTATGAATATTTTGTCACATTGGTTTCATCTGTCTTCTCAAAACACATCTTCAAGTGGTTCAACAGTATAAAAAAGTTGCAGATGACATGGCGCTTTGTCCAGAACTTTTCAGCATAGGAATTCTTATTCCTAAGAATAAGGGCTTTCTTTTACAGAGTCACATGCAAATGTCATAAAAAGGAATTGAGCATGGATTTTTATCTGATAATTTTTTTCAGTTTTCCACAAACGTCTCTAATGGCTCGGCTTTGTATGTGTTTGTGCCTTGTTTTCAATTCAGGATTCAGTCAAGGATCATGGATTGTACTTAGTTGTCATGTCTTGTTTGAGGGGTTTTTTGTTTGTTTGTTTGTTTTTAATGTAGACTAATCCCCTATTTTCATCTTCTCTCATGACCTTGACATTTTTTTAGGAGTTAGGCCCATGGTAGAATACTGCACAATCTGGATTTATCTAATTCCTTTATATGTAGATTTTGGCAGCTTGTTAGTCAATAGTACTAAGCAAATTTTCCATTTTATCATATGAGGAGCACATACTAAATAATGTCAGCTTATTTTTTATTGATGATACCAAGTATAATCACTGGTTAAAGTGATGACTATCAGATCTCTCCCTTGTAAAAGTAATGTTTTCCCCTTTGTAATTAATCATGTAATACGTGGGCCTGTTACCCATCCACTTTTCATTCTTAGGCTGTTACTAGATCCTTTGGAAAATCTCTTAACCTGAGGTCTTGCAGTGGTGGTTACAAAATTAGGCATTTTTCTCTTAAAGAAGAGTTATCTCCTCCCCCTTTTTGAGTATTCATTCTTTTTTATTTAATATAGTATAATCCATTACTCTTGGGGAGGGGGAGTTGAGGGACACATTGTCCCAAATTTGGCCAATGGAATCCTTTCTACACCAGCTCTTGAGTTTTTTGACTTTGGCATCATTAGTCTTTGAGCACTTCTTTCCTTTCCAGCACAGTAAGGTGTTACAGATAAACTTGCAAGATTTTCCTGCCTTAGACTCACAGCCATTTTATGAAGGAGCCATGTTTTCTTATGTGGCGGTAGTATAAAGAAGACCTATGCTTAGAAATACGTAATTTTAATGGCTGCATAGTATTTTATTGTATATAGATGTATTATATTTTAAAGTTTCTCTTTTGGGACATTTAGTTTCATATTATGGAAAAATTAAAAACAAAGCTAGGTAAAATAATCCTTGTATGTGAAGATTTGTGTGCTTACCAATTGTTTCCCTAGGATAAATTGCTATGTTTGGAACTGTTGTGTCAAAGGGTATGCAATTTTTAAAGAATTAAGGGATACACAACGTGCATTTGCCATCCAGAGAGATCATTTTTTAGGGCATCTGGGTATATCAGCTATAACTTAGGCCAGCTTTATTTTTTTATCTCATTAAAATGAGTTCTAGAATGTTGGCACATACTAAATGGTGACTTATAGCATGATAGATTTATTATTGAAATGGTGTATCTTTGTTTCTGATACTGTACATTTAAAAATTATATTTAAGTGAAACTGTTTTAGCATTTAAAATTAAGCTTTTACTTAAAATGGGGACACAGCCTTATATTTGTTTTTCCATAATGCTTTTTTACAAGAAATGTGCATTTGTTTGCTAGTAGTCATAGAAGAATTAAAGATGCTCTTTAATAGCACTCTAGGATCTCTAGCCCACTTTTCAGTTCATTCTTGACAGTTCAAAAACTAAGTAATAAGGTATAATTAAGCTTGCCTTTTACTAGTTTTAGGTTGCATGTGTGCAAATGAAGGATTATTATTTGACAATGCAAGTTTACCTGGTTGATTTGTAGTTTAAATAATTCAGTGTTTAAAGAAACTCACAATCTCTTAGCCTCGGTTTTCTCACCTATAAAAAGTAAAGATAGTAATATCTGCCTTGAAGAGTTCTAAGACTTCGGTCTGTCCAGAATACTGCCTCCCGTATTGTGGATTCTCAATTTAAAAACAAACAAAAAAACTAATTAAAATTCTCGGTCCTCAGCATTGGAGAATGCTGTTGGCCTCATTCTACCTTTTATTTTCTTGATACATAACTCATGAAGTGATATTAAAATGGCATTTTTTTTTTAATCCTTAGGGATAGTCTTACTGATTTTAGAGAGAGGGAGAGAGGGAGAGAAACATCGATGTGAGGGAAAACATCAGTCAGCTGCCTCCTATATATGCCTTGACAGAGGACTGAACCTACAACCCAGGCATGTGCCCTGACTGAGAAACAAACCCCTGCCTTTCAGTTTACGGGACCATGTTCCAACCAACTTAGCCACACTGGCCAGGGCTTAATGTGACATTTTTATAGTTTTCATACACAACAACTAGTCATTTGGAAAATGTCTATATTAAAAGATTTCATATATAAATCATGGTCCTAACTGGTAATGACGTAAAAACAGCTTTGTTACTGTTAATTGGATAGTATTATGGTGATGTTTTAAGAGCAAAATTTAAACTGTACAATTTTTTGCCTATAAATTTGAAAGTATTTGGCTGTGAGCTTAATAATGTTCTTTTATCACACTTCAGTAACAGAGGACATTGGTAGGCCTGACCAGTAAACAGTTTATTGATCTATAGAGTTTTTCTTCTAACTGGTTATCTCAGTTGTTTTCTAGTTGTTTTTCATCTGATCATATGCTTATTATTGGTGTTTACCTACTTTCTACTCTAATTTTTAGATTTTTTTATCACACATATAAAGATACAGAGAATCTTTATCGGAATGTATGTAATTTAATAACCCGATGTAAAAGTCTGGGAATGCTTTTCATGGTAGTTGCCCAACTACTCTCTCTCCTGGATATATCCAGTTTTGGATTCCTGTGATTGTGATTTGCCATGCATCTTAACTCTCACCTTTCCAATTTATGTTTTCATTCCTTTGTGTGTAGATATTATTGGAGTCAGTGGGTCATATATCTTTTCTTTTCATTATAGCAGTCTGCATTTGAGAGACCAGAAAGTCCAGGTTTCTTTTAAGTAGTTCTTTTGCACTTCCTGGCAGCTAGGAATCTCTCTCTCGAACTTTATGTGGCTCTTTTCTGGTAAGAAATCTTACTGGAAAAAATATGATAAATAGGGAGTCCATGAAATTTGCCAGAGATCTTGGTTTAGAAGGGATAAGTTTTCCAGTTTTCAGGTAAGCTGATAAATAAAATCAGTGACTTCGTCAAAGTTAAAACTTTCATAGATCTTTAAATCTGTAAATCACTGAATGTAAACAACATGTACACATTATGTCAATAACTAGCATAATGCACTTATTCATTAAAGACTTTGAACAAAACAGATAGAATTCATACATTTAACCAGAAAATATAATATGGTACTTTTTCATCTTTTGGAACATGAAGCCCAGTGCTTCTTAATTCCAAAATTTTTTTTATTTTTTATTTTTATTTAATATATCTCTCCAAGGACAAAGAGCCTCAGTTTTGGGGGGGGGGGGTTGTTTTTTTTTTTTTTTTTTAACATTTTATTTATTTATCTTTAGAGGGAAAGGGAAAGGGATAGAGGGAGATGTACGGTTGCCTCTCGTGCATCCCCTGCTGGGAACTGGCCTGCAACCCAGGCATGTGCCCTGACTGGGAATCGCACTGTGAGTTCACAGGCCCGCGCTCAGTCCGCTGAGCTACACCAGCCAGGGCCCAGAATCTTTTAACTGCTGTTTTGTATACTCACCTCAACCCCAACTCCATATCACAGACTTCTGCTAAGCCTTATTCACCTTGCCTCTCCTAACCAACTTCTGTCAGCACCTTTTATCAGTCAGATACACAGCACGTCAATTGCTGGGATTCCAAATCTTGGTATCATTGTGTTTTTCCCTCTTCAGTCATAGCTTTCATTTTAACCACCAAGCATATTGAAATCTTATCTTCATGCGATTCTTTTTTCCCATTTATTATCTTACTTCAGACCCCTCCTCAAATGCAACACATCCTCAATTGTATTTAGAGGAATTCTGCTTGGGGAAATAGTAAGGGTTCTGTAGCCACAAAGTTTACCAAATACTCTTATCACAATCCTCCAACTGAACCATAAGCTTCTTGAAGACAAGGACTAAATCTTATAACTTATACTTTATACCTCCATAACACCTAGTGTGTGTTGAGTAAATACTTGATCAACTTATATAAAAGGAAGATAAATGTTTTCTGAGTTTGTGAGATATACGTTATTTGTAAATATGCACGTGTAAACCTACCTTTATTAGCAAAATTTATTGAATTTAAATTCATAACATTTAACTTGGCCTTTTATAATTATGTAACGTAATCTTTGTTTGATTTTTGTTTGTAAGGTACGTCTTATTCAGGTTATGAAGCAGCAGTGTATTCAGCTGCATCCTCCTACTACCAACAGCAGCAGCAGCAACAGAAGCAAGCAGCAGCAGCAGCTGCTGCTGCTGCTGCAACAGCTGCCTGGACAGGGACCACTTTTACTAAAAAAGCACCATTCCAAAATAAGCAACTGAAACCAAAACAGCCTCCCAAACCACCCCAGATTCACTATTGTGATGTTTGTAAGATCAGCTGTGCTGGACCACAGGTACTTATGTTGTATGTTTTACCACTAGTCTTCAGTGATTATTTTTAATAGTTAAATATGGTTGGTATTCTTGCTTTTGTGCCTACAAAGAAGGTTTGCATTTTCTTTTCTGTTGGCTTTTAGCTAACACATATGTAGTTCATTCACTAAATGGCCATTTTTAAAAAGGTATTTGTATTGATACATAATTCTGTTAAGAAAAAACAAAAAATGATTATGAATGTAAATGAAAAATGGGCAAATTGGCCTTTTTTTCAAAAAGGATACTTTGCTTTTTAAGTAAAATTTAAATTCAGCTGAAAAGTTTTATATTCAGATTAATTGGGATTGAGGGGAGAGATTGAATTTTTATTTCTTTTTTAGCATTTATAACTTGCTTTTTTTTTAAGCCTTTATACAGAGTTTTTCAACTTAACACAGTTGGTTAACTGATTTCCCTAGCTCTTCAAGGTCCATTTTAAGTGTGTGTATAGAATTTTACAGCTGAAAAAGGATGACCGTAGAGATCATTGTTTACATACTTGCATTAAAGATGAAAGGACTTTGTCAAATGTAGTGTTTTGGGGTTTTTTTTGTTTGTTTGTTTGTTTTGGAGGATATAAATAGCAGAAAAGAGTTCTCTCCAGAATTTTAAAAATTCTTAAACTGTTTTAAGAATCTACAATTTTCAGGATAATATTTCTGATCAGACTGACTTTTATATATGCTTTATATAATATTACTTATTTCTGTTTGATTTTCTTCATGAGGGAATAGGAATTTAGGGAACAAAAAACGGTGTAGGGAAGTATCTTTTTCAAAAATAACAACTAATGAAGCTTGTAGAACTTTTATCCCCCCACCCCTTTTGGTCTTATTTTTTTCAGGTTGCTACACCTTAAAATTATGTGATTTAGGCTTGAGTCTGTTTATAAAATCTAATGAGTTCAACTCCCTTGCCATCTTTGTTTGTTAATATTGTACTTTCCTTAAGAATGTCTAGTCCTTTAAAAATTTGATAAGTAGTTTGGCAAGTAATAGGCATATTATTTGATTGAGACCAGATGTTGACTCTCTTGTAGTTTCTTCCAGTTATTTCTGTCTCCCATCCCTGCCCCATCTGTGTATGTTCTTTTTAATTTACTAGATTAGTTCTCTTTACTTTTTAATACTGAATTTTGGGGGTATTTTCAGTTACTAGCATCCACTGAATTATTGTCAGTAAATTTTGGAATATTTTAATATGTGGCTAGTTAAGTAAAACATTTTTTCCTCCCTATTTTGAGTGTGATAGAAAATGGTTTTATTGTGATTGCGTAATTGAAGAAGGGAAAGATGAGGAATATTTATAATGACTGGGATTAAACATGAAAGAGAACAAGGATATTGGTCTTAGTATGAGGAGTGTATCCTACTCTATAATGGCTGTTTAGAGAGGATAATGCTGTGAGTAGCAAGTGTAAACCTGAGAGATTTATATAATATGTGGAACCTTTATAGGACAGAACATGGCTGTACATGACAAGTTAAAAGCAGCATTTAGAATGAGTATATATAAGGCTGACTATTCACTTACAGTATCTGAATGGTTATACAAGGATAAGCCAAGGGTAATTCTGCAAGTCAGGTGCAGTGCCTTAATGGATTAACGAGCCTTAGAGAAAAATACCATTGATACTGTGAGTTAAGAGTCTAGGTGTGAACATAAGGAGGAGGAAAGTAGTTGATTCGAATTTGAGGGGCCATGGTTTCAGTCCTGGTTCTGCCACTAACTGTGGCCTTGAGCAAGTCAGAGACCTTAACTTCTTTGGGCTTTTGTTTCTTCACTTCTGTGATAGGGACATGTCCTGGATAATTGAGGCTTTACCTGCTTCTGGAGCCACTTCAGGCTGCCGCAGATAAGAGATGTCAAATGGCTGGGTCTTAGGTCTCCCTCTTTTGTTCAGAAATAGGAATTTTCCTTACTTGTACATAATATTATTTATAGAAAGGATTTTCTTATTTAAAAATTAGAAAATCAGCTCTGAAATTCTACAAAGAATACATAATTTTATGCTAATTATGTCAGTCTTAACAATCTTAAAAATAAAATATGAAAGAGTAACTGTTTGGCCCCACTCAAGAATAAACAAATCAACCAGCAGTCCATATTTACTTCTGTCATTTTAATAAACCTGCTTTCTTAATTGAAGATATTTTTTAATATATAATTTCACTGTTTTGTTGGCTAGTATTACAATAATATTTTTCTTGCAATTACATGATTTTTGCTGTTGTAATTTTTTAAAATATATAATCTTTATCATATTTTTTCCATTACCATTTAGTCCCCTTATACTCCCGTCCCCCAGCAATTACCATGCTGTTGTGTTTTAAATAGGCTTTTGTTTGTGGTGGCAAGAATTGTATGTGAAAATGCATTCTGAGTTTTTAAGTTAATTTTGTAAATAAACAGACTTGTTTATTAAGGGTCTTGTTACCATATATTAACTTTTTTTTCTTCTTATGATATAGGTGCATTCCCTACCATCTTAATCCTATAATTTATTTCTTTGTGGAATGATTACTGTCTGGTATTCTCTATTCAGCATTATACATAAGCAGTAAAAGATACAAATTCTTGAAACTGAAAGCAGTTACCTTATATTGATATTATGGATGTGTGTGGAAGTCTTTTGAAAATCAAAGTGTTAAACAAATGTATTCTTAGTAAATAAGGTAGAGAATCACATACGTATTAAAGTGTAGAGAGTACCATAAGACTTTGTTAAATTGGTTTTAAAATGGTTTAAGCCTCATTTTTAAATGAGTATTAGAGATTTGAGAATTGAATAGTTTAAATGATTTGCTATCTAGAAAATTAATGAAACAAAATTTATCCTTTTGTTTGAAACAGACTTACAAGGAACATTTAGAGGGACAGAAACATAAAAAAAAGGAAGCTGCATTGAAAGCCTCACAAAATACCAGCAGCAGCAACAACTCTACTCGTGGGACTCAAAATCAGCTACGTTGTGAGCTCTGTGATGTGTCTTGTACAGGAGCAGATGCATATGCTGCCCACATTCGTGGTGCTAAGCACCAGAAAGTAGGTGTTGTTTTCTTTCCCCCCCACACATACCCATATGTGTCTTACTTTGTTTTCTTCTACTTTTTCAGTGGGGAGGGGGGAGTAAAGTAAAAGTGGTTCCAAAACTTTGAGTGTGTTTTAAGCCTTTTTTTTTTTTTTAAATTTTCGCTTTTTTAAAGATTTTGTTTATTTTTAAATTATTTTTAAAAGATTATTGTTTAGAGAGTGGGGAGGGAGGGAGAAAGAGAGGAAGAGGAACATTGATCAGTTGTCTTTTCTCATGCCCTGACCTGGGGGCCTGGCCCACAACCCAGGCATGTGCTCTGACTGCAAATTTGGTTTGCAGGCTGGCACTCATTCCACTGAGCCACACCAGCCAGGGCTTATAAGCTTTTTAATATGCTAATAAATATAAAGGTAACATCAAATAGTCATTGCTTAAAGAGGGAAAGACTAGAGACCTTTCTTAAAATTGAACTAGATCATTTATTCTACAAATTGGAAAATTATACGTTTATTTTCCTTTTGTCATGCTTAAGTCTTGGTTGGTATGCATGTAGCCAAGTCATTTCATCTTTCTCTGCCTTAATTTCCATACTAGTAGTAGATAGAATATGTATCTATATCTGCTTCACAGAAATTATTTTCAAAAGTATTGTGTATGAAGATGTATAACAAAAAAATACAGTTTATATTTTGATTTTATAATGTCTTTTAGACAAAAATCTAGACTCTGAGTTTCCTAACATGTGCTTTTATTTTGTAGGTGGTTAAATTACACACAAAACTTGGTAAACCCATTCCTTCAACAGAACCAAATGTTGTTAGCCAAGCTACTTCAACAGCTGTGTCTGTTTCAAAGCCCACTGCCTCTCCTTCAAGCATTGCAGCAAACAATTGTACTGTGAATACTTCATCAATTGCAACTTCCTCAATGAAAGGTCTTACAGCTGCAGGAAACTCGTCTCTTAATAGCACATCCAACACTAAAGTATCAGCAGTGCCTACAAATATGGCTGCCAAGAAGACATCGACACCCAAAATAAACTTTGTTGGCAAGTACTAAAGATTCTTTCTTATGTTCTTCCTAACTCTGTCAAAGTAATATTTCTCTTCCAGTCCAGGACTTACCTTCTGCTTATGTGCTCGTTCCTGTCCCTTCTTCTCTGGGAGCTTGGTGAATCACATCTCTATTTTTTTTTTTTTTTTTCTTAATTTTTTTAGTCCTCTAAAGGTTTCTTCCACTTCCCTTCAGCCATGCTAGTGTACCTGTGTCTTAAATTTTAAAAAGGTGTTTTCCCATTCCTGTTAGCCTCTCAAGCTGCTAACTTAATTCTTACTTTCTCTCTTTGTCTACTTCTTACTCAGTCCTCAGTCTGTTACAGTGTTTCCATTCTACTCTTTTCTGAAACTGCTTATAGGAGTCACTGATGACCTAATTGCAAAATTCAGTGGCCAATTTTCAGTTTCATTCAATTGACCTCTCTAACATTTGACACAGTTGACTGCTAAACCTTAAACCTTAAGATACATCTTTATTTCTCTATTACCTGTCTGCCCACCTCTTTCTCAGGTATCTTTATTGGTTCTCTTGCCTTCATGTTCGTTAAATGGTGGTGTTCCTAAGATTCTGATTCTGTTCCCATCTTAGTCTACTCACCCAGCATTCATGAGTGGTCTCATCCATTCCAATGTGTGCAGTGACTTTAAAATCTTTTGGACAAACTCAAAACCCCTCTCTGAGGCTAGAGCTATGTTTTAGCTGTTCCCTGGCCATCATGTGTATAGCTTTATAGATGCCTACCAATGTCTCATTCTGACCCGTTGTCTCATCACAAAAGTACCATGAAATAATCTCATAAAATTGCTGCTTTTCCCTTGGTAAACTTCACTGACATTGTGTCCTGTAGTTTTTACCTAGTTCTTTTGTTTCTATTGCTACAATATTTCTACCCCCCAAGAAAATGTCTTCACTGCCACTGCCTTGTTTTTAGGCCTTCAAAGTATGTTCCTTAGAGCTTTGTCTCCAATTCAAAAGTCATTTTATGAAAATACATGCCAAATTATGTTAAACTCCTTATTAAAAGTTTTCAGTGTCATTTCCCTTGCATATAGGGAAAAACTGCATTCTTTAATTATGTTGTCTAAGGGCCTTCAGATCGGGCTCCTGCTTCATATGGTGTCATCATATCTACTGAGGTAGTAATTCATAGTG
Organism: Anoura caudifer; assembly: GCA_004027475.1. Lineage (NCBI taxonomy): Eukaryota > Metazoa > Chordata > Mammalia > Chiroptera > Phyllostomidae > Anoura > Anoura caudifer. The sequence goes on from PVKU01002383.1 coordinate 51,788, forward strand.
AATTACTGAGTCTTCCTTAAATTTATTGTGCTCTCTTTAACTCCATATCGTTGTGCTGTTTTTTGTACATGCTATTTTTTTCTGTTCAGATATTCTCTTCTTTTTTTCCTGGCCAGTTCATACTCATTACCCTTCTTGCAAAGCCCAGCTCAAGTGTCATACCCTTGGTAAAATCTTTTCTAACTGATCAGGTTAAAGGATAGTGGCTTCTTTGCTTTATATTCCCACAATACTATATTCATACTTATTACAGCTCTTATCACATAATATTATAATACTTGTATCTTCCCTTCTTTGTTGGCGCCTCAGGGCACCTACACCGTCACTGTCTTAATATAGTACCAGAATATGGGACAGTGCCCAGTTCCCTTGGCAAAAAACTAGGGATACAAACACGAATGAGGCTTAGACCCTTCCTTTTCAAAGGATTCTTGCTGTTCACTTACTTTTTTTTTTTAAGATTTATTTAATATTTTAGAGAAGGGAAGGGAGGGAGAAAGGGAGAAAAACATTAACATCCAGTCACCTCTCATGCATGCCCCCGCTGGGGATCTGGCCTGCAACCCAGGCAATATGTCATGACTGGGAATCAAACCGGCGACCCTTTGATTTGTAAACTAGCTCTCAATCCACTGAGCCACACTAGCCAGCATTTGCTATTCACTTTTTAGGTACTTGATGTTATGAGAACTGTGGTGGGGACGGAGAATATGCTTGGGTGTTGGGTGGTGAAGGGAAAAATCTAGACGTGTGTTTCATCAATAGGATAAAAAAGCCAAGTGGTGGTATATGTGGTTCTTCACATTTTTGGTCAGTTGTATGTCAAGCAGGTATTTGAGTATTGGTAGAAAAGGTAATTTTATCTGAAGTTTTTGTTGTATTAGGTTATGTATATATTTACACAAAAAGTAAAAGTTACTATATTCTTTTATGCTTTTCTAGGTGGTAATAAACTTCAATCAACAGGAAATAAAACAGAAGACTTAAAAGGACCTGAATGTGTTAAAAGCACTCCTGTCACTTCTGTACAGATTCCAGAAGTAAAGCCAGACACAGTGTCAGAACCAGTCACAACTGCATCTCTTGCTGCTTTGCAGAGTGATGTGCAGCCAGTGGGACATGATTATGTGGAGGAGGTATTGATTTGAAATACCATTGGTGTAAGATTAGATAACGGGAAAAAGTGTGTCACTTTGTTGCAGGCATGCTTTAAATACAAAATTAAATTACATTCAGTTATGTTTTAGATTTAGATTATGAAGAAATATCAAAGGAATCTTTTTAAGGGTTTTTAAAAAGCATGCCCTTGACCTGGTTGGGTAGATCAGTTGGTTGGAGCAAGGTCCCATGGACCAAAAGTTTGTGGATTTGATTCGCGGTCAGAGCACACACTTAGGTGATGGGTCTAATCCCCAGTTGGGGTGTGTATGGGAGGCAAGCAAGCAATGTCTCTGTCTCTCCCACATTGCAGTGCCACCTTGCCTTCCTCTTTTCTCTAAAATCAATAAATATATCCTGGGGTGAGGATTTAAAAAAAAAGTATACCCTTCAAGCTTGCCTAAGTGATATCACAATATTTTTGTTATCTCTTTCCCTGCTAACACCACTCCTGTATCCTGCAACTGTCCTGAACATAAAAATTAAAAAAATTGTGAGCAACAAAAATTTTGACAAAGTCAATATTTTTTTCTGAACAGTCACTTAGTTTCGTGTGTAAAATTAGGGTTGTTAATTAAAAAGATCCTGTTTATTTGGTTTTTCAAGCTGATTACAAAATTTCCTGTTTTATTGGAAAATAAACTTCAGTAAATGGAGGAGTGAAGGAGTATCAGTCTTGATATAAGTATTTGCTGTTGGTAGAAAGACCAACATAGAACGATGTAGCATTATTTACTCGTTACTGTAGAACATATATAAGTTCTCTGAACTTCAGTGTCCACATTTATAAAATTTGGCTATTCTCTAACTAAGCTGTGAAGATCAAATGAAATAAAGTACTTAGCATATAGTAGATTCTCTATCAAGTTATGTTAGGTTCTTTGTTTACAAGGTGGGAAATTGGGTTATGTAACTTATAAGGAGTACACTTACAGTTTTAATTTCAAAGAGTAAGATTTGGTTATCTATAAGAATGTATACCATCAGAACACCATAATTTCCAATGATAATAGTTAATTATGTAATTCTAAACTTCATATAGTTGCATTCAATGCCAGTCTTTAAATCTTGCACTAACAATTTGAATGTAGCATCCATCATAAACTTCTTAATAACATTCTAGTCTACTTGTCTTCCTAACTAGTTGTACAATTAGAAAAAAATTGACAATGATTTTTTTTATGAAGTTACATGCATAAAATATTGAACTTTGTAGACATTTGTATACCAAAACAATGTCTTTAATCATGTTTATCTTCATCTCCAACAATAGTACCTGGTATTCAGTAACTGTTAGAGAATTTAAAGTATTTCATTGCATTACATGTAGAAAAAAGTATTAAAGGTAATTATAAAAGCTTACGTATCTTGTATGCTAGTGCTTCAGTTAAAAGATTTTAATGTTGAGTTTGTTTTTATAGATTATCCTTTAAAAATTATAAATATTACCTCTTTTTCCCCCCTCACTTTAAACTCTAATTTTCACAACATTTTTTTATTAGAGAATCTGGGAGGCCATATAAATGAAATCCTCAGCTGTAACATTCTTGTTATAATTCTTGGGTTTTTTGTTTCCCACATCAAGGTACGAAATGATGAAGGAAAAGTAATTCGATTCCATTGTAAATTATGTGAGTGCAGCTTTAATGATCCCAATGCTAAGGAAATGCACTTAAAAGGGCGAAGACACAGACTTCAGTATAAAGTGAGTAAAAATTTCAACTATTTTTTCTTTTTTTCAACATCTTGGAATATTCTAGATGTAAAACAAAACATGTAAGTATCATAACTCTGAGTCAGTGAACTCCCACTCTAAGATTAGCATATTATGTCTCATTCAGATGTTTGGCTCTTACTGATTAGTTTGTTATACTTAGGTAAGAAGATTATAACCATATTCCATCATTTTCAGTGACTGGCTAAATTGTAACATTGCTTGAATCAAGTGATCGTGTAAGGGTACTTACACATAATAAAATGTTTTGAAAGAAGAGTCAGGTCTCCATTCACCTACTTTATTTTGGTAGAATTCCCACTAAAATGAATTTTGAGTTGAAGAATTCTTAATTGAAAGCACTTCAAGTGGTAATTAAATTTAAATATTGTATGTAAATTTTTTACTTAGGCTAGACTAATCTAATGCATTAGATCCATGTTTTTTCATAAATACGGAGGTGTGAAAATTAAAATAGTCTGTTAAAGGGCAACACTTTCCCGTGTAAAGAAACTTTTTAACCCCACACTCAGACATTAACAGTCATCTATTTACAAAAAAATACAGGAAAATTAATTGACAATTTTCTAAGGATCTCTTCTATTGATCACCACTGTTACGGGCAATTAAAAAGTTTGTGGTTGGGAATTCTATTAATGTATTCTAAATCTTCTGATTCAAATTATATGCTGATTTTACTCTTATATAATAGTAAATTTGCGACTAAAAGCCTCTATGATGAAAGAATATGTGGGATTGTATGAATTTAAAAATGTGTTGATTGTTGGGGGAGGTGTTCTAGTTTTTGAAATGTCTTGTCTATATTAACAGAAAAAAGTCAATCCAGATTTGCAAGTAGAAGTAAAGCCCAGTATTCGAGCAAGAAAGATTCAAGAAGAGAAAATGAGGAAGCAAATGCAAAAAGAGGAGTATTGGCGAAGACGAGAAGAAGAAGAACGCTGGAGAATGGAAATGAGGTAATATCTTTAACTTTTTGTAGCGTTTAAGTAGTTCAGCCTTTCTTTAAAAAAAAAAATAAATAAACAAACTTGGCTATTCTAAGTATGTGACTTGCATTCAAAGCAATCCAGATTTATTTAATGTAGTTTTATGTGTTACTTTTCAGGAAGATCCTAGGTCTAGAAAAGAAATGTATTAAGTTAATGGCTATTCTAATTTTGACCAAGGCTTTGGTATTAGGAATTATGTGGTTGAGTGGTATCTTATATGAATTAAGTATATGAAGAAATAGTTTATTATAAATAAATGCCTGAGTTTAAAACAAGCAAAATAGAACATTTAGTTACATGCTAAAAGTATTACATTTAAGATTTGGTAGAGTCTAGACATTTTAGTGTGTTTTTTAAAAAGAAAGTTTATTAAAAAACTTCAGAGGGGGTGTGTGTGTGTGTGTGTGTTATAATATATATGGAAAGAGAATGAGAAACATCTTCTAAAGATGTCTTCCTTTTTGTTGATTTAACTGCCATATCTTTAATGGTACAGTTCACATACACTCACAGGTATGCAGCTATCACCACAATTGATTTTATTTTATTTTTTATTAAGATTTAGTTATTTATTTTTAGAGAGGGGAAGGGAGGGAGTAAGAGAAGGAGAGAAACATCAATGTGTGGTTGCCTCTTGAGTGCCCCCTACTGGGAACCTGGCCAGAACTCGGGCATATGCCCTAACTGGGAATCAAACTGGCAACCCTTTGGTCCTCAGGCCGGTGCTCAATCCACTGGAGCCACACCAGCCAGGGCCACAGTCAGTTTTAGAACATCTTCATCACCTCCCCAAAACACCAGTTTGCAGCCCATTTGCAACCACTGCCAATTTTTCCCCCAACCCCTCCCTGTACCCCTAGGCAATTGCTAATATACTACTTTCTCTGTAGATTTACCTGTTCTGGAGATTTCATATAGATGGAATCATAGAATATGTGATCCTTTTTGTTTGGCTCTTTTCACTTAGCATAATGTTTTCAAGGTTCATACATGTTACTGTTTTATGTCAGTGCTTCATTCCTTTTTATGGTTCTACCACATTTATTAGTCCATCATTTAGTGGACATTTGTGTTGTTTTCACTTTTGGGATATCGTAAGTACTGCTCCTGTATTTTTTTTTGCCAGTTTTGAAATATGGTCTCAAAAAATATGAACAGAAGCATAATGTGTGCATATTCTGTAACCCTTTTTTCATGGCAACATAGTATTTTCTTGTACAGAGGTAAAATATTCTTTATAACCAGTTCCATATTATTAGATATTTAGATTGTTTCCCGTATTTCCCTATTATAATTACATTGACCATTCTTGGCACTATATTATTGCAGAAGTCATGATTAGTTGCTAATAATAAGTCTCAGAAATGGAAATGTTTGAGTCAAAGATAGCCATACTTCAGCCTGTACTAGATAGTATAATTTAGTGGTCTTTAAACTTTTTGGTCTCAGGACCTTTTATACTTAAGTGGAGTATAAGCTGTCAAGGTTTATTGTATTAGAAATTAAATCTGTAAAGTTTAAATATTATGAATTTAATTTTTAAAATGAAATTTTAACTATATTCAAGTTAGTTAAATATAACATTCAACAATTATATTGTAATATTAGATTAAATGTATTTAGTACATATAATATGGTGAAAATAAACTATAAAATAACTATTTCTTCCCCAGAATCATCTAAATGACATTGTTCTACACTTTTGCAAGTCTTTTAATGTCTGGCTTAAAGTAGCATAATTCTTATATGTGCTTCTGTGTTCAATATGTCATGCTCTGGATAACTCCATTGTGTACTCAGAATGAGAATGAAAAATGCAAATGTATGAACATTATTATGAAAGTAATTTTGATGTCATTGATCCCTGCAAGTGTCTCAGGGACCATCTGGGGTTCCTGGATCACACTTTGAGAAGTGCTGCTATCATTTATTAAAATTGCTGCCAATGAGAGAGTAAAATGTGGAAGCCATTTTTCTTTCAATTTCAATTGTTTATATTTGGGAAATTGAATTTTTATTTCATGCTTGACCACTTATATTTCTTCTGTTTATTTTGTCACTTACCTGTTGTTGATTCATATAGATACTTCTTATGCTGTAGATATTAAGCCATTATTAACATCTTATTTAAATAGTTTTTGCCCTTATTTATATATTGATTTTTAAAATGTATTTAAATTCATTGTTCGCATTCTATATGAAGTTTCTGCCTTTGTAATTCATCAAAAATTCTTCTCTATACCTAGATTATGCAGTTCTATTTCTCTTCACTAATATATATTTATTAAGCACTAACCATGTGCCAGAAGCATGTACCCTGACTAGGTATCAATATACAATACTGGTATGAATTGGTAAACATTGGATAACCCAGACTGGTGTAGCTCAGTTGGTTGGGTGTTGTTCTGCATAATGTTTGATTCCCAGTGGGGGCACGTGCTTGGGTTGCGGGCCAGGTCCCCAATAGGGGGTATGTAAGAGGTAACCACATGGATCTGTCTTTCTCTCTCCCTTCCCTTCTCTCTAAGAGTAAAATTTTTAAGTCTTGGCTGGTGTAGCTCAGTGGATTGAGTGCAGGCCTGCAAAGCAAAGGGTTGCTGGTTTGATTCCCAGTCAGGCCACATGCCTGGGTTGCAGGCCAGGTCCCCAGTAAGGGATGCCTAAGAGGCAACCACACATTGATGTTTCTTTCCCTCTCTTTCTCCTTCCCTTCCCCTCGCCCTAAAAATAAATAAATAAAATCTTTAAAGAAAAGGAAAGAAAGAAAGAAAGAAAGAAAGAAAGAAAGAAAGAAAGAAAGAAAGAAAGAAAGAAAGAAAGAAAGAAAGAAAGACCTTTCTTACAAAAATCTTCAAAAACATAAATAAAATCTTTTTTAAAAAGAACAAAAGTTTTAAAAGAAATTTTCTTTATAAAGAAAACAATGGATAATGGTCCTTGCCCTTATTTAACTTAAACATCTTTAGTAATAACAGTAAACTATTTGAAACTTGAATGAACATGGTTTACCAGAGCCCTCAAGCTGTTTTTATTCATTTCCTCCCAAGGCCTAAATAACGCGAACATGTGGTCCTAAGTTGGATGACCTAAAAAAGCGCTACTCATCCCCAATCTGACAGAATTGGTAGTTATACAGTGCTACTTGAGAAGCATACTTCATATGTTTTGTATTAAACAAATTTGTCTAGTAAAAGCTTATGGTTCAAAAATTTGCTTTAGTGACATGATTTCCTCTAGGAGTTACTGGTGTCCTAGTTTGAAGCTGGAAGTGAGGATAGAAATGAGAGTGAGATGATGAAAAGAAATTAGATTTTGAAAATGTTGACCCTTAAAGCAGAGGCTATCTGTTACAAACTGTCCATAGTCCAAGTTCAGCCCATGGTGGTTTTATTTGGTGTACATGGTATTTTTAAATCTGAACCAACAGTTAAAGACCAATATCAAAGACATTTAAAAACATTAAAATCCTGGTGATTTTGAGATTACAGCATGTATTACCTTATGGCTATTAATCAGAACTGAGTCACAATTGTTGGCTTTGGCCAGAACACACTGTTAATATTCCCAAGAATGAGACAATGTGAGTAGCCATTTATCATGGTCTTGCTCTGTTATTATTCCTTATCATAGAGAAATGTCTTTGTCTCTATCTGTGTCATAAATGGGGAAATTAAGGGTGGTCTTAAGAGGTTCTCTCTAAGAAAAAAGATAGGAGAGAGCACATTTCTTTGGATACAGGAAGAAATTCCTGAACATTGCTTTGGATCCTTTCACTCACATACATTAATGGTCTGACCATTTTAGGTAGACAAAATACAGAGGTGGGAAGGAACTGAGATTTCTCATGCTTGTTCTTTCAACTTTGACTTTGGGCTAAAATTTTGTTTTGCTTTTCTCTTTGTATTCTTACCTTCTCTTTTCACCTGCCTTCACTTCCATTTACTTCTAAATGAAAGCAAATAAGGGAAATCAGATACAATAGGGGAAAAAAGGAAGGTGTTAGCAAGGCAGATTTGGGCTTTTTAATTGTTTTTATGCCATTATTGGTGTAAGTTCCTGGGTTGTATTTTTTTTATAGGCTTGTAATGTCACTCTCTGTTTCAGACGCTATGAAGAGGATATGTACTGGAGAAGAATGGAGGAAGAACAACATCATTGGGATGATCGCCGCCGAATGCCCGATGGTGGCTATCCTCATGGTCCTCCAGGTCCATTAGGCCTTCTGGGAGTCCGACCGGGCATGCCTCCTCAGCCACAGGGACCTGCAGTGAGTGTCTACTTGGTTTATGTGAGGGTGAAAGTATAGCACTTGTTCAGCATTAGAAGGTAACAGTTTGGGGGCCTACTTCTTTGACTTACTAGTGTTGTAATCTTGATGTAATTTTTTCATCTGATTTAGAATTTTTCCTCCTTTTATTATAGGTTCTCGCTGGCTGTCTTTGTGTGTAAGACTTCGTAGAATTTCCTTGAGTCTTTACTTTCATTATAAGATAAATGGGAGGAGAGCTCCTTTTGCCATCGTAAAAGAATTTCTTGCCTTTGTTGTTGTTGTTTAGATTAGATCAGCAGGAACCGATATATCTTTCTATTACCAGTGGTTTAGAATCTTTTTTCCTTCTTTAAATCCTGGCCATCTAAAACCTACTACTATTTATGATTGAGTGCAGGATAAGGGGTAGTATGTAAACAGTTCAAGGTTAACACCAGAGTTGATGTGTTAGGAAAACTGTAGGAAAGATCAGCATCTTAGAGTTTGTGTTCCGTGGGATGTAGGTAAAAGAAGAAGACCCCTTGAGTGTGAGGAACGTTTCATAGAAGTTTAGGCTACAAAAAAGAAGAGGATCTGTTGTTTGTTTTGTTTTTTAGATAGCACTTAGAAGAAAACAGTGAATTCCTCCTTTTTAACCTATTCTTTCTCATTGTCTTTACACAGAATAAGCATTTGAAAAACATTTTATTAAAAGCAAAAAAATAGTTTCAGAATCATTTGGTTTTTTGAAGTTATGTTGAAAGTGTCATGACTTTAGATGTGTTGTCATGATTTTAGATGGTGTATATTATAATTTTACTTGTTTTGAGGCAAAGCGTGTACATACGTATATACTCTAGATAGAATAACTTTCCATAGTTTCCATTTTTGCCTTTACTGAAATGGAAAAGATTGTTTTATATGACCGTTTTGTATAATTGACTTTGTTGTTGAGAAGATAAAAACAACAATATGTATATTTTAAAATTAATAGTGTGCTTTTTCTCAGGAAACATTTTTTTTACGTGAAGTAACTTTTCTTTCTGTAGCCTTTACGTCGTCCCGACTCATCTGATGACCGTTACGTAATGACAAAACATGCGACCATTTACCCAACTGAAGAGGAATTACAGGCAGTTCAGAAAATTGTTTCTATCACTGAACGTGCTTTAAAACTTGTTTCAGACAGTTTGTCTGAACATGAGAAGAGCAAGAGCAAGGAGGGAGATGATAAGAAGGAGGGAGGTAAAGACAGGTATGTTTTCAGAGTTACCTACTTTGTATATTTTTGTTTTTCCTTACATGGACTTACTTGAAATAAAAGTTACAAAGACTGAAAACTCTGTGGTTTGAGTCTACATGTCTTACAATACTTGGGTTAGATATCTGATGTATTCAACTGCTTTTGCTAAAATGCGAAACACACAATTCCATACAATCTTCTCCAACCTTGTAAATTTATGCATTTTATTTAAATTTATATAAAACTATTTTGAGTCTGTTTTTAAAGTTACCTTTTTAGTTTTCTAATTGCATTCATCTGCTGTTCAGTTTTTATTTATTTGTTTATCTGTCCTATACTCAGTCTTTGTTTTAGCAACCTTTTTTTTAACGCATTGACCATAAAGTGTGAATAAACCCAAGCTTTAGCAACATCTTTCATATTTAGTTTTGCATAGTGGTCTATAACTCTTCATGCTCCCTGTATTTGGAAATATTTTAGACATGACTCTAATTCTAATTTGTAAATGCAACACAAAATATATTAGAAATGACTGGTTCTAATTTGTAAATGTGACAAGGAAGCGTTAATGTTCTTTGCTTTTCAGTTGTCCCTATGAGAACCTAACTCTTTATGTATTTATCTGTATTTCCCACCTAAATGAAAAATACTTCTAAAAATATTGAATCTTTTTTACTATAGTTGAAAATTTTATAGGAGTTATAATTTACTTTTATGTGTTAGAGACTGTCATGGTTCTGGTTGAGAAGACAAATATTATAATTTGATTTTACTGCAGAGCTTTAAAAGGAGTTTTGCGAGTGGGAGTATTGGCAAAAGGACTACTTCTCCGAGGAGATAGAAATGTCAACCTTGTTTTGCTGTGCTCAGAGAAACCTTCAAAGACATTATTGAGTCGTATTGCAGAAAAACTACCCAAACAGCTTGCTGTAAGTGTAATGGAAATGTTCGTTTTTACCCCTTGTCTGGTTCTAAAGTTTTTGGCAGGACTACTTGTGCTTCAGCTTAAAGTTGAAACAGCCTTTAAAATTTAGGCTTGACTTTCCATATTGAGTTTTATTTTTATTCTTGGTTGTGCGAATTGGTACAGCCATTTTCTACTTTGTCTTTTTAGGTTTTATAGTGCTGCTATTTGGTACAAAGCCATCTTACGAATTTATTTTAAAATGTAAAATTACATTTCTTCTTCCTGTTCTTTTTCCGAGATTTGAATCATCAGAGAGAAGGCAGTTGTTCAGAACAAAAAGTGATTTTTTTGAAACAAAGCCCATCTATAGCAAGCTTAAATTTTTTTAAAATCATGAACTTCTTGCCTGTTTAGTTGAATACATGTCTTTAATAAAATATAGTCTTTCTGAGTCAAATTTCCCCAGTTTTCTGTGTTATCACAATAGGAATCACTTCTTTGATGTCCATTTGGCAAATTGTGGCAATGCACAATTAATACAATACCTCTTTTTGATGGTACAAAAGCAATTTTTTTTAAGTTTGAATTTTTAAAAGTTTTACTATATATTATTAGCCTGACAGAATCTCAGACTAAGATTTAAAATAAAGATTCAGTAATTTAATGTATGGAACTTATTTCCAACCTTGTAGTTAATAGGCATTTTTTTTAAACATTTTATTTATTTTTAGAGAGAAGGGAAGGGAGAGAGAAAGAGAGGGAGAGAAACATCAGTGTGTGGTTGCCTCAGGCATTTCCCCCACTGGCGACCTGGCCTGCAACCCAGGCATATGCCCTGACTGGGAATCAAACCACCGATCCTTGGTTCACAGGTGGGTGCTCAATCCACTGAGCCACACCAGCCAGGGCTAATTAGGCAATTTTAAATACAGTGATGATTGACATTTTAATGGTGATAGGTATTGTATAGTAATGAGTCAGAATAAATAGTACCTGACCACAGCAGAGCAATTAGTAACAAAGGAATAATGAAGCACACTGTGGAGCTTAAGTTCTGACAACTGTGGCACTTAATGTTACTTGCTTGGTATTACCATTGTTCCAACTATGAAGTTTCTCATTGTGGGTGAATCTTATTAAGTATTAAGAACCAGCAGAATGGGGATTATCTACTTTTACCCCTCTGTTGAGGCTGCAGGGGCAATGAGGAGGGAAAAGCAGAGGTTTGAGGATCTTGAAAGAATATGTAAATTTGCAAAAAGTGTCTTGATCCTAATTGTGGTGCCTAGTGTACAACCATAAAACAGGAACTGTTATATCCTAACTAAATAATTAACAGTTAAACAATTAAGCAAAAAGCAGAATATTCTTTCCAAATCAATCTGTACTTATCATACAAGTAAATAAACAAGAGAAATAGAATTCTTCATCATTATCATCATAATTAACATTTATATAGCACTTATGTACCAGGCAGGCGCTGTTTTAAGTGCTTTGTATAGTTGATTCACTTAATGCTCCAGCAGTCCTATAGGATAGAATTACTGTCCCCGTTTTACAGAGACAGATATTAGAGAGTTCAGTGATACTTATATTTATTGCAGGGCCTCTCAAAGGAAGTGGTATTATGATCTAGTTCTTATAAAATGGTTATGGTAGTGAGAAAATGAGAGTCACAATGAAACTGCTTTGTCTGATAATGTAAAAAGGTCCAACTAATTTCTTGTACTCTTTGTGTAGGTTATAAGTCCTGAGAAGTATGACATAAAATGCGCTGTGTCTGAAGCGGCAATAATTTTGAATTCATGTGTGGAACCCAAAATGCAAGTCACTATCACCCTAACGTCTCCAATTATTCGAGAAGAGAACATGAGGGAAGGAGGTTGGAAAGCCATTAAACATTCTACTTTTCCTCTTAACTTTTTTTCATTTGTCTACTCTTTAAGATGGCATTAAGCCCTAGAAGGCAACATGCTGGCATTACATTTGAATTTGATGGATTTAACTTATATAGCAACCAGTTTTACTTAAGATCATTTCTCAGAAAGTAAATGTTCTTTTTAGTTGTATTTTTATATAAAACACTCATGGTATTATTGATTTTCTTGATTTTTTTTTTCTTTTTTCACTAACCTCAGATTTCTGGAAAAAAAAAAATTCAAAATCATTCTTACCAGCATAGTCGTGGCACATAAAAACAATTAAATGTTGCTAGTAAGGGGCCGCAAATTGAACTTCTTTTTCTTGCCTTGTCTTACACAAAGACGAGAGTTTCAGAAATAAAATTGGTTAAATACTCCTAAGGTGTATTTTTAGAGGCATTGTTACATATGTAATCATGAATTTGGCTTGTCCTGTGGTAAAAGTATTTCTAGTTCTCTGAGGTTGTTCTTTGGTTTGGAGTGCTTTCATAAATGCAGAATATCCTAATGCACATAGATTTGGGCATTTGACCCCCCTATTATACTAGAGATACTGAAAAATAAATAGCATAGGTGTAGTTAGTGAGTTAGTGCAATTCAGGATTTACTTTACAATTGTAGAATATGAAATCCTGCTGGTGCCAGCAATGTTGCTTTAAGGACTGTTCTGTAACATTTTCAAAGCTTCAAAAGCTTAAGCCGAAAAGCATGGTCAGTGTCTGCCATATGTTGGTTCTGTTGTTTTATGGGTCAGATAAAATTTACTTTGTTTCCTTTCATGTTGTTTTTGTACATCTTAACTTGATGATTATGGAGTTACAGTCTACTCTAATATTTGTGATATACAGGAGGAAAGAGTAACATTGAATATTAAAATTTTTCTAAAATAGCACCAGTAGGTTCTCAATTACTGTCACTTTAAACTTGTTTTCTTATAGCAAAGCAATTTTTTTTTATTTTATTTTATTTTTTTTTATGGCACTGGGCTTTCTACAACCCAGGAAAAGAACATTTCATTAAAAACATCATTCGGAGACTTGTCTAATTTTGCGTACTTTGTATATACACCATATCAGGACTTGTATGTTCTATGAGCTTTGCGTCTTATAAATGGGTTTTGTGTAAAGGATCTTTTATATGAACATGAATTTCCATTCGAGGTTTGGCTGTGGATATTGCTGGAAAAAACAGTTCCTGAGTCAATTCATAATCAGCATGTGACTCTTAGGATTTGGAAAAAAAATCTTCAAATGTGATATACTATAAATAAAAGTTGCTATATTTATGATGAAATTATACTTGAATAACCAATTAACTTTATTTCAGAGCATATTTTGCCCAATTATATTTAGGCTGTTTAATCTGTGCAGTATCAAGTCATTTTGTGTTGCAAAAGTCTAAAGTCAATGGTATCATATTTGTAGTAGTGTTTTAATAACCCATCCCTTCTAAAGGAAACAAAATTATATTTTTGTCTGACCCAGACTTGATATAGAATTATTGTTCTGAATTTCATAAATACTATGTTGAGAGAAATGATCAGTCCAAATTTTGAAAGATTTTACTTGAAGACACTGAGCTGAAAAGTTGGATGTGCAAAAAGTGTAGAAACATTGATAGACTATTCCTTGCTGCAGATAACTGCAGTAAACCATGTCTTTAGCTTCATTACGAAGATTGCTTCTTTCTTGCTGCAGAATAACGGTATGTATTCTCTCTCACTGCAGCTCACAATGCTCTGTGTCTTAAAATCATTTAAAGCCTATAGCTTGCTTTGGGGAGTTAGTTCAGGGGGTAAGGAAGGCTTTGCCGGAAGAGTGATTGTCAATCACTAGACTTGAGACTTGCGCATAGTGTGGTAGCCTCTTTAATGCGTAGCAGTCCTATTTAATACCAAAAATTATTTACAGGAAATGATGAAATTATCCAAATAACTGTTAAACGCATGACAGATCTTTTTTATGGTACTGTGTTTGACAGTTAAGTATTAAGTAAACGTTTAATTGACTTGAAGCTTGAAATGTTCAAAATGCTCTAACCCTTGCTCCAGAGTATTTTCTGCAGCAAGTCAAGTATTGTATGTGTTTTTTTCCACCTGTAGCTTATCAGGCCCGGTCCAAAGCCTTCTAGCAGAGGGGATTGATTCCTGTCAGGGGTTGCTGCCAAGACATCGGAAGGATTTTTGACCAAGGTTTTCAAAAGCTCAGTGTCACACCTGCCATTTGACTAAGAGGGGATTTTGGATGCAGAGCCTGGCATTTATTTGTCCTTTGTGTGGCTGTTTTGTTTTGTCATTGTCTCTTACAGAATTGAGCAGTGTTCACACTAGTTTTTAAATGGTTGGGTGGATTATATATTTTACATAACCATGTTAATTTAAATTAATATATTCCCATTAACTTCTAATCATAAAATAGTGTGGACACAGCATGTTCTCCAACTGGTGATTAACCCCTTAAAGTTTATGAAATACATTCATGTAGAGTAAGAATTTGCTTTTTTTATTTTTTAAAATAAATTAACTGATTTTTGTTTTGTTTTAACTGGGTATTAGGAAACAAGAATGATTTTAGTACAGTGTATCTAAGGGGTTAATCCACTTGAAATATAAAATGGGTGCAAAAATCCACACACTAAATTTAACAGAAATTTTCTAGCTCTTAATTTGTTTTTAAATTGCAATAGGTGTCTTGACATCTTTATAATTGTATTAATTAAATTTTTCAAAGTTATGGATGTATGTTTGCAAAATAAAATTCCTAACAGGAAATTATAACATTCTGAATTAACATTAGAAATTGAGAAACATTTTTAGAAAGAAATTGCACATTGTCACCTATTTGCATTCTAGCTTAAGCAAATACAAATAAATAAGTAGGGGCATGGAAAGAGCGTCTTTCAGCATGTTCTGTAACCCTGCTTTGGGAAGTGGGGTTTTTTTTTTGGTGTTGCTTCTTTTCCTTTCTTTTATACTTTCTTAGTTGGCTGTGCTTTCCTGTGTTCCTTTTTCTTATCTCAGAGTAGTTCATTTCTCATGTTCAATATATTTCTAGACTTAGTAGTTGGTCTTGTAGGGTTTAAGATTGTTTATTGCTTTCTAAAAATAACTAATATTTTTATCTTCATAGTTCCTTTTGAGTACCCTGATTCCTCTCAGTGTTTATTCTCAGAATACTACATTCTTTGATTATCTGTAAATCCCCCTTCAATCTGTGCCATCTGATTATTTCGGGAGTAAGAACTTACAGTAAAATGTCCAGACAGGGCAGAGAATTCTTCATCACTATAAAATACACTTTTTTATATGTTATCTACTCAAAATATGGACCAGTGTCTCTTAAGATTTCTATGCGGTCATATAAAATGTACATTTGCTCTGGCCAGGTGGCTGAGTTGGTTGGAGTGTCATTCTATAAATCACAGTCGCTGGTTTGATTTCCAGTGATGGTGTATGCCTGGGTTGCAGATTCTATCCCAGTCCTGGTGTGTACGAGAGAGGGGCAACCAGTCAATATTTCTCTTTCACATTGATGATTCTTTCCCTCTTTCTCCCTCCCTTCCCCTCTCTCAAAAAATCAGTAAGCATGTCCTCAGATGAAGATTAAAAAAAAAATAAGTAGCTTGCCCATAATTATAATAGTACCTAAAATAAAATCATCTTTAATTTTTTCTTTTATCATACTTTTTTTTATCTTATCCATTTGGTGCCCTCAATAATTTATTAAATTAAATCCTAAATGCCTCATAATTTTTCTGCTCTTTAGCCAGAAGAATGTTAAACTCAATAGACTACTTGCCTGGCATATAATTTCCCTATATTTAGAAAATATGTATACTCTAAAAATCATGAATTTGATAGACTTACTTGATATTTACTTGTGAATAGTTCCATTAGCAACTTTGCTGTTATATTTAAACACATTTTGCAGATATGTTTAGGTGAATATGTTAACTTCTTGTCCTGGCTTAGGTTCAGATTTTCTTAAGTTTTATATTGCTCATTTATGTATAATATAATAATATGTTTAAAATCAGTTATAATAACCTTGGACCTTACATATTATCAACACATTTGTTTACTTCATCTTTTCTATTTCTATACTTACTCTGTTTAACCATGCTAGTTCCTTTGGCCCTTTTCCAGTTATTCTTCAGAACACTTTATGGGAACTTTGGATTTCAAAGGGCATTTCATATTCCCTTTGAACTAAAAAGCTCTTTGTGGAAGAGAAAGTGTTGAACTCATAGAAATGCCAGTTTTTGCTGCTTTATTTTTTTTCTGTGGTTATTACTGTGTTGTCATTCCATATTTATCATTAATTCTTTGCTATATTAGCCCCAGAATAACCTATGACCATTTACAATACTGAACAAACTCAGTAGTTTATTGTACATTCTCATTTATTAAGGTGGATTTTTGTGTTCCCTCTTGTCTTGTCATCTTTGTGCTGGTGCACTGTGTCCAGTAATCCTTCCTTTTGGATTTATTTTGGTGGGTAGGGCTTATATTTGCAGAAATTATTATATTTTTAAAATAAGAGTTTAGTTCTTTTGATCATCCTGTTGGATTATGTAAATTTGTTGAAAATAATCTCCTGGATACATTAAAGTACTGATAAACTCTCAAATGGCTTGTGTGACACTGATGCTACTTTAAGGAAGTGTCTTGCTCACCTGGTCAAACACCCATTCCTCACTGCATTTTGCCAATTCAATCCATTTTAGATGTAACCTCGGGTATGGTGAAAGACCCACCGGACGTCTTGGACAGGCAAAAATGCCTTGACGCTCTGGCTGCTCTACGCCACGCTAAGTGGTTCCAGGTTCGGAACATCATTTTACTTTTTTATTGTAGCCTTATGAGAGAGTAGTTCAGTACAACATGTTTAACTGTGTTTAAACATTGCAAAAGATTACCCAAGCAACACTATTTTAAATTTCAGAAAATATGTTAATATAGAAAGCTGGGTTTGAAGATCTGCATATTGCAGTTACTATTAATTTGACAATGAATTTAGAAGTTTTGAGGGTGTTTTGTAGTGTGGGTTTTTTTTTATTTTTAGTAGCTATATTTAAAGTTGACTTGTTTAGGAACATCACATGTTTGTGTATATATATTATATTCCATAAGGCTGCAGATTAACTTTGCTTTAAATAATGGAATATGTGTTTAAAGCTTTGTGTATAGTTTTAAGATTTTTTTCCCCCTCTTTCTCTAAGTTAATAAGTGTAGGGAGTGAAAGGTGAGGAAGCAGCTGTTTGGTTTAGTGACTTTGCAGTCATGCAAAGGCACAGAAGGGAAACCAGACAGATTTCCTTAACCTTTCAGTCCCTAGACAAACTTTTTAGCTCTTTACTTTTTCTTTTATTTCTACTGTAGGCAGATTTTTTTTTTAATTTACTGATTTAAATGATTACAGGTCAAGGTTCACAGGGTATCAAGAAATATTATTCTTGTATAATCTGTTTACTTTGACCTAAAATACCAGCTTTTAAATACTAACCCTGGCATATAAAATATTGCTGTAAATGGCAGCTCATTGAATCCAATTCCAAGTGTGATTGTTTTTGTTTTATTTTTATCTGAGCTTCCATTGAACAGTGGTATTTTAACATTTTTTCATCAAGGGATATTTTCAGTATTTCTAAGATTAATTCAATTGGTTTTTGTGTTGCTCTCAAGGCTAGAGCTAATGGTCTGCAGTCCTGTGTGATTATCATACGTATTCTCCGGGACCTTTGTCAGCGAGTTCCAACTTGGTCTGATTTTCCAAGCTGGGTAAGTAGTATGTAACTGTATGGTGTCAAAATGAATATTTAGGACATATTTCTACAGTTTTTATAGTCCGATCTTGTACTTAACTTTATTTTCATTTCCTAAAGATAGTTTTCTTTCTTCTTCTAGTGAGAAATCTGGAGGTATTAGGGTTTTTAATTGTCTGAGAATTTACTATTTAAAGAATTGCACTTGATGTTTCTTTTTGTATTTTCCTTTTTTTTTTTTTTTTCT
Source organism: Anoura caudifer (assembly GCA_004027475.1). NCBI lineage: Eukaryota > Metazoa > Chordata > Mammalia > Chiroptera > Phyllostomidae > Anoura > Anoura caudifer. The sequence continues at coordinate 70,001 of PVKU01002383.1, forward strand.
GGTCTCACGGTGTTAATCATTTAAATTAACAGCATTTGTTAATTGTCTTTTACATACATAGTAGGTTCAAAGACTAGAAGTGAGAGCTATTAATCTTCCTTGCAGGGTTCTGTTGACATTTTTTAAGATGATGGATAAGGTTAGGAATTTTTAAAATTCAGAAATATACATTATTCAGAAATAATGTATAGTGGTGGGACATTCAAATAATGCAGAAAGGTACAAAATAGGAAGCAAAAACCTTATTGTTTAAAGCAGATTATATCTTAACAGTTTGTTGTGATAATTGAACCCTTTGATTCCAGAGTTGGGTTAGATTCTTAAGGATTGTGTAGTCAGACCTTAAGTTTTCCTCCCTCCTCTCCCCCATCCTCCTCTTCCTCTTCTTTTCTTTTCTCTTTCCTTCTCCCCCCCCCCTTTCTCTCCCCTCCCCGGGAGTGATCATGCTATTTGTATTATTTGCATTATTCTTTTCAAAATGCATCTTGGAGCTCTTTGAAAAGGGCACAGTCAGGTCTGCCTTATTCTTTGCATTTATTACATGGTATTCCCTTTGTATGGACATGCCATATTTTATTTAACTGGTATCTGTTTGATGTACATTTGGGTTGTATGTAGTGTTTTGCTATTAAATCTTCATATAGTTGTCAAACTCTTTTGAGTATTATACATGTGATAAATTACTAGGGCTGCAATACGAAGGTCAAAGAACATGTGCTAATTGTTCACTAGAAAGTTGGATCATTTAAAACTTCCAAAAACTATGCTGGGTAGAGGGGGTCTAAAGAGGGGGAAATTGGGACAACTCTAATAGCATAAACAATAAAATATAATAAAAAAAATGTTCCAAAAATTGTTGGAGTGATCCTTCATACCCATACTAACTGTGGGATAGTATCATACTTCTTAACAATATAATGAGTAAAACAATGGTATCTTGTTTTTGTTTGTTTTTTTTTTAATAAAGAATTATTTATTGATTTGGGAGAGATTTATTGCTCCATTTATTTATGTATTTATTGGTTGCTTCTTGTGTGTACCTTGACCAGGGATTGAACCCACAACCTTGGTGCCATGGAACAATGCTCTAGCCAACTGAGCTACCAAGCCATGGCTCATTTTATAATTTATATTTCTTTGAGTGATTGATGACATTTGTAATTTTTCTCTTTAACTGCCATTTCCTTTGTAATCATCATTTTCTTAATAATTTATATTCTTTCTATAAGAAGTTGGCTCTTCTCTGTATTGAAAATTACTTTCTCTGGTTTTTTATTTGCTTTTCAACTTTATGCAATTTTTGCTATATAAAAGTTTTTAAATTTTTATAAATTCTAACTCATTAACCTTTTATGGCTTTTAGGTTTTGTATTCTACTTACAAAATACTTGTGTATTTTAGGTTCACATATGCTTTCTTCTAGAGCTTTTTCCCTCATCAAATTATATTTTCTACAAGTACATAATACATATTTTAATGCCTCGCTAAACTCCTAGAAGGATGTATTCCAACTCACTTGTGGTTGTTTCTGAGGAGTGGGAGGAACAGATGTTTGGTTTTTACTAGGATAAAGTGTACATCTATTGCTTGTAAAATTAAAGATCAATTTAAAAATTATAAATGAATTAAAGATGGATCCAGCTATATGTTTCACCAGACCAATTGCCAATTATTCCGATACCATTAAACTATTTAATAATGATTATCTGTTCTCCCAACCCCCACTTTGGAAATATCATCATTATTATAAACCAGTGGTTCTCAACCAGGAGCAGTTTTGCCCTTGAGGGGACATTGGCAACATCTGGGACATTTTTGGTTGTCAGAAATGGTCATCAATAGCACTGAAGTTGAGAAACCTATCATAAACCAAAGTTCCTTTTTTGAGGCCTATTTCTGTGGTTGTCTTTACTCCTCAGTCCATTTTCTTCTCTCATAATAAACTCTTAATTATTGAAGCTTCATAGTGTGTTTTCAAGTGCTGATTGAGCTCTGCATGACATTCTTCCCTCTCCATTTTCTGCCTCCCATTATAAACATCATTTGTACAGAAGAAATTCTTTGGCTCTTGTATTCTTATTCTTCCATATGAACTTGACTACCATTTTGTTCATTTTCTCCAAAGATCCAGTAGTGTTTTTCTAAGTAGGACTGCATTGACGTATTAGATTAATTTGGTGAATATCATTACTTTTATAATATTAGTTGTTTTTAGCCAAGAGTATGGGATATCCTACTTATTGGAATTAATTTTATGTACCTATTTAGATTTGAATAGGGTATACATGTTATTTGATGCTGGTGGGGGTGTTTGTACCTGATTATTTCAGGATTTTTTTCCCTCATACTGTGTTTTCTTGTTATTGTTTATGTATGTAAAAGCTATTAGCTTTGGATATTAATTTTGTAACCCACCACCTGACTGTGTTCCTTTCTTTGTAATAGTTTTTTTTCATGTTATTCTTTTGGGTTTTCTAGTCTTAGAATCATATCTAAAAGTGGTATTTTGCCTTCTCAGTATTTTCCTTCTTTTTCTAATGTAATTGATACAATATTTCTACAATATGGAATAAAAAAAAATTATACTTTCCTGGGCATGTTATGTTCCTTATTGAAAATGCTTCTAGTGTGTTAAGTGTAATGTAGCCTTTTATTTGAGATATTTACTTTGTCATATTAGAAGTATCTTTTCCCAATTTGCTAAGTAATTTTGAATTAGAAATGGAAATTGAACTTTATCAGGTAAATTTTCAAGGTTTATTGACATGAATAAATAGCTGTTTTTCCTTGAATCTGTTAATGTATTATATAACAGGTATAATTATATATTATACAAATAGATGTTTTTATATATAGTTACATTTGCATTCCAGAGTTGAGTCACATATAGTATTGACCAGTCTTAATGAACTATTAAATTTCTGTTTGCTGATAGGAATTTAGGAATTTTGCAGTGACAGAAAATAATTTTTTGTAGTTTTATATGTGTCCTCTTGGTCAGACTTTGAAACAGTAATGAACTTACTATAAAAACAGTTCGGAAGCTTTGGTCTTTCTTTAGACTTTAGACTCAAACTGTTTTAGTGGTATCAAAACCATCTGTTTGTTTACAATTTATAAGATTCATGTGACATCATTAGTTTTGAATTTTTTTTAAGATGTACTGTTTTTAAATTTTTTCATTTTTTATTTTTTTAAATTATTATCGTTCAAGTACAGTTGTCTGCATTTACCCCCCACCATTCCCCCTATAAATTCTTTTCTATTGTGATTAATTAATGCAATTTTTTTCTCTCCTGGGATTAATGTCCGTAACTTTTATTTTCCTAGAAGACCAGTTCAGCCAAATATCTCAAAGTTTTGCTAACTTAGGGTTTTATTAATATATTGCAGCATATTTATTATTACTTTTTCTGTTTTAATTATTTCTTGATTGATTAGACGGACCAGTAATAGCAGTTGCCTTATAGGAGCATAATGACAAATGGATATTTCAGAATTTATTTGTGATCAGAATTCACTAAATTCTTACTAGATTTTTTTTTTTAGCTGTCAAGGCAGTATTTTAATTATTTTTATTGATTATGCTGTTACAGTTGTCCTGACTTCCCTCCCCTTTGCGCCTCCTCCACAGAGCATTCCCCATTCCCTCAGGCAGTGCCCCCACCTTTGTTAATGTCCATGGCTCATGTGTATAAGTGCTTTCGCTACACCATTTCCTATAATGTATTCTACATCCCCACAACTGTTCTGTAACTACCTAGTTGTACTTTTTAAAAAATATTTTATTTATTTATCTTTACAGGGGAAGGGGGGGGTGGGGAGAAACATCAGTGTATAGTTGCCTCTCGTGCGTCCCTTGCCAGGAACTGGCCTGCAACCCAGGCATGTGCCCTGGCTGGGAATCGAACTGCGATCCTTTGGTTCACAGGCCCATGCTCAATCCACTGAGCTACACCAGCCAGGGCTAGTTGTACTTTTTATTTCCCTTACCTCTTCACCCATTCCCTCACACCTGGCTCCATCTGGCAACCAACGAAATGCTCTCTGTATCCATGAGTCTGTCCCTGTTCTTGTTTGCTTAAATTTTTTTTTTTTAGATTTGATTGTTGATAGATTTGTATTTATGCCATTTTACTGTTCATAGTTTTGCTCTTCTTTTCTTTAAATAAATCCCTTTAACATTTCATATAATAATGGTTTGGTGATGACAAACTCCTTTAGTTTTTTCTTGTATAGGAAGCACTTTATCTTCCTTTCAATTCTCAATGATAGCTTTGCTGGGTAGAGCAATCTTGGCTGTAGGTCCCTGCTTTTCATGACTTCGAATATTTCTTGCCAGTCCCTTCTAGCTGCAGAATTTCTTTTGAGAAATCAGCTGACAGTGTTATGGGAACTCCCCTGTGGCTAACTTAACTGCTTTTCTCTTGCTGTTTTTAAGATTTCTGTCTTTATCTTTAACCTTTGGCATTTTACTTATGATGTGCCTTGGAGTGGGCCTCTTTGTATTCATCTTGTTTGGGACTCTGTGCTTCCTGGACTTGCATGTCTATTTCCTTCACCAAATTAGGGAAGTTTTCTTTCATTACTTTTTCAAGTAGATTCCCAATTTCTTGCTCCTTCTCTTCTGTCACCCTTCTATGATGCAAATATTGGACCTCTTGAAGTTGTTCCATAGGCTGCTTATACTACCCTAAATTTTTTGGATTCTTCTTGTTCTGATTGGTCATTTTTTGCTTCCTTGTGTTCCAAATTTCTGATTTGATTCTCGGCTTCATCTGTTCTACTGTTGTTTTCCTGTAAATTGTTCTTTATTTCAGTTAGTGTATCCATTGTTTCTGACTGGGTCCTTTTTATGCTGCTGAGGTCCTCACTAAGTTCCTTGAGCATCCTTATAACCAGTGTTTTGAACTCTGCAACTGAGAGATTGATAATCTCCATTTTGTTTAGCTTTCTCTGGAGTGTTGACCTGTTCTTTCATTTGGTCAGTTTCTTTGTCTCCTCACTTTGGCAGCTTCCCTGTGAGTTCCTGTGTTTTAGGCAGAGCTACTTTGACTCCATATCTTGGTAGTGTGGCCTAATGTAGTAGGTGTCCTATAAGGTCCAATGGCACAGCCTCCCCTACCACCCAGGCTTCAGTACTTGAGGTGCGCCCTTCATGTGCGCTGAGGAAACCCTCCTCTGTAATTGAGCCTTGATTGCTGTTTGCAGGTCAACGGAAGGAATTTACCCAGGCCAGTCAGTTGTAAGGACTGGCTATGACCACTGACCACCACCCTCTGCCATCTGTGGAGGATCAGCTGTGCAGGGTCAGGGTGTTGGAGTTCAATGTGGTCTGTAGCTGTCCACTGGGCACACTGACCTTGGGGTTTCCTGGGTGGTACAGGGCAAGGCCAGCTCCTACTTGTGTTTTGCCTGGGGCCACCCTGCCTGGTCTAAAAAGCAGTCTAAGGTGGCTGCTACTTGTGCTGGGCTTGGAGATTCCATGAGGAAGCCAAGCTATGAATCTAGGCTGGCTGCTGGTAGTGCCAGACCTGGGGCTCACTGAGGCCAACTGTTGCTTGTTTGGGAGGGTTTAGGAAGTTGTGAAGCATGATCCAAGACCAGCCTTCCATATGGAAAAGCAGCCTTGACCAGTGAGTAAGTTGGGTAGGGTGGAGTGGAGTCTCAGGGGATTTCTAGGGCTGAGCAAACAGTATTAGCCAGGTTGATGGATATGGCACCAGCTTGCTGGCTCTGTGGGGGGAAGGTTCAGAAAATGGACAACAATGGTCTCTGCTCTCCTTGATGCCAGGCACTTTAGTTTTCTTCCTGTATGCCACGGGTACCTCTCAAGCTGCTCCTCCAGTGCTGAAGCTCAGAGGGAGTGAGTCTGAGTAGGTGAGTTCTTGCGTGAGTTCTTTAAGAACTGTTTGGGGCTCCAGTGGTTTCTTCCACCAACTCAATTCCCACTGGTTTTTGCAGCCAGAAGTTATGGGGACTTCTCTTCCTGGCACTGGAACCCTCTTGGGTCCCAGGGAGGGGCTGGGACTTACTGCTCCCATGATAACCCTCCTGAGTTTTTATCCACCACATGTGGGTGTTGGACCTACCTGTTCAGTGTCCATGCCCCTCCTACTAGTCTGGATGGATATGATTTCTCTAATTCCTATTGTCAGACTTTCATTCAACTTGATTTGTGCTGGTTGAGTGATGGTTGTTCTATATTTTAGTTGTAATTTTCATGTCGATGTGCGAAGGTGTGAGCCATATCCATCTACTCCTCCATCTTGACTGGAAGTTCTCTTAATAGCTTTTAAATATAAAAGTTATAAGCATGGCCCTGGCTGGTGTAGCTCAGTGGATTGAGCAAGGGCCTGTGAATCAAAGGGTCACCAGTTCGATTCCCAGTAAGGGCACATGCCTGGGTTGCAGGCCAGGTCCCCAGTGGGGGATGCATGAGAGGCAACCACACATTGATGTTTCTCTCTCTTTCTCCCTCCCTTCTCTTGTCTCTGAAAATGAATAAATAAAATCTTTTTTAAAAAGTTGTAAGCATAATAACTTTAAATGTTAAAATTTTATAAAAATAAAAGCATCATGATCTTCATTCTACTTCCTGCTTCCTTCAGCTTCAGTCCTCTCATTCCAGGTGCCTTTGAGACCATTTCTGTTGTTGTAAGTCCAGGCTTCAGTACTTGTGAGAATGGTCTGTTATGCTACTCTTTCTGAGCTGCTTGTGGAAGAGTCTGGAAGTCCAGAGTGTGCAGATCGCCCTTGCTGTCCTACACCATAGTTTTCCTAATTATGAGAGACAGCCGTAGGTCACTGTCTGTTTTAGGGGAGCAGAACTATAAGAACTGCATGGGAAAAAGGGGGGTACACAGGTGAAAGGAATTATGGGGGTGTGGGCTATGGCAAGGTAATGCTGGGGGAGTCAGAAGATACTCAAAGCTCCTGGCTGGTCTTTGAAATCCTGTATTATATTAATATAGTTATAACATAAAGTACACCAAAATTTTAGTTGAAAACACACCAAAATAATCAGTATTTTGACATTTTTAATTATTCCTAGTACTGTATTTTTTTAGGTAGTGATTTATCTTATTTCTTCTCCCCAAAGAGTCAGCTCTTTGGATTTATCTGTGAGAGCTACCATTTTCTTCTTTAATAAGTCAGTAATTTCTGATTTATGTTTATCTTACATTTATTGTTGTTATTCTTTTACAAACTTCTTCAGTCGGGATAGTTTTATTCACTCACACTTTAATTATGTGGAGGTTTTAAAGCCCAAAACAGTTTTTGGCTAATTATGTAATATTTTTTTCTTTATTTTCTATGCCATCTGAAATGTTTTAATGTTGTCTTTAAGCTAAGAGTGGTTTGGAGGGAATTTTTTAATTTTACATGATTGAAGAAGGGTGACTTTTGTTTTTGAAATTAACTTCTGGTTTTTATAGCAATGTGATCTAATAAATGTATTCTGCTGTTTGCAGTTTTTTAAATTTAAACTTTTTCTTTGTGGTCTAATAATATGTGTAGTTTTTATAAACTGGGCACTTAGAAGATGTATTCTCAGCAACATACAGTGTATAAATATATACCTCTTAGTGGAACTTCATTAGTCATTTTGTTTGTACGTTCTGTATTCTTTCCTTAGACTTTTTTTTTGTTTACTTCATCTGTTCATAGACCGAATAACGTGAGTTAAGATCTACTTCGGTTGTATTTCTATTTCTGTTGTATTTCCTACAGTTTCTGCTTTATTATTTTGTTGCGGTGATTTTTTTTTTTTTTTTTAAGAAATAAACATTAGGATAGTTATGTTGTTATTGAACACCTTGCCGTTATAAAGGGCCTGTCATTTAACACTTTCTTCCATGAATTAATTGGAATTTTTCATGCATTAATATCAAAACTCTAGCTTTCCTTTTGTCAGCGTTTGTCTGATATGATTTTGTTCATTTTTTTTGTTTTCTGTCCTTCACCATAATTCTTATCTTTTCCTTGTTCTTTTTTATGAATGGATTTTCTTCTGATTATTTAGACATCTAGTTGTTGCCTTTCTATTTTCATTTGGTATTCTCATTCATCTGTTTAACAGTTTTAATTAATACTTATCAACCTCTTGTCTATAAAAACTGAGAGAATTATTACATACTTCCTTCTATCTCTTCATCCTTTGGGGTTTTTGTTGTTTTTTTTCTTTCTTTTGTTTCATTTCTTTAAGTAAAGTATCTAAACTTATTTCTTTATTTATCTTAATAGGCGCTGATTCCACACTATTTTTAAACCTTAAAAGTATAGAAATAACCATATATTTTTCTTCTGTAGTCTTATTCTTTATGATTATTTAATATTCTATATTTAAATTGTTCAGTGCCAACCACTAGGTTTTTTTACTAGGGTTTCTCCTTTTCATTTCTTGACTAATTACATTTTATCATCAAATAGTTTTTATCAAAGAGTGTTTACCTTTTTTGAATTTCATGTTTGAGAATCTGCCAGCTGACCATTACATTGTTAGGTCAGTTTTTCCCTCTCTATTTCTAGTATCACTCCATTATCTTCCAGCACTGAGCATTGCTAAGTCCAGGTTCATTCAGCCTAATTATTTTCCCCTTTTTCTACAGACTTCTAAAAGAATTCCGTGTTTATCCTGAATTTCAGCAATTTAGCCAAATTTTGTCTTAGAATATGTTGTTCACTGTATATTTTTTGTCCTGCAGATATGATTTTTCTTTCAGTTAGGAGGGAAAAACAATTTTCTTATGTCTGATCAATTATGATCCTTTATTTTAGGGATATTAGTTACTATCCTTATGGTGGATTGCCTTTGTCCAGCATATCTGTTGTCTTCTCTGTGATTATTTTAATCTTTGTTGTCTTTTCTCTTGTGATTGTATTTTCGGCAGTAATTTGATTTTCAGCTATTTCCTTAATCTTCTGTGATATGTATAATTCATTAGTTTTGTAATAATGTTATTTTGCATTTCAATTTTCTTTATTAGCTCTGCAATCTTTTCATTTCAACTGGAGCTCTTAATTTTATTGGCTTTTGTGTTCATCAAGTTTTTTTAAGTATATTGATTATGCTATTGACAGTTTTCCCACTTTTCCCCCTTTATCCCCCCTCTGCCCTGCACTCTCCTAACCCTCCAGTATTCCCCTCCCCTTAATTCGTGTCCATGGGTTGTACATGTTAGTTCTTTGAATTCTGTTTCCTATAGCATTCCTAACCTCTCCCCGTCCATTTTATGCCTGTCAATTATGCTTCTTATCCCCTTATCCCCTGTACCTTATTTCTCCCCCATTCTGCCACTCCTCCCCACTGAAAACCCTCCATGTGATCTCCATTTTTCTGATTCCGTTCCTGTTCTAGTTGTTTTTCTTTTTTTTTTTAGGTTCAGTTGTTGGTAAGTTGTGAGTTTGTTGTTATTTTACTCTTCATAGTTTTTGATCTTTAATCTCTTAGATAAGTCCCTTTAACATTTCATATAATAAGGGCTTGGGGATGATGAACTCCTTTAACTTGACCTTATCTGAGAAGCACTTTATCTGCCCTTCCATTCTAAATGAAAGTTTGCCTGGATGGAGCAATCTTGGATGTAGGTCCTTGCCTTTCATGACTTCAAATACTTATTTCCGGCCCCTTTTTGCCTGCAGGGTTTCTTTTAAGAAATCAGCTAATAGTCCTCTGGGAACTCCTTTGTAGGTAACTCTTTTCTTTTCTCTTGCAGCTTTTAAGATTCTCTCCTTTTCTTTAATCATGGGTAACTTAATGATGATGTGCCTTAGGGTGTTCCTCTTTGGGTCCAACTTCCTTGGGACTCTAGGCTTCCTGGACTTCCTGGAAATCTATTTCCCTTGCCAGATTGGGAAAGTTTCCCTTCATTATTTGTTCAGATAAGTTTTCTACTTGTTGCTCTTCCTCTTCTCCATGATTCAGATATTGAAACGTTTAAAGTTGCCCCAGACGTTCCTAAGCCTCCCCTCATTTTTTTGAGTTCTTGTTTCTTCATTCTGTTCTGGTTGGATGTTTATTTCTTCCTTTTGCTCCAAATCGTTGATTTGAGTCCCAGTTTCACTCCTGTGACTATTGGTTCCCTGAATATTTTGCTTTATTTCATTTTGAGTAGCCTTCATTTGTTTCTTCATTTTGTGATCATACTCAATCAGTTGTGTGAGCATCCTGATTACCAGTGTTTTGAACTCTCCATAAGACAGATTAGCTATCTCCTCATCACTTAGCTCTTTTTCTGGAGTTTTGATCTGTTCTTTCATTTGGGCCATATTTCTTTGTCTCTGCACACCAATTATGTTGTAAGGGAGTGGGGCCTTAGGTATTCTCTAGGGCAGGGCAACCCTCTTTGCTGAGTTGTGGCACTCTCTATGAGGGAGAGAGTGCATAGAGGGAACAATGGAACTCGCTTGCTCAGCTCTAGCCCCTCTTTCCAATGAACTCTAGTGTGAGACTGGGAATTTCTCCCACCGTGGCAACCCCCACCATAGTTTACAGTTAGCTTTGAGTCTTAGTTTCCCATTCAGCCAGCCCACCTTACTCCCAGGCTTCCCCACCTTGCTGCTGGACCTCTCATCCAGCCCTGCTCACATGGTCCTCCACCTTGCCAGGTCTTCTCTGCCCGCACAGTTGCCCATCTCCTTCCTACCAGTTTGGGTGAATATATCTTTAATGCCTTCATTGTCAGAGTTCTGTGCAATGTGATTTTCTGGCACTTCTGGTTGTTTACTCTTTTTAGATTGGTTGTTATCCTCCTTTTGGTTATATGTGGAAGCAAAGGGTTTCTACCTACACCTCCATCTTGGCTGGAACTCTTCATCAAATTTTTTTTATAACTCAAAACATTAGCAGATTATATCTATATTCCTTTAAATTCAAAATCTCCAGAGTGGGTTTTTTTTTTTTTAGAGGTATTGATTTGTTGTTCCACCCATTTACGTATTCATCGCTTGCTTCTTGGATGTTCCCTGACCAGAGAATAGACCTACAACCTTGATATGTCAGGATGATGCTCTAACCAACTGAGCTACCCGGCCAGGGCCAGAGTGGATTTTTTTTTAATTGACATTAATTTTTAGATCAGTTTTGGTTCATAGCAAAATTGAGTGAAATATAATGCAAAGAGTTCCCACATACTCTATTCCACATACAGCTTCCCCCATCAACATTTCACAGCAGAGCAGTACATTTGTCAACAAGTGATGAACTTATATCAGCCTATCATTATCACCAAGAGTTAATAGAAAATAGTTTTTCGTTTATTTTTCATGCTGTGTTTCACCCAAATACAAAGATACCATGCCTGGTTTGTTTTTGTTTTTCATCTCGTTAGTGTTTAACATCATCAATTCCATTACAAAGTCAGCTTTTTGCGCTGAGACATTTCAACAAGAATTGCTTTGAATATATGCACACGTTTTTAAATGCCTCTCCGTTTTCTCACTTGTGAGCTCTGCCTGGAGGCTTGCTTATGGAAAGAAGTAGGGTTGGTTGCATGCAGCCTTGTTAGAGACGTGGGTTGTGCTTTCTCCTCTGTCTTGATCAAATGCTCTGTAGGTGGGTTCCACTGGCACATCTTCAGACTTCAGGTTTCAAACCCAGGATGGACTCGTGGAGCTTTTGCCTATGCAGAATTCTCTGTGTTTGTATTTGTTTTCGTCTCAGCACCAACTTACACTTCCCTGAGCCAAGAAGGGTTTGAGGGCATGTTCAGTCATTTTGGTAGACTTTTCTTGAAAGTTCACAGCCATCTTTGATATATCACTTTTTCCCTAACTCTTACTCTTGTGGAGTAATAAAGATATTACCTTATTTATTTTTTTAGCATGTTAGGCAAATGTCTATTATTAGAGATAATCAGATGTGCATAATTAGGATTCTTCTACTCTTCCTCACTTCCACAAGGATTCTTTTAAAAAATTTGATTTATTCCTAAAGGAGGAATAAATGCTATTTCTTTCCCTCTCTTTCCCCCTCCCTTCTTGTCTCTCTAAAAATAAATAAATAAAATTCTTTTTAAAAAGACTTAACAGTTTTTAATAAGAATTGTTGACTATAAAATAAGGTACTGTGTTTAAATAAAATACACAAATAAAACATCCTGCAGATAGATTTAAGAATGGAAGTCTCACGCACATAGCAATATTACCTATGTCAGCTCAAATACAGAAATGGCTTTTGTATGTACAGTTGCTTGTAATGGTATTCATAAAGTCCTATTCTAATAACAAACTCGTTATTTGTAAAATGGGGATAGTAGTCATATCTATCTCCTCACAGTGATCGTGATGATCAAAATTGAATAATATATGTAAATATTCAGAACAGTGCTTTAGTGTGTAAGTTGTAATGATGAAGAGGATAACTGCTACTATTACTATTATTTAACCAGAGTTCCTAGTGTTAGATATTTCTGTTGTCCCCAGTCATTACAGATAGATAAACAGCTGCACTAAATATTTTTTTGTGCTTTCATTTAAGTATAATAGCCGTATTTAAATCTTTAGTAACAAAAACAGGATTAGAGTCCGACAGATCTGTTAAAAACCCTAGTCTTTTTACCTTGTATGATGTTAGACAAGCTACTTCACCTATTTACGTTTTATTTTTTAATCTTTAAAATTGTGGTCTTAGCATCTAGTTGTGGTAATTAAATGAAACCATTCATTTAAAGTGCTTAGCATGGCACCTGCCACTTAGTGCTGTTGTTATTAGTACTGCTGGAGATGGGGCCCTGGGTGGGTTGCTCAGTTGATTAGCGTGTCATCCTCATAAGCCAGGGTTGCGGGTTTGATCCCTGGTCAGGGAGCATGCAAGAGTAGAATAACAAATCAATGTTTCTTTCTCTCCCCCTGCCATCTCTAAAATCAGTAAATAAAAAACAATTGAAAACTATATTACTAGAGCTTGGAAAGAAAAATATGCTTCATGACTTTTTTTAAAATAAATATTGCAATCATTTCTTTCAAATCATTTATTTTAAATCATTTAACGTGGAAAGCTTTTCTCCTTAAGTAACTTAAGTTCCCAAGATCCTTTACATTACAGCCTAAATATCATTTCCCTAATTTGATTCTTCATCTTTTGTATTGTCCTTCCACTTCTGAATGCATGTATGCATATTTCAGAGTTTATAAACTATGTGTATTCTACTTTTGTTGCTTTCCTAACTGTAGATACCTGCTTAGAGAATAACCATGTTCTGTAGAAAATTAATATTTTTAATTGCTTGCTTCACAGCAAATTATCTTAGAAGTTCAGATAGTTGACTTAGTTTCATTGTGTGTTTAAGTATATTAACTTACTGTTTTCCATAAATCATTTCTTTCTTGGTTTTTAGTTAGTTTTTATCTACCTTTATATGCAAGTATAAATCACAAATTCTCACTTCATCAGGTCAGTCAATAAGCAGATTTCAAAAAAGCTTTGAATTACTTGAAACACATTTTTTATCTTGATATATAGATTATAAGTAATTATTTAATACTTATTTTTTTCTTAACATTCTCTAAAGGAACTTAGTAAAAGTTTGAGGTATTTATGGCAAGTCGAATATTTTATGACTTCAATTTTATATTTTAAGCAGAAAATCAGTAAGCAATTTGCTTATTACCTTGGTTCTTTTTATAAGCAGGATTATTTTCACATTCTTTGCTGGCGTATTCTGTTTCACAAATATTTACTGAGTGTTTTCTATATGCTGAGTATTTTCATTTATGCTAGGCCTAGCATTCAAATTTTGAATTTATTTTGAATATATTATATGACACCGACCTATTATCCTTCAGGATTTCACAGTCTGTTGGATGTCTTAAAATAATGCTTGATTTGTTCAGCAAGGAGAGGTTTTTTTATATACAGTCATAGATTTGTCTGGAAAACTGAAGCTAATTCCTTAACATACTAAAATTTTTTTAATGAAAATCCTTTTAAAATGTCTTGAACAACATCTGCATTCTTAAACTGGGTAAACTGAACCATCTTGATTTTTTTAATGATTTACATTTATCATTATGAACATTGTAATGTTTTTCCTATCTCTCATGCTACTGTCATTTTTTTAAAACAATTGATTTTAGAGAGGTGAGGCAGAGAGAGAAAAACATCAGTATGCTGTTTCACCCATTTATGCATTAATTGGTTGATTCCTATATGTGTCCTGACCAGAGATCAAACCCACAACCTTGTTGTATGGGGATAGTGGTCCAAACATACCCAGCCAGGGCCTGTTCATTTTGTTTGAATGACTAGTGAAAGCTGTCATTTTTAAAAAAGATTTTATTTATGTATTTTTAGAGAGAGGGGAAGGGAAGGAGAAAGAGGGAAAGAACCAGCAGTGTGTGGTTGTCTCTCTCTTGCCCCCTAAAGGGGACCTGGCCTGCAACCCAGGCATGTGCCCTGAGTGGGAATCAGACTGGTGACCCTTTGGTTCATAGGCTGGTACTGACTTCACTGAGCCACACCAGCTGGGGCAAAAGCTGTCATCTTTTACTGCCATTAATGTGCAATGTTTAAGTTCCCATCTCTCTTACAATCTCATTCTTCACATGTCCAAACATCTTAGAATTCTTATTTTAAAAATTTGAGTAATGGCTTTAGAGTGAATAGCTTGACATTGTTTTTAACCTCTGATTAAATCTGAGCTTTTTTTTTTTTTTTTTAACATTTTTTATTTATTTATCTTTAGAGGGGAAGGGAAGGAGAGAGGGAGAGGGGGAGAGAAATATCAATGTGTGGTTGCCTCTCATGCGTCCCTTGCCGGGAACTGGCCTGCAACCCAGGCATGTGCCCTGACTGGGAATCGAACCGTGATCCTTTGGTTCACAGGCCCGCGCTCAATCCACTGAGCTATACCAGCCAGGGCAAATCTGAGCTTTTTAAGCAGGCAACTAAAAATGGATTTTCACTAAGGTATTTTCAGTTTCATTATTATTTTAGGGATTTTGTTATATTTCTAGTCTATTGAATTTCTTTGAATTGTTATTGGTGGTCTTGTCTAAAATTTAAGTTACCGGTAAAAGCTACAACATGGGTGAACCTTTAAACATTATGCTAAGTGAAGGAAACCAGACACAAAAAGCCACATTTTACATGGTTTCATTTGTATGAAATGTCCAGAATAGGCAAATCTATAGAAGTAGAAAGTGATTTAGTCATTGCCAAGGGAATGGAGGAAATGGGGAATGGAGAATGACTACTAATGGGTATGGAGTTTCTTCTAGGGGTGTTCTGGCATTAGATAGTGGTTATGGTCGAACAACTTTGTAAGTATACTGAAAACCACTGCATTGTAGCCCTGACAGTTGGGGCTCGGTTGGGTATCGTACTGCAGAGCGGAAGGTCAGTGGTTTGATTCCCAGTCAGGGCACATGCCTGGGTTGAGGGTTCAATCCCTGGATGGGGCGTGTATGAGAGGCAACCTATGGATGTTCCTCTCCCTCTCTTTCTCCCTCATTCCCCCCTTCTCTAAAAATAAATAAATAAAATCTTTAAAAATAAAAAAAAAAAAACAAACAAAACCCACTGAATTGTAAACTTTAAACTTGAGAATGGCCCTGGCTGGTGTGTAGCTCAGTGGATTGAGAACCAAAGGGTCACTGGTTTGATTCCCAGTTGGGGACATGTACCTGGGTTGCAGTAGGGGGTGTGTGAGAGGCAACCATACATTGATGTTTCTCTTCCTCTCTCCCTCACTTCCCCACTCTCTAAAAATAAATAAAGCCTTTCAAAAAATAAACTTTAGAATGAATGTTATCAAGGGAATAGTATCTCAATTTTTAAAATCTAAATCTAAATGAAAGCAAATTTTTTAATAGCCCCCTCCAAATACATCATTGGATTGACTGCTTTGTAAATCTGTACTTTTACTTTTGTGTTCTATTCATTGGTTTAGATTTTGAGTCTCTCAAAAGTAATTTACAGTGAAAGCATAATTTGTATTTTCCTTAGGGATAATAGAAGTTCAGTTATGCATTAAATGAAAATTTAGATAATACACATTGTTTGTAAAGAAAAAAACAAAAGTCTTCTCTACTTAGAAGACTGGCCTCCTGCCCTAGCTGGTGTGGATCAGTAGATTTGAGTGCCAGCCTGTGAACCAAAGGGTGTAACTGGTTCGATTCCCAGACTGGGGTACATGCCTGGATTGTGGGCCAGGTCCCCAGTAAGGGGCTTGTGAGAGGCAACCATGCATTGATACTTCTCTTTTATCGTGCCTTCCCCTCTCTAAAAATAAATGATTAAAATCTTTTTAAAAAAGAAGATCGGCCTCATATAACTCCCTAGTATGTATCATCAGTCTGTAGGTATTAAAAAACAAATATATGTGAGCTTCTAAATATCTAAAGCATTTTAAGGACTGTCCTATTTTAGTAGGAAGGGATAGTGCTAATTTAAACAGTTAAAAAAAACCTCTGTTTTTCTTCATTAAGAATAAATTATAAAATCTTTTTAAAATATAAATTTTGTATTATCTTACAAGTTTTGTTTTCATTACTTGTTTTATAGTTAAGTTTGTTTTTATATTACATGCAATCTTACTCTGTTTTTGTGATTCGTTCTATGTAACTTTTTCAGTCTTTAAAATTTTTAATTTTCATTAGTTCGTCATTTTCGTGTTTGGTCTGTAAGCTGTTAAACACATTTTTTATGGTTTTGTCTTTAGGCTATGGAGTTACTAGTAGAGAAAGCAATCAGCAGTGCTTCTAGTCCTCAGAGTCCTGGGGATGCACTGAGAAGAGTTTTTGAGTGCATTTCTTCAGGGATTATTCTTAAAGGTGAGTTTTACTTCATTTTTAATGTTTGTGTTTGCTAACTGAATAAGAACTCTTCTTTCTTTTACAGAAAGCTAATGTTTTTTTCTCACTGTTGTGATGGCTGTAGGTAGTCCTGGACTTTTGGATCCTTGTGAGAAGGATCCCTTTGATACCTTGGCAACAATGACTGACCAGCAGCGTGAGGACATCACATCCAGTGCACAGGTAAAAGTGTGCTCCTAGGCCCAGAGCTTTGTGGGGTCACTGCCTTAGGGTTTTGGTTTTGTATAGTTGTCGTTTAGAAGAAATACTGTATAGTATTCATTTTTCTGCTTCTTTAATAAGTAAGTGCTTAAAAGGGATTGTAATTTAAACTAGTTTTCACTGATATGGTCTGAAATTGTATTATTTTAACTATGTGTATGTCTAGTTAAGTATATTATATAAATACAAAAGCAGTATTTTCAGTGTCTTATTAAATCTAAGTATTAAATTATAAATCAATATCATTAGAGAAACTATGTCATCTAGTTGTGCAGAAGTGATGTGCTGTGTGCTTTATGGTAACTATTGTTATAATTTAGCCTTTCCTGCCTCTGGCTGTGTAATGCAGTGATTAAAAGTGTGTGCTCTGGAGTCATGACTCCCTGGTTTGAATACCAGTGCTGCCATCTCATCTGTAAAATAAGAATAAAAGCATTATCTGGCTCAAGTTGGAAGAATTAAATGCATTAGTATGTATAATTATAAAGTGTGTGTTATGTGGCATTGTGTCAGCTCTGATTCCTGGTGACTGAATGAATGAGTCCCGTCCATAAGGTCTTGTCCTCAACAGTCCTCCTCAGCTCCTGTAGCCTCATGCCTATGGCTTCCTTTATAGAATGAATCCATCTCTTTGGTCTTTCTCTCTTCCTGCTACCTTTGTCATTTTTCATTCCAACAATGTTTTAGTCTTAATTTGCTCTGGGATCCACTTATTTGTCTTTCTGGTGGTCTGAGATATCTGGAGAGCTTTCCTCCAACACATTTCCAATAACTCAATTTTTTTTTTCCTATTAGCCTTCACTGTCCAGCTTTTATATTGGCTATCATTATCATTTATCAATCCTGTTAGAAGAATTATGGAAAAGGAAAATACATATGAATCTAAAGAATTAATGAAAAAATTGATCAATTTAAAAACTGATAGCTTTCCATTTTTTTATTCCAGAAATGTACTAAATGTACTGTATCAGCTGAAGAAAAGGGTTAAAAATAGTCTAAACAGCAGCCATTTTGAAAAAATAGTTTGATTCCTAGGTATATACCCAATAGAACTGAAAATACGTCTACACAAAAACTTGTAGATCAGTGTGCATAACGGCGTTACTCATAATTGCTGAGAAGTAGAAATGTCCCAGTGTTCGGTTGATGAATGGATGGATAAACAAATATAGTACATGCACACGCTAGAATATTATTCAGCCATTAAAAGGAAAGTACTGATACACACTGCAATATAGAAGAGCCTTGAAAATCTTTGCTGAGTGAAAGAAGCCAGGCACAAAATGCCATATGACTCTCTGTAAAATGTCCATAGTAGGCAAATCTGTAGAGACAGGAAAGTAGATTAGTAGTTGTCAGGGAAGTTGAATCTTATGTGACCTATGTCTCAAAAAATAGTCTAAACAATTAAAACAATTACTTTGAGGTTCATAACCATATAGTTAAAGTTGCCATTTAATCAAATGAGTATAAAATCTCTATAAGTTAGCTTAACGGATATATTTTTCAGAAACTTAAGGAATAGATTAAATTATGTCTCAGAAGTCCCTCTAGTTTCAAGATTTCATGGTATCTTGTGCCATTGGTGCCTTACGTATTCCTGTGTATACATAGCCATGTAAGTGAAAATCGTTTTTGCTTGTGAAGTAACGAGTTGAAGAATCGTGATCCTCTTCTTGTAAACCCGGGGGAGTGTCTGTATGTACACTGTGTGTACGTGTGCTGCTGGTGCTGAGCCTGCGTCCATGGGTATCACAGGGGGAAAATAGATGACTGTGACCCGAAGAGGGTTCACTCGGTGAATGGGACACTTGTCTTTTGCTCTGTATAGTTTCACAGTGTTTTTTTAAAAGGAACATAATACTTAATTATTCAAAGATTTATTTTTTAACTTAGGCTAAAAAAAAAAAATTTGCACGCACACAGAAAAACCTGAAAATAAAAACAGCAGAACATAGGGAGTATTTCAGTTATGAAACTAATATTGTTCAAGGTATTTCTTTCATTAAACAGACTTCTTTGCATATGGGGGAGTAAACGTAATAATTATTATTTTGGCTTTTTAATTAACTCTGAATTCTGACTCTCTTTGTTGCAGTTTGCATTGAGGCTCCTTGCATTCCGCCAGATACACAAAGTTCTAGGCATGGATCCATTACCCCAAATGAGCCAACGTTTTAACATCCACAACAACAGGAAACGAAGAAGGGATAGCGATGGAGTTGATGGATTTGAAGCTGAAGGGAAAAAAGACAAAAAAGATTATGATAACTTTTAAAAAGTTTCTGTGAATCTGCAGTGTTAAAATAATAGGTGCCCATCTGTAGGCTGTTTTTCATTCATAATAATGTGTACTTCAAAAAATGTATCAAGAATTTCATAGAAGAACCAAGTTTTTCTATGACATTAAAATCTTTATGTACAGTGTTAGGTATTATATGAATGGAAAGACAACCCCCAAAAATTGTGTTCCAGCTAGGGGGAAAGCTGATTCAGATTTCTTCCCCATTATTTTGGTTTTATTTACTGGTTGCCCTAGTTCCCCCTATTTTTGTGTCTTTTATTAACTAGTCTTATTAAATCTTTACTGTATTTAATGCAGTATTTGTGCTTCAGTTGCTTATGTGTATTTGAGATTTTTATTTAGAGGTTTTGTTTTTTGACACTAGTTCTTTGTGTTATAGATGATATCCTTTACTCTTTAATATTTTACAGCAGCACATTATTTTTTGTAACGTGAGACTGCAGAATTTTTTTTTGTTTTATTATTCTGTATGTGATGGATTACAACACAAAAAGTTATCCTGCCATTTAAGTGCTCAGACTGAATATTTCTGCAGATCTTGTGACATTTGTCTCTCTAGTGTGATATATAAAGGTGTAATTAAGACAGATTTCTGTTAATCTAATCAAGTTTGCTGTTAGTTGTGCATTAGCAGTATAAAAGCTAATATATACTATATGGTCTTGCAGCAGTTTTAAAGCCTCTGCATAATTGATAAAAATGCATGACATTTTTGTTTTTATAGACTTTTAAAATTATAATTTTAGGTTTGACAGGTAGATCTTTGTACAGTTGACTTTTTGACATAGCAAGGCCAAAAATAACTTTCTGAATATTTTTTTCTTCTGCATACGTGGAGAGGGCATTTTTCATATTATAAGTGGGCTAACCAATATTTTGGAAAGAACTTTATCATTGTGCAACTAACAACAGTAACTAGCCCTTAATTATGAAGACAGTTCCTTATTGGTGTGTGTGAGATTACTCTAACGACTATTACAGTGTAACACAATTGAATAATTTCTTCCCCCATCCCCATACCCTATCACCCAGATAATTTACAATTCTAGTAACAGTGAGGTTGATAAAGTATTACTGGTGAAAAATTAAGATTACCTAAGGGGAAAAAAACCAGAAAATTATTTGGTGTGGCCATCTTACATGCTTATATGTCCTACAAAAAGCTAAATATTCTAGCAGTGGTGTAATAAAAAGTTACATCTTACTGTTGATGTGTGTATGCTCTGGTACACAGATGTCATTTTGTTGTCACAGCACTACAGTGAAATACACAAATAAAAACTTAAATTCATATAATGACTTAAATGTATTATATGTCAGAATTGACATCATAAACTACTTTTGCTTTGAAATGACTTATGCTTTAGTAAAACTATATTCAAAAGTATTGAGTACTTAAATCTTGTTATTCCTGACGAATGTTTGTTGCCTGAGCACATAATTTCCAGAAATTTTCAATAACATACTGGTTCAATTTCTTCATTGGGTTAGAATCTTCCCCTGGACTCTTAGAGGGCCAGGAGACTGTGGGAGATGGCAATTGGGGAGCGAGGACAGGAAGCTTAGGCTTTTGTCTCATGTCTGTCACATGCTGTCTGTGTCTATTGGGCAAGCCTTTTTCTTTTTTTAACTTTAATATTTCTGGGTCTCATTCTTCTGAGTAATAAGTCACCTAGTAAAATTTTGGAAACTTGTTTTTCACAGTTCTGCTTAACAGAGAAGAGAAGAACTTAAATTTACCACTAATGACAGATGTCATGCTTGGTGGTTTTACACATTTTCCTTTTTAAAACTATCATAACTAAGAATAAGTGAAGGTGTTAATATTTCTTATTTTTCAGATGAGAACATTGAAGTCCAGAGTGGCTGACTTAAAGATTGCACATCAGTTTAAGTGACATAGTTGAAAATGAGAGAGTTTAGCATTTATGCTCAGCACTTTGCCAGGACACTCCCTTTATCTTGCAGTTAGATTTCAAAAATGTTTTCATCCTGTTTCAAAATTTTGCATTTCATTTAGGTGTCTTCGTCCATGTGTACAAGTGGCGCCATTTAAGTTTTTTACTAAAATAATTATTTCAGTATTTTTTTCATGGCTAAATGGTTTTTCATAGCTGTGGATAGACCCACATTAACTGTCTTGTGTGAAATGACATGAACATATTTTAGTATCTTCTTCTTTAACAATTAAAAAAAAATTTTTTTAATCCTCACCCAGGGATATATTTTTACTGATTTTAGAGAGGAAGAGGGAGAGAGAGAAGGGAAACATCTGTTGGTTGCCACCCGTACATTCTCCACTGGGGATCGAACCCATAACCTACATATAGCACCTGATGAGCTCAAACCCACAATCTTTTTGTGTATGGGACTAGGTTCCAACCAACTGAGTCACCCAGCCAGGGCTGCTTTGACAACTTTTAAATTAAACTGAACTCTCTAGTCAAAAGCAGCATTGGTTATCACCGTGGTGATGCATTCTTGAACCGAATTAGTTTTGGCAACTAATTTACTTGTTATTCTTTGCATCTCAAGCTGGTTCTTGTGTTATTAGCGCATGCTCATGTTACAGTTAATTTAATGATACCAAAGAAAAAAAATTGAGCCCTGGCTGGTGTGGCTCAGTGGATTGAGCACTGGCCTGCAAACTGAAAGGTCACCTGTTCGATTCCAATCGGGAATTCGAATTCCCTTGGTTGCAGGCCAAGTCCCAAGTTAGGGGTGTGGGAGAGGCAACCAATCAATGTATCTCTCACACATCAGTGTTTCTCTCCCTCTCTCCCTCCCTTCCCCCTCTCTAAAAATAAGTAAAATCTTTAAAACAAATTGATTCCTCTCACCCACCCCCAGTTATATAATGCATTACAAATTAGTTTTGTCTTCACCACTTTTTTCCTATTTCTTTGAAAGCTAGAATTAAAAATGCAAAATGAATGGTATAGCAAACCATACTTGATTTTTTAAGTCAACATTTTAAATCATTTTTCTGCTTACTGATAAAAAGCATAGACTTTTAAAAACATACTTTAAAAAATACATATTGATTATACTCTTAGAGTTGTCCTGATTTTTCACCTTTGCCCCCATTTCCCTAGCATTCCCTACATCCTCAGGCAATCACCACACCATTGTTCATGTCCAAGTACTTTAGCTACATTTCCTATACTTTACATCCCCATGGCTATTCTGTGACGACCTATTTGTACTTCTTAACCCCTTCACCTCTTCACCCATTCCCCTGTCACTTCTGGCAACCATCAACTTTCTTAAATAAGTCCCTTTAACATTTCATATAATAATGGCTTGGTGATGATGAACTTCAGGTGTTTTCTGGTGTAGGAAGCTCTTTTTCTGTTCTTCAGTTCTAAATGATAGCTTTGCTGGGTAGAGCAATCCTGGCTGTAGGTCTCTGCTTTTCATCACTTTGAGTAACTTCTTGCCAGTCCCTTCTTGCCTACAGTTTCTTCTGAGAAGTCAGCTGACAGTCTTATGGGAACTCCCCTGTGGGTAACTTAACTGCTTTTCTCCTACTGCTTTTAAGATTTCTCTTTATCTTTAACCTTTGGCATTTTAATTATGATGTGTCTTGGAGTGGGCCTCTTTGCATCCATCTTGTTTGGGACTCTCTGCTCCCTGGACTTGCATGTCTGTTTCCTTCATCTAATTAGGGAGGTTTTCTTTTCATTACTTTTTCCAGTAGATTCCCAATTTCTTGCTCTTTCTCTTCTCCTGACACCTCTGTGATGCAAATGTTGGACCTCTTGAATTGTTCCAGAGGCTGCTTATACTATCCTAATTTTTTTTGGATTCTTCTTCTTCTGGTTGGTTTTCTTTTTTTGTTTTTGGGGGGTGGGTTTTTTTCTTTTTTGTTTTGTTTTTTGCTTGTGTTCCAAATTTCTGATTTGACTTTTGGCTTCACTCTACTGTTGTTTTCCTGTAAATTGTTCTTTATTTCAATTAGTATATCTGGTTTGTTTTGTTTTACTGTCCTTTTTATGCTGCTGAGGTCCTCGCTAAGTTCCTTGAGCATCCTTATAACCAGTGTTTTGAACTCGGCATCTGAGAGATTGATAATCTCCATTTTGTTTAGCTCTTTTTCTGGAGTGTTGACCTGTTTCTTCATTTGGGCCTTGTTTCTTTGTCTTATTTTGGCAGCCTCCATGTGAGTTCCTATGTATTAGAGCTGCTTTGACTCAGTGTCTTGGTAGTGTGGCCTAATGTAGTAGGTGTCCTACAAGGTCCAGTGGCACAGCCTCCCCTACCACCCAAGCTGGGTACTCAAGGTGCCCGCTTTGTTTGTGCTGAGTACACCTTCCTCTTGTAGTTGAGCCTTGATTGCTCTTGGTAGATCAATGGAAGGGATTTACCCAGGCCAGTCAGTTGCAAGGACTGGCTGTGACCACTGACCACCACCCTCTGCCCTCCGTGGAGGATCAGCTGTGCAGGGGCAGGGTGGTGGTGCTCTGAGGTTGTCTGTAGCTGTTCACTGGGTGTGGAGGCTCTAGGATTTCCCTAGTGGTGCAGGCCAAGGTTAGCCCCTACCTGTGTTTTGCCTGGGGCACCCTGCCTGAAATGGCTGCTTCTTGTGCTGGGCTCGGAGATTCCCAGGCCAAGCTAAACTGGGCATTTAGGCTGGCTGCTGCTTGTGCAGGGCCTGGGGCTCACTGAGACCACCTGTTGCTTGTTTGAGAGGTTTTGAGAGTCTGAGTAGGTGAGTCCTTGTGTGGGTTTTTTAAGAAGAACTGTTTGGGGCTCCAGTGGTTTCTTCTGCCAACTCGATTGCCACTGGTTTTTGCAGCCAGAAGTTATGGGGTCTTCTCTTCTGGCACTGGAACCCTGGGCTGGGGTCCCTGATGTAGGGCTGGGACTCCTCACTT
Source organism: Anoura caudifer (assembly GCA_004027475.1). Lineage (NCBI taxonomy): Eukaryota > Metazoa > Chordata > Mammalia > Chiroptera > Phyllostomidae > Anoura > Anoura caudifer. The sequence goes on from PVKU01002383.1 coordinate 94,202, forward strand.
CCAAGATATCCCTCCTGAGTTTTTATCCACCACATGTGGGTGTGGGACCTGCCTGTTCAGTGTCTATGCCCCTCCTACCAGTCTGTATGGATATGGTTTCTCTAATGCTGTAGTTGTCAGGCTTCCATTTAACTCTTTCTGCTGGTTCTGAGTGATGGTGGTTCTATATTTTAGTTGTAATTTTGATGTAGTTGTGGGACATGGTGATTGGCATCTGCCTATGCCACTATATTGACCGGAAGTCCGCATAAACTTTTGTTTTGCGTGGTCATGTTATGATCTCAATATATATTGGATTGGCCAAAAAGTTCATTCTATTCTTTTCATAAGATGGTTATAGTAGTGCTTGGTTGTCTTTAGCTTCATTTGAAACAATTTTGTTCAATTGTATTTTGTGACAGCTGTCATATCAGTGTGCATTTAAAAAATTAAAATTGGTGAATTTTTTGTGTAGCCATTTTAATATTGAAGATGGAAGAAAATATGTAACATGTTTAGCTTATTCTTTATTATTTCAAGAAAGGAAAAAATGCATTGAAATGGAAAAGATTTGTGCAGTGTGTGGAGAAGGTGCTGTGACTGATGGAACGTGTCAAAAGTGGTTTGTAAAGTTTCGTGCTGGAGATTTCTTGCTGGGTGATGCTCCACCGTCAGGTAGACCAGTTGATAGCAATCAAATCAAGACATTGAGAACAATCAGCGTTCTACCATGTGGAAGACAGCCAACGTACTCAAAATATCCAAATCAAAGTTCATGGTGAAAATGAAAATTGTCTTTTATGGAAAAAATCAAATGAACTAATTGGCCAACCCAATATTATGAATTTATGTTATGAATAGATCATTTCATAGTGTTCATTTTTATACTGAATTTGACCTAATTTTTTAAAATGTTCCCAAGAAAGGGAAAACTTCATAGTGTCATAGAAAGGTAATGTTCATAGCAGAGGTCTCCAATTTGATTTCTGAAAATTAAAATTTCTAACCTCTAATTCCAAAGATTCTGAGTGAGGAGGGCCAGAATAAGCCTGAGAATGGGCATTTTAAGACGGCTTTCTCTTACTTATTTGAATGGATGGTTTATACACATGTAAAACTCGGAAGGTATAGAGGAGTACGTGGCACAAAACGTCTCCTGCCTCCCCTTGCCGCTCCCCAGAGGCGGTCCCCGTTACCCGTTTGTGTATTCTTTCCTCCGTGGTCTCTGCATGTTCCTCTGCACTGTGCCTTCTTTCCGTGTGTTACCACGTACCTTGGAATCTTGTATTTCATTCCATGTGGGTACACGCAGGGAAACTGCCTCTAACAAGCACTATGGGACCATTCCAAGTTACTTTTTTTCTCTAGTTATAGATGGTTCTGATGCAGGTGGTACATGGATCATGCTTTAATAAACGTGCTTTATAGCGGTGACCATAATATATAGTCCCAAACCAGTATTTTTAATTTAATATTAAAGGTGTTTTATTATCAGCCATATAATAAATGTAGCAATAAGTAATTGAAATATTCAGCAAATCATAAAATCCCCATTCTCTGAGCAATTTTAGTCTTCCTTTATTGTGTGCTTAGTGTAATAGTTGATGTAAAATAAAATCTGAAAATAGGAAACAATTCTATAACATAATGCGTATTTTTGAACAATACTTGAGCTGGTTTCAAGTACAAAGTTGTTATGTTCACCTTCTACTTGCCTTATCCTAATACAATCCCAAGTAAGACTAGATAATTAAGTTGATCTCAATTGATTAGCCACTGTTAAAATACACGGATGTTTAAGAGCAGAAGCAGAAAGGGAAAGTAGCCGAGAACATACTTCTGGCTTGGATCGATGTGGGCCCTGAACTTAAAGATATGTATGATAATGCAGTATGACAGATTCATGATAAGGAGTTCGGGGTGTTGTAATTTATGTCGAGTTTTGCTCTGAGCTGTAGAGTGACTACTTCAGTGCAGTTTAGGGGTCAGTACAGTGCAGGTAAAAACAGGTGGGCTGCCTTCCGTTAATGCATAGTGTGGGGCGTTGGGGAGAAGCTAAAAGCCTGCATTAGCAATCACATTAACGTTAGCATTGTAACCCTTTTAGCAGGAGCTTCCTTGTGCCCTTTATCTGCATGATAACCAGAATGAGAGAGCAGTTCCACCACCCTCTTATCCACGGTTCCACTTTCCACTGCTTGTTATCCACGGTCAACCATGGTCCAAAAATAGTAAATGGAAAATTCTAGAAATAATTCTTAAGTTTTAAAGTGTGTGCTGTTCTGAGCAGCATGACGATATCTCAAGCCAGCCCACTCCGTTTTACCAAGGACGTGAATCATCTCTGTCGAGTGTATCCACATTGCATGCACTGTTTGCCTGTTATTCACGGAGCTTTAGGTCAGATTGGTCATCAGAGACTACATTCACATAACTTTTATTCTACTATATTACTATAATTGTTCTATTTTATTAATCTCCTGTGCCTAATTTATAAATTATCATGTGTCATAGGTACGTCTATGTAGGGCTTGGTAATACCCTCATTTCAGGCTTCCTACGTGGGCTTGTGGAACGTATTCCCCACAATTAAGGGGAAACTGCCGCATCCAGTTCTGCACTTGGCATTAGTCACGCCGTATCTGCAGCATGGTGTTCAGTTCTGGGCAAGAGTTTTAAGGGATACGAGAGCATGACTAATGCAGTGAGTTTGTTTGAAACCATATCATGTAGGGACAAGAGATGATGTGAGAGAGAAGATAGAATCTTCTAATACGAATGTGTGAAAAATATCAATGGAAGAAAACTTTTAAAATGTTAACTGCAACAATAAAATAGAGGTCACTTGCAAAGAAGTTGTTGCCCATGTTCATAATTATAACCAACCACCTTTGTAAGATTTTGGTTAAGGTCTGGCATTTGGTACCAAAGTATGTATGATGACCAGTCTTTTCCAAGTTTAAAATGCTATTATACTATTAGTCCATGTACCTATTAGAGGTCATTTGAAGAGGATTCAAATAGCCAGTTGCCTCAACGTTGATAAGAACTATTTCATTGCATCCAAAATAAGATTTTGGAAAAATAGGTGCTGGTTTTGCCATACCTTCTTAACTGTTTCCTGATTTTCCATAGCACTGAAGTGTCTAAGCATTTTTCCTCTTAACCTCTCAACATTTTTCTGCTGCTGCTTCTGAATAGCACTTTTCCTGGATTGTCATCAGCATCTTCTGTGTACGTACTTGCTATTGATTATCTCATTCATCTTCCAAGTTAGATGCTCCGTTTGTTAAAATCATTTCAAATCCTGTCTCTCCAAGCTCCAGTCTTGCTTGCTTGCTTTCTGCCTCTAGTATCTGCACTATTTATTCAGCCTACAACCCCCAGATTACATCTCTACAGCATCTGTTTGATCATGGAACTGCTACTCAAAAGACCGAGCAACTCCACAGCACTGTGTTAAACAGTACATAGTCCTGGCCAGGAAGCTCAGTTAAAGCATCATCCCAGCACACCAAGGTTATGGGTTCAATCCCCAGTCAGGGCACATACAAGAATCAACCAGTGAATGCTTGAAGAAGTGGAACAACAAATTGATGTTTCTCTCCCCCTTTCTCTCAACCCAAAACAGTAATTTTTAACAAACAGTCCATACTGTTTCAACCTCACAACATTACTACATGGTAGGTATTTATTACACATGAGCAAACCAGGATTTGGGGATAAGTAACTTGCTGTAATAAAAGGTCATTAGAATGATACAGCCTTTTGAATTGGGTCAGGTCATCTGAAAGCTACCTACTTGGAGAGTTCTTTTGACTTGAAAACCTGAGTGTTTGATCTTTATGCTATATACCTCCTATGGATGTGTCTGTAGCCAAACCCTCTTTCTGTAGATCTTAAATGCTGAAGACATGGCGTTGCAAATGGATTTCAAGTATCCCAGTTTTGGTCTGCTGCAAAGGCTTGCATGTCAGCCTCTTCACCCTTCTTTATCTTAGAGAACTTACAAAGCTCTATCTCTTTCTAAGGCCAGTGGTTAACAGGATGGGGAAATAAAGGGAATCCCATTTCCTTTGCTTGGCATTTTTAACCTTCACCTGAGCCAGAAGTCAAAATGGATGTCTTGCGCACCATATCCAGGATAAGCTATAGCTATGCGTTATTTGGCCCAGACACCGTTAGAAACCCCGAGCAAAGGTTCGTATTAAAGATTTCACACAGAAAAACTCACTTGCCTTCTCTTAAAAATTGGAAGATCTGGTGGCACAGGGCGTGTGTTCCTCCATGGTAATAATTAGCTAACACTGAGATAATGGCCTCTTCCTGCAGAGGGTAAATTTGAGACAAAGCCTCTTCTGGACGGCTTACCACGGCCTTCTCTGTTCCCCAGGCTGGCCCTGTGGGCATGCGGTTGTTACGTTACATCAGAGATGCCAGCCGTTTTGCCCGTAGCCTCTCCCCATTCTTGTGTGCGGCTGCATCTGTTAAACTGAGGCACTGAGAATCTCTAAAATAACCTTCAGTTCCAAAATTCTTCAGTTCTGTGATCACATGTTTCCTACACAAGTGCACTTGATGTTGTCCACATTTAATGGACAGTCGTAAAGAAACACTCGCAGCACTTCCTGCATTGATTGTTTCCAGAAAAATGCCAAAAAGGAGGCCTGAAATTTAAGCAAGTTACAGCCTTAAGGGAATCCTTTTTTTTTTTTTTTTTTTTTTTGGAGTAGTGACTAAACTCTAGCTCCTGACAATCTCACGGTAACATTGGAGCAGCCCGCCTGTCTTCCTGTCTGCTCTTTGGTGGGGCTAAGAGAAAGATGTAGAAGAAAAGGCTATGGGAGTTGGAAAGAACAAAGATGGGCTAAAAGAAGACTTTCTAGATGGCAAAATTCTTATATAAGTTTTCACATTTTTTATTTTTATGAAATCTTAGTGTACATCAAAGGAGATGAAGAGGAGAGGGCTTAGTAAAGTGGAAAGGGAGCTGCAATTAAATTATTAATTGAAACCCAATTTATGAGTTCCAGCTCTGGATGGGATGAAGTAAACGCATTCTTCCCTTTCTTGCCCACTGAATGCAACTATAAAGTCTGGATAAAATGCTGAGAGCACTGATTTGAGGACTCTGAAACGTAACTAGTGGCAGACAGATTGGAGAAGATCACACGTGAAGTCTCATGAAACTGACGTGACAGCTGCCATGGTTCTCCTTCCTGAAGTGAACTCACTGCTTAGCCTTGGACATGAGAACAGCCACAGAAGAGTATGACAGGGCATGGTAATCAAAGCCCCAGATTTCTGGTCTGAGGATGAAAAAGGAGAGTCCTGGGGACCTGGAACATGCTGGGCAGGTTGGGAAGACGGAGGAGCTAGGGTAAGTGACCTCATAATGTTATTTATGAATAATTTTATAGTAACTTTTTCCAGGGCTCAACTGCAAGTTATTTTGGGAGGCCAACATTATCCTGATGTGAAAACCAGATAAAAACATACTACAAACACGCTGGTAAGGTGACTTGGTCGGTTGGATTGTCATCCTGACACACCAAGGTTGTGGGTTCAATCCCTAGTCAGGGCACGTACGAGAATTAACCAGCGAATGCACAAATAAGTGGAACAGCAAACTGGTGTTTCTCTCTCTCTCCATGTCTTAAAATCAGTAAGTTTTTAAAAATTATATAAAAACATACCACAACCGTCCAGGTCTCCAGTTGGGGGCATGCTAGAGGCAACAGATCCATGTTTCTCTCCTCCTCTTTCTCCCTCCCTTCCCATCTCTCTATAAATAAATAAAATCTTTGAAACACATACCATAACCAAGTGGACTCTACCTTTGGAATGCAAGGCTGGTTCAATATGTAAAAATTAAAATACGAATTTTACTACTAAAAATATAAAACAAGTTGTATCCTAGAATAAATAAACCCTAAAGAGATAACTGGGGAAGCCATTGCAGTATAATATACCAAAGAGCTGATATTGATGAAGACGTTCAAATCATTTGAATGTGATTCCACTAGGAAAAGAACTGGACACAGCCATAAAGAATTACCATCTAAATGGTCAAGAATTGGAAGCATGGGACATCCATATAATGAGTCACCACAAATAGTGAGGTGATTATAAAACCACCATGCGTAGAGTATTGTCCCTTTTTGCCTTAAGAGGCGTGTACGCCCTTCTCCAAATGTTTCCAGTGGTCACCTCTGCGCTTTATGATTACGGCTTGTTCAGTTGGGGCTTTTATTTCTATCTCATTAGGAGGTTTGCTAATATCTGTTTCTATAATAACTTTTGCCACATATTAATAAGTAACTACCTATTAATTCTTAAATAATTACCACATAATAACTCTTTAAGAAGAAACATGACGTGAAAACCTTCCAATATCTCCACACGCCTTAAGGATAGGCTCCAAAAGCCTTGGCACGGAAGCCTGGGCCCCATCAGCTCCGGTTCTAACCTGTTCTTCCAGCCTCCCCCTCCTGCCGCTCCCTGCTCCAGCGCCCGCAGCGTCAGCCCCGGAGCAGTGCGCTTGCTGTCACCTCTCCACCGGGCGCAGGTCCTGCTCCCTCTGAGCTCAGCCTCAGAGGCCTATGTGGACGCATCTTTATCGACCGAGAGGCAGACAGAGCCTTTCCCTCGGGTGGGGGAAGGTGTTGCCCTGGTCTACCCTGGAGACTAGGAAAAAAGTAAATCGAGAGGCCTTTTTTCTAAAAATTAATCAATTACTTCTCCGACCGTATGCTGTGGTTCCAAATGAAGATTCTCTTCGTAGTTTCCCTTCGGTTGATGTTGTCCCACACGGGGTGAGAGAATGACTAGGTTCCCCCGCCCCCCGCTCTTTCTGGGCCCCCAGCGCAGCTGAGCCATAAAGCTTCTTTTCAGACTTCTTAAACCTGCGTAAGATATTTGCAGAGTCTGAGATGGACTTACTCGGTGCTTTACTTGGCTGCCCTCAGAATCCGTTCCACAGACCAGGTGAATGAATGGTGAATAGACACCAGTGTTCTGGAGGGAAACGGGGGAACGGCTGGTCATGAATGGTGCTCCAGGAAAGTTACTCTGCGAAAAATACTGAGATGTTTCTGTACTGCTCAGCCCTTTCCATTCTTTGCATTCTCTTTTTGCCTTTGGACAAAAAGGATTTTTTAAAAAACAGTTTTGAATACATTTTAACCTGGGGGCAGATGACTATTTCCAACATGAAACAGTGGGCATTTCACGGCCTCTGTGTTTGTTCTTTTACAGCCGCCTGAACAATGAGCCTTTCAGGTTTTCAGTGAGCGGGAACGGGCTAGCCAAGCTCGGAACAGGCGGGCGTGACCGCACTGAGCAAAGATCCAGCGTCCCGGTGGGGAGGCATGCTTGGCCTGATTTTATCTGAGAAGGTTCTCCCAGCCCTTGTGACAGCAACCGCTTCTTCTTCCCCCTCTAAGATCATCATTAGGCTCCAGACACTGTGGAAGAGAGGTGTCCTCCCGCTGTTGTGCCAGATTTTCTAACCAGATTCAGCCCCAAGCAAAACTGGAAGGAAGCAGAGATCTCTCAGTGCCATTTTCCTTCAAATCAGAGAGTAAGCATCCTGGATGCCAGGTCCCTAACTTTTCCCCAACCAGCTCGGTGGCACCAGAAATTCTAAGATTTAAACTGCATGCTTTTTCACATCTCAGTGAACATTTGAGAAAGAATAGCACATTGTTTTTGTTTTGCAATATGCAGCCTTCCGATCATTGAATGACATGTAAAGCATTGAGTTACAGCAGTCTTAACGATTTGAGACATCCAACAGCCTCCTTCATTCCTCTCTCCTGGAGACCATCTCTGAATCAGATGCCAGATCTGGGTTGCTGTTATCCTGGAATGAGTCAGGAGAAATTTGAAATGGAAAGCCAAGCAAAGTAACAGGTTTTTTAGCTCACTGGTTGCTCCCTCCCACGGTCCCTCCCACTCCAGATACACACACACACACACACACACACACACACACACACACACGACTCTGAACTGGCAGAGTGAGGAGCAGGCAGTATCCCTGTACTGAGACCCCGCTTCACAGCTACCCTATCACTTGCAGGCCTGGGATGCATGGGCCTGAGTCCAACACCCTGTTTGGGGCTTTTGGAGGGGGGTAGCTGTGTGGACACTCTGCCCACCCCTGCTCCTAGGCATAGAGTACTTGAAACGGCAGCATGGTCTTCCCGTGGGGTTGCAGAAGCCTCTTGATTCTTCTCTGTCTCCCAAGAGGTTTGGAAATGATCCACAGTTTTCCAGGGCTCCTGAGTGAGACCTAGAAAGTAATTAGGAGGGAGAGCCCAGGTGCTACTGGGAGGTTGCCCAGCAGAAGAAAGGCACGGCCAGCCCAGGGATGAGGGCTTTGCTGCATCTCTGAGGAATCACCACGCCGGCCAGCTGCACAGGGGCAGGACAGAGTGACTGCAGGCCCCTGGTGGCACTTTCCCTGCCCAGGAACACACAGGACAAGCAGCGAGACCGAGTCAGGGACATGGGCACCTGGCCCCACCCCCATGCCAGGCCTGGCCAGGACTTTGTGTCAGCCCAGAGAGCAGGGGAACAAACACGGAAGGGAGTTCTGAAATGGACTGTGACTGCCTTGGAAGACTTGAAGTGACAAAGATAAAGCTCAGAAATAACCCGATTAGGTCAGACCACTGTGGATTAGAATTCATGTTCGGAAATCAGACTCCATTACAGGAATAAGTCCCAGGGCTGCACCAAGCAGCAGTGTGATCTTGGACGAGTTGTTTTACTTCTCTGGGCCTTGTGACATCCCTATTCCCTGGCTCTTCAAAGTGAATTTGGGTCCAGCTCTGGAAGCAGTTCCAGGGCCTCCAGGGGTGGCCCGGCGCTGACTCTAGCCAAGTTTCTAGTGCACGCTTCATGGAATTGTTGGTCCAGTCAGTGTGCCCAGAGGAGGCCTGGTGAAGGAGGGCAGGAAAAACAGTCCCAGCCTCTTCTTTTATTATTTTTCTGTGTCCTGTACCCTGAGGATGAGGGAATTGCTTAACCCGTGTTTGAGAATAGCTTTCTGGCTCGCCACTTCCTAAAATGTCCTGTAGAGGGCGCAGTTTCCTTATCCCAGATCCTTCCAGGCTGCAGCCTGGTCAATGATTCAATCAAGTTTGAGGGCTTATCCATCCATTGCATAATCTCTTCAAAGCACGGAGGACAATACTGCAGGGAATATCAAGAAGCAAAGGAAGGCCTCCTGTGACCCTGGGAAGCTCTGGGCAGTGAGTAAGGTTGGACATACCGCCTTTGACATGTACAAATGGATCTGTAGGATACATTTCTAGAAGTGAAATTCCTGATACAATCTTCTTTAAAAATCTATTTTATTGATTATGCTATTACAGTTGTCCCATTTTTCCTGATCATTCCCCTCCACCCTGCACACCCCCTCCCACCCACATTCCCCCCTTTAGTTCATGTCCATAAGTTCTTTAGCTCCTACATTTCCCACACTATTCTTGCCCTCCCCCTGTCTATTTTCTATCCATTGTCTATGCTACTTATTCTCTGTAACTTTTCCCCCTCTCTCCTCCTCCCACTCCCCTGTTGCTAACCTTCCGTGTGATCTCCATTTCTGTGTTTCTGCTCCTGTTCTAGTGTTTGCTTAGTTTGCTTTTGTTTTAGGTGTGGTTGTTAATATCTATGAGTTTGCTGTCTTTTTACTGTCATATTTTTTATCTTTTTCTTAGATAAGTCCCTTTAACATTTCATATGATAAGGGCTTGGTGATGATGAACTCCTTGAACTTGACCTTATCTGAGAATCGCTTTATCTTCCCTTCCATTCTAAATGACAGCTTTGCTGGATAGAGCAATCTTGGAGGTAGGTCCTTGACTTCATGACTTGGAATACTTCTTTCCAGCCCCTTCTTGCCTGGAAGGTCTCTTTTGAGAAATCAGCTGACAGTCTGATGGGAACTCCTTTGTAGGTGACTCTGCCTTTATCCCTTGCTGCTTCTAGAATTCTCTCCTTCATCTAAATCTTGGCCAATGTAATTATGATGTGCCTTGGTGTGTTCCTCCTTGGGTCCACCTTCTTTGACTCTCTGAGCTTCCTGGACTTCCTGGAAGTCTATTTCCTTTGCCAGATTGGGGAAGTTCTCCTTTATTATTTGTTGAAATAAGTTTTCCACTTGTTGCTCTTCTTCTTCCCCTTCTGGTACCCCTATAATTCGGATGTTGGGACGTTTAAAGATGTCCTGGAGGTTCCTAAGCCTCTCCTCATTTTTTTGAATTCCTGTTTCTTCCTTGTTTTCTGTTTGGTTGTTTCTTTCTTCCTTCTGATCCATTCCATTGATTTGAGTCCCAGTTTTCCTCCCATCTCTATTGGTTCCCTGTGCGTTTTTCTTCATTTCACTTAGAGTAGTCTTCATTTTTTCATCTAATTTGCGATCAAAATCAACCAATTCTGTGAGCATCCTGATCACCAGTGCTTTGAACTGTGCATCTGATAGGCTGGCTATCTCTTGGTCACTTAGATGAATTGGCTCTGGGGCTTTGATTTGTTCTCTGGTTTGAGCCATTTTTGTTTTTGTTGTTTTTGCTGTTGTTGTTTTTGGTCTAGTCGCGGCTGTTATGTATTGAGGGGCAGAGTATTAGGTGTTCCCCAGGGCAGAGTAGCCCAGTCGCTGGGTAGTGATGCTGTATGTAGGGGCGGGGTCTGAGAGGGAACAATGGCATTTGCTCTGCTCTCTCTCAGATTCCAGTCACTTCCACAGCTTCTCCTTTGCCTGGATTATCTGCGTGCAAATGTGGGACCACCTGGTCAGCCAGCAGCCTTGCGCAGCCTCACTGGGTCTGCACAGTTGCCACCCCGTGCCCGGGGTCCGCTAGCCACCACCTGTGCACCTGGGGTCTGCCAGCCGCTGCTGCCTGAGAGCCCGGTCCACACCTCCGCTTTTTTCTGCTGCGACTACACCCCTCATCCTGGATGAATGGTTGTCGGAGTTCCGTACAGTTCAATTTTCTATCAGTTCTGGTTGTTTTCTTGTTTCTAAATCTTTGTTGTCCTTAATTTTGGTTGTGAGAGGAGGCACAGTGTATCCACTTATGCCTCCATCTTGGCTGGAAGTTCCTGACACGATCTTGATGGATATTTCAAAACTGCCCATACACCTGCCCCATCAATTTACCCCCCTCCTGTGGTAGCGATGAGAATCCTGGTTTCTTCCGTTCTCACTGAGGGCTCGCTTAATGTTGTTGCAGCACTAATGCATGGGGAGGTCCTAGTCACAGAGGAGAGCCACCATCCCTGGTCTCAGAAACTTGTAGTTTTGCTGAGAGAGGCTGAGAGAATAGTTGAACGGATCATCTGTAAGCCTTTATTTGATAAATAAATCTATCAGGCCATGAACTTGTGTTTTGAAGGAGACAGAATACAGATTACATAGAGTAGGCTCATTAACCCCCCTACCATGTGGCCAACTTAGATTGTGTGTGTTGTGGGGGAAAATAATCACAGGAAGTCCTTGTTTATACTCGGGGAGTCTCTCCAACAGGTCCTCATATGCTGGTGCCATGAGATTGACACCAATGCAAAGGCTTCTGCAGTCAGGTTTATTCCCCATCATCTTCAGAGGAGGGTTGAAAGACCCATGGATGCAGCAAGAGGCCAAGGAACTTTCTGTTTTCAGCGAAAGAGGAGGGCAAGCCCCCGCATCACTGGCTAAAATCAAAGTTTGGCAAGTGGCCGTTAACCATCACATGCACTTCAGTCCTTGACTATTTTATATACATATATCATATGTAAATAATATGTGATATGGAAGAAGGGTAATATTTATATATTATAGAATATAGTTACTTATAATTAATAAATAAATCAATTATAAATAAGAATCTATCATATATCACATATAAATCTATTGTATATGTCATATATAATAACATATGATTTTATTTATTTATTTATTTAAAAATCAAGTCCTAGTTTGTATCCAAGGGATCTAAAAGTGCAGGCTCTAATGTGGATGCTAGAGTTTGAACTCTTGCTTCCCTTGTTTACTAATCACTTCCCGGGCTGCTTTTCATCTCATACCATTTTGCTCGCTGAGGTGCAAATATTTATTGAATTCTACTATGTGCCTGGCACCTGTTAGACAAAGATGATTAACACATACCAGGAGGCTGCTTCACAGGACTCCACATAGGAGGAAATGGGAATGGCTGGGCTTAATTATCTGTCAGAAGAATGTGTGTCCCCACCTGGGAGCCTGCCATGGGAAGAAACACACTGCCTCGGGTCTGGCACTCCCTGTATGCTAGCTAAGACTGAGAGTTGACTGGTTCCTATTTATAGTTCTCCAAGAAAGCTTGGGGCAGCACTAGGAGAAAAGAGTGACCTTAAACTAGTGTGCATAAATTAAAATGTTTCGAAGTGTAAGGGCTACCATCTGTGTTTATTAATAGATGGAGATATTTGACCTCAGCATGACAGGAATTTTTCAATCAGCAGGGAGAGACCCTCCCAAGGAGATTTGACCCACACCCTAAATATTAAGCAAAAATATGCTGGTAGCTGGAGAACTTGACAGCAAGATGGAGACAGATGCGAGCCTGTTCTCTGCCCTCATCGCCTTCTTGCTTCTTAATGAAGTTACAGGTTTTCATGACTGACTCCAAACTGCCCCTGGAAGCAGCTGGCCTTTCAGTCTTTAAAAACTTTCCTCTGCCCGGGCCAGGTAGCTCAGTTGGTTAGATCCCCATCCCAATACACCAAGGTTGCGGGTTCAATCCCCAGTCAGGACACATACAAGAATCAACCAATGAATGGTAAATAAATGGAAGAACAAATCAATGTTTCTCTCTCTCTCTCTCAAATCAATAAATAAAAATTAAAACAACTTTCTTCACTCGTTGTCTATAGTTTTCTGAGCATATATATACATGGAGCGGTAGTGTGAAATTTCCAGATTCATCGTGTTGTAAAACAGCAGGATGCTGATGAGGCAGGATGGTTTGAAGGGAAGGAAATTGGTATGATGGATTAGAAATAAAAGCCATTATCTCTATTCCAAGGATTGGGGCAGAAGTTAAAAACAAAACAAGCAAACATACAAAACCTCTTTGCTTAACAAAGTCCTGGAACTGATTATTAGGAGAAGTCATTTTGCTTCTCTTTCTACAGTCTGGGAGAAGGACTAAATTATGTCCCACTTGGTGGGATTGAACTAAAGGCATCCAGCACGCACTTAGTTCTTGCTGACTACTAGGCATCACCTGGATACTTCGTTTAATCTTCAAAACAATCCCCAAACACAAGGTAATCATTATCATTGCTTCTATCATCCTAGATGGAAATAGAGGCAGAGAGGTGAAGTAACTTGACCAAGGACACAGATAAAAGGTATAGGCAAGGCCAGCTGCATGATTTACAGGGCCCAGTGCAAAATGAAAATGTGGGGCCCTGTCCCTGGGCAGAGAACTCACTTCCCTCCCCACGGGATATGGGTGACCCCTGAGAGATTGGAGCCTATGTGCCTGGCTGTTACAGAACAGGGCCAAGAGGGGTATGATATACTATTACCAAAAGGACCCCCCACTAGGTTCACTATGTCCACCGCCAGAGGAAAGACGTTTCTCAATGCCAGAGATTTGTGAAAAGGAAAGGAAATGTTTATTTAAAGCTATACAGACTTAGAGTAGTGACCCAATGTCTTCAGTAAAATTTTAAAGTCCTTTAGGATATCCACAGACGCTCACAGTGCTTCTTTCTCCCTCTGCCCTAATCTGGGGCAGTATCTCAGGAAAAGTTGAAGTCCGTGATTCAGCTCCCAGCACCGTCAGCTGTGTCACTGCCAGGATCTCCAGTTAATCCAAAGCCATGTGGCACCTTCTCATGGCCCACCAGCAAGAGTCCTTTCACCCCTTTTCTTCCAGGCAAAGTCTCTCCTGCTTCCTAAGACATGTGGCAAAAGGGAGCACCCCAAAGCTGTGTGGTTCTCTCCTCCGCCAAAGCTGTGGGGATCCCCACTCTGGCCAAAGCTGCATGGTTCTCTCTTCAATGGCTGCCGTGTCTGGGTTTAAATCCCTGAGCCAATCTTCCTCTGCACCCCATTTCTGACTCCTCCTACAATCAGTTACACCTACCAGCCTTCCTGTGTTATTCCAAGTTTACTGGGCTGCCATCATGAGTCTGGGCAGGTGTGGCCCCATGTCATGGAGCCAATCTTCTCCAAGTTCTCATGCAGGTGCTGTAACCAGGGGGAGCTGTCCCCCAGTTACATCTTGGGGGGAAGTCACTTCCATCCCCATGGCTCAAAGCATGGCTACAGCTATTAACATATCTATGAAACCAGTTAAAGGCTATACATATGTTAAAAGAACATGCCAGAGGTAGCTGCAAAGCTGTTGCTGTACAAAACAGCTCTGCATGTTCCTGCTCCATGAGTCCCTTCCCCCAACTCACACCTGAGGGGGAAAGGGTGAGGACATCCTATATATCTTTCTAATATTTCCTGGACACCTCGAGTTCTGGACTCCATTCCAAATCTCCGTTTGGGCCCCCCTTCTGGGCTGCACCCTGTTACGTGGCCACACTAAGTCTCTGAATGGGGGTGGGTGAGAGGCTCTGGCAGTCGCCATGGTGCTGGCAGCCTAGGGCAGGGATGGCTGCTTATCTCGCTCAGAGACGCAGGAATGAATTGGGGGACTATACCCGACCCCAATCATCTCCTAGTTGATGCCCAAGCACTTGGGGGGTGCCGGGTGGATGGCGATAGAAGAACATGAGATTCTTCCCTCATCCCTCCTGGAGAATGAGGCCTGGCCACCACCCTCACAGAGGCTGGCAGCAGACTAGGTTTGGCTGGGGAGGACCAGGGTGCCAGGGCCTGGTGGGCACCTGAGAGGAGGTGGGGAAAGGATGGGAAGTGGCACTTCGCAGGAGTTGAGGCTTCCAGCTCCCAGGCTTGCTCCATTGTCCTATAACATTTCACTGAAAAATCACGAATTCAGAGATAAAATGATTCAGAATTTCAAGGCTGCAACCATGGAGCATTAAACACCAAGCCCTTCTAAGCATGGGTCCTGTGTGACCGAACTAGTTTCCTACCGAAGAAGCAAGTCCTGACTGTAGGTACCCACACTAACACATTGACTATGGTGGAGGGTCATGGAAACTCAGAGTCCTTTGGAAAGGAAGTAAACATTTGTGCAGGGTGTGAAAGTCTGCCCTGCCATCTCACTATGAAAAGTAGAAACTCTTATAAAATATAAAGTGGGATATGATTAGTCCTGACAAATAATTTCATGCTTCAACACCTCCTTAAGGAGTGTCTTTCTTGATGAAGCTGGGCTTGGGCTTTGCACATAGAATTGACACTTTCATTGTGATCCTTCCTAATTTGGGTAATTATAATGTAGGGCTTTGGTCTCAGACAAACCTGGGATGGAATCCAGCTCTGTCAGTGACTAGCTGTGTGACCTGGGCAAATTATTTGCATCTGTTTCTCATTTAAAATGGGGATAATGCAGCTCAGCAGCCTCTACAATGCTGAAAACTGGATAGACTTAATGATGGCAAAGCAGTTGGAAATGAGGCCGAGACATGCAAGGATAACACGGGACTTCATCTCGACAGAAAGAACTCTATCTTAGAGGCTATGACTCCTTGCTTTCAACAAAATTCCATAGTTAAAATTAACCTAGCCACATCCTTAAAGGAAAGAATATACGAGGATAACATCCTTCCTTAACAACATGTTCTGCAGCACAGTTGTTTTGTCAATTAAATAGTAATAGAATATTTGCACAAGCATCATTTTACAGGCATTTCCCACTGACTATGGAAAACCTTGCGACTACCCCAGGTTCACCTGCCACCAGATGACCATCTAGGGACAACTGACCTACCTCATCCTCATTCCCAAGCTGTACACCCTCCTCAAGGCCCTGATATAAGCCATTAACAATAAACTCTCTGGGTGATCTTGTACTGAGTCCAGTGCTCATTTCTATGGTATTGAGACTCAAGAACCTGGCATTCAAGGTCTGGTAACAAGGCTACAGGACTTGTTCTGAAACTGTGTTTGCAAAATCAAGTTCATTCTTTATTGCTTAGATTTTATGTTTATTTGGAGCTGCTTGGGAGGAGCAGTGAGGGGGGAAACTCATGGGGATGAGGAGGGTAAGATCATTAGTCCCTGACACAGAAAAAAAATAACTGCAAATACTGATTAGTGTTTTCCACAAGACTGAATTTCTTGAAAGCTGTGTCCTGTATTATTCATCTGTATCTAACAATGCTTGGGCCAAATGTGTTATTTAAATGAACTTTCTTTGCAATCTTCACTAAAAATGGGGTTTTATCGGTAACCTAGGAGAGTGGATAAGAGAATTCTCTTAAGGGCTTTTGATAATTGTCAGAAACACAAAGAAACAAAAACTTGGAGAATGAAATAGACAAGGCCCTTTATAATCAAACATCAGGCACTATTACTAAGTGCCTGTTAACACTTGGTTTATCTGATTTTTTTCTACATTTAAAATAATAAAGCTGAATGTCATTAATGTGGTTTTGGAACTCATAAGGGGAGAGTCGGCATTTCATACGTCTGGGAAGTTTTATCCCAAAACAAGGAAAGAACAAACTCCTTGATCACCGCTCACAACTTAGTTACCGCAGGATCATTGGACGACGGAGACATACTTGCTATCCAATCGCCGAGGAGTCCGGAGGAAACGCTCTCTAGATTGGCAGAGAAACCATCTCTCCAGGTTCATTCAAGAAGGGGCATGGCCAATCAGAGAACGCAGGGGGGCGGGCTTTGCCGCAGGAGGATGAAATAGAGCCTATCTCAAACAGCGAATCTCCGCCAGTGAGACTCGCTGTCGCGAGTGGAGGGGGCGTGGCCTCCGGCCACAGTCTCCCAACGCGCGAGGAGTGGGCGGAGCGATTGGTGTCAGCGGCGGAGCCGGATGCGGGCGGTGCCGCGGCCGTCGCGGCCCAGGGGATGGGCGGAGCCCCAGCCGCCTGTGCTGGTGGCCGCCGCCGCTGCCGTAGTCCGAACGGCCACCTCTATTCCGGCGCGTCGCTGCTTCCCAGGGCGGTGGTATGCTGGGGAAAGCGGTAGTCGGCGCTGGCGGCGGCACCAAGGCGCTGAAACCTTCCTTCGTGTCGTACGTGCGCCCTGAGGTGAGGGGACGCCGCATGGGCAGGGCGTCCAGCTTGAGTGGCCCGGGCAGGGGGTGCCTGGAGCCCCTTCCCCGTTGCGGAGAGGGTGGCGGTTGTGTGCGGGAGGAGAACCGGGCGGGGCGAGGTCCTTAGAGCCTCTCTGGGGCCTCCGGTGGGTCGGAGTGGGGATCCCCCGGTGCGGGCAGGCAGGTGCGGAGCGCAGGGCCCGGCTCCTGTTGACCAGGTGAAGGGGCCCGAGCACGGAAGGTTCTGCAGCCCGGGACGCCCCTGGGTAACACTGTAGAGGCGCCGGGTTTCTGGGCAGTGTGGGAGGGTAAGGGCTGGCTGGCCCAGACTCCAGTGGGGCCTGCCCAGAGTCTGCCGCCCTGGTGGGTCTACCCTGTGCTTGGAATTCTTCGTGAATCTTGAGAGCTTTCCTGTCTCCGCTGTCTGCTCCTAAGAGCGCTATTTGATGCCACTGGCCGGATACTGTGCACCGGCTTTCCCCTCCTGTTTGCACTGCAGGGAGAAACTCTGTGTCGCTCCCACCTCAGCCAGTCTTTACCTCTCCCTGGTGTCAAAAACTTCACTTTCCTCTCCTTTCATTTCACCCATTCACCGTCACCCTTTCCATCCCCTCTTGCATTCCTCCTGGATTTTTACTGTCAAGTTCATTCATTCATTCAGAAAATATTTTTTTTAGTTCCTACTCTGTGCCAGGCACTGTTCTAAACGCTTGGGATATATACATCAGTGAACAAAACAAATATCTCTGCTCTCCTGGAGCTTCTTTGGGGGAGAGAGAGGAGTAGACAATAGATAAAATAGATACAAGTAAATTATATGTATATTGGAAGGTGCTAAGTATCATGGGAAAAAGTGTTACCTTTTTTCTCTTTGCAAGGATGACATTTGAGCAAAGACTTGAAGGATACTTGGGATCTGAGGGGTCAATAGTACTGGCAGAGGAAAGAGTCTGGAGTGATGGAGGAGCATCAGAGAAGCCAGCCCAGTGGCTGAGGGGTACAGTCACAGGGGAGGAGGTTGGAGAGGTTACAGCTTGTAGGCCAGGCTGAGGGCTTCTTGAGCAATGGCTCCCAATCCAAATGCCTAATTAGACGGTTCTCATTTTTGGATTACTGAAGTTATTCTCTGCTCCTCTCTCCAGCACTTTATCAGCAATGTGCAGAAGTGCTACCAAACTGTGTCTCCCCATCTCTGTGAAGAAAAGGCAGGTGGGCTGTGAATGGGGGGTTTTGATCTGGAAATGTGTCTGTAAGACCCCCCATAGGTATCTTCAGATTCAAAATGTGTGTGTTTTTTTCCCAGTGGAGAGTACTCTTGAAATGGGCCTTATTGTTAGTCCTAATTTTAAAATAAAATAAAAACCACTTCCTCTTCCTCTGTAAATGCTTGATAAGGAGTCAGGGTCATTTTGAATTTTCAGTTGGCTTCCCTTTTAGTATCACGGACAATACTGTGGTCAGTTAATTTCTCTTTCTACCTTTTTTGGTAGAACCCTGGTTGAAGTGCAGCCGATCTTTAATCTTTCCTCGTCAGCGAGGTTAAACTGCAAGTGGAAAGTCTTCTGAAATGTGGCCAGAGTTCAAGAATGTTCGCATTTTTCATCTACCAAGTGCACATGTTGTAATTGGACTTGTTTTCCCTCTTTGCCTGGAGCGCCTGTTACAGTTCCTTTGAGGGATAATTAGGGTAAGGGAGTGAAACCACGCAGAATGCCTGAAGTGGTCACATTTTTCAGGTCCCCATAGTTGGCCGTTTTGTTTTCTTGCAGTAAAATAGTGCTGTGTAGACTCTATGCTTCTTTGTTATAAACTGAGGACAAGGCTCTGATGCGAATTGTGGATGGTGTTTAGAGGATAAGCGAATGCGGGGGTGAGAAGGCAGTTGGTGTTTGAATGTATGCAGCTTTCGCTAGATATCACATTATTGGAAATGCATGAGAGCATCTGGGAGCCTCAGCTTATGTGCCTCTGAGAGCACCAGCTCTGGTGACATTCTCTTGCTCTCTCAGTAGGAGGAGTTCCTCACAACACCCTTTGGAAGACTCATTCTTGCTGTTTCTACTCCTTTCCCTTGTATTGCCTTCATCTTTACTTACTTTGATGTATGTCTTCCTATCACTTTTTTGTATGCACTTTGCTTTTGTTAGATGGGAAATCAGTTTCTTGGCACACCTTTTTGCTGGTAGGTCACTGAGCTGCTGGAACCACCTTCATGTCTCATGATATAATGATACCTGTGGCTGGTGATGAACTTGTTCTTGGCTGATCAGATTGTGGGAGGTTCAGTGGTGGCTCTGATATGCCAGGGAATCTATAAGAAGTTAGCATTTTGTGTTGAAAACAGGAATATTTCATTGGATAACGTATTTGAATTGAAGATGATGCTTTTAAACATCATGGCTTATTTTTTGTTCTTGAGATCAGAAAGGTTGGCATTGGACAGCCTAAAATGAGGGGTAGTAATTAGCTCCGACTTTTAAAATTGGATCTCTGCCGCAGTGACTTGAGGTCTTCTGTTATTGATCTTCCTAAATCAATGACTGTGAAAGTTGAAATCCTGAACTGTAATTTAGGACCTTTGGTCGGTTTTGTAAGCTCTGCCCAGAGGGCTGCAAATCGGTAAAGCTTGTAAGTGGGAAGTTGAGGGGAACAGGAAGGAGAGATCTAGACTTATCTTGGTGGTACCCGATGGCTGGAACCAGAAACATCTCAGCACCCCCACCCCTCTTAGCCTCAGGGTGTCTGTGTCTCGGAACTGGCCTGAGCTCTGCTTCAAAGAGACATCTGTTGATAGTGTGGGTGCCAGACTATTTTTCTTGTTCTATAAAACAGCTGTTTGAATTCTTTCAGGAGGTATAAGTGTTCATGGTAGAAAAATAAGGAAATATAGATATGCAGACAATAATTTTACAGAAAAGTCAATAAGCTTATTTTTTTAAAAAGATGTTTCTCTATTTATTTTTAGAGAGAAGGGAAGGGAGGGAGAAGGAGAGAAACATTAGAAGAAGGGAGAGGGAAAGAAGCATCAGTGTGTGGTTGCCTCTTGTGCACCGTACTGGGGACCTGCCCTGCAACCCAGGCTTGTGTCCTGACTGGGAATCGAACCAGGACTTTTTGGTTTGTAGGCCACTGAGCCACACCAGCCAGGGCTAATAAGCTTATTAACAACTTGGTTTATACCCTATTGGATGTGTGTAGGTGTATGCATAGACTTTTTACCAAAATAGGATTGCTATTGCTGATTATATTATTTTGTAATATGCCTTTTTTACCAGAAATGTATATGGTAAATGTCTTTCCATGTCAGTTGTTAACTTGTCATTTTAATTTGACCCCTTTTCCTCAACAGAGACATACGGTGTCTTGGGGAGATGTTAGGTAGCAGAAAGAACCAGAGAAAGTAGTAGGATTGTTAAATGTTTTTCCAGTTAAGTCACCTTCTTTGGTGGTGAGTGACAGTTCTGATTTGTCAAAACTGTCAGCTCTCTGCTCAGTAACCTTGCAATTATAAGCACTGTTTTGGTAATTTATAGTGATTAGAAATGCTTAGTGTCAGTACCCGGAAGTTTGTAAGTGAAGGACCATTAAGTGGTCCTAAGAGAAAGTCCTGACTTAATAAGTCCGTTCCATTGTGATAAGGAAGTTGAATAAAAACTTCAGGGTACTCGTGTGTGGTTCCCTGAAACCAAGACCAGGAAAAATTCAGTTTTAGAGTCTGCTGTACCTGTGCCCATGTTTGCAGTATTCCAAATAAAGTTAAAATGTATTTTTAAGTAGGTCAGTGTTTGACTTGAATGTACTAATAATAGTTATCAATTTCTTATTTGTGGAGTTTTAGATTTTGAAGAGAATTTTAAGATAATATAGATGTGTCCTGACTGGTTGGACTCAGTTGGGTGTTGTGCCCCAGAGTGAAGGGTCGCTGATTTGGTTCCAGGTCAGGGCACATGTCTGGGTTGTGGGTTCGGTCCCCAGTTGGGGTGCATGGCAAGAGGCAACCTACCGATGTTTCTGTTGCACACCAATGTTTCTCTCCCTGTCCCCCCTCTGTAAAAAAATAAACAAATAAAATCTTCAGCGATAATCTAGATGATGCGGCCCTGCGGGGTTAAACGTTCTCCCCCGGCCACAGCAGTCCTGCAGAACAGAGTTAGGGACTGTCTCCCGAGAGCCGGCAGAGCCACGGCCTGAGCCAGGCTCACAGGCGCCCAGGAAAGGTTTTATGAAGGCATGGGAGGAAAAGGCAAGAAGAGAGATGAAGATTGAGAAGGGCCAAAAAAAAAAAAAAATTTCAGATTTAATTGCTGATTTTTCTTTTCCATTTATCCCTCAGGGAAGAGAATATATTTGATTGACTAGTCCTCATTTAATGCTATTTCTTTTGTTGGGGAGAGGTGAACCTATGATCCTGTATTCTTCCCAGGGATATGACTGTGGGTATATATCAAAGTAAAGAAACCAAGTAATTACTAGTATTTATTAGTTACTTCTGTGTCTTAGAACTGTACTTAGCTCATTTCATCCTTTCAACAGTCTTATGCAGTGGACACGAACTACTGTCACCTCCCTTTGTTGTGTTTAGATGTGGAAAGTGAGACCCAAAGAAGAGAAGTACCCAGGGTCCCAGCTAGCAGAGGGTGGTGCCAGGGTTTAAGCTAGGGCAGTCTGACTCCAGGGCCGTTCTCTTACGCCTGAAGTTTATGAACACAGGGCATGTGAGTAGTGAAAACGCTTACAGCCCTGGTTGGTGTTTGCACTCCAGAGTGCCTTCGCATCTGTGTTCTCCAGTAACAGCTTCTTCCTTGGCCTTTGTTGGGTTGTCCACCAGGTAACTGGGTGGATATGGGCCCCATGGAGATACATTTCATTCATTCAACAGATATTTACTCAGCACCTTCTAGTACCAGGCATTATTCTGGTTGTTGGGGATACAAGCAGACTGAGATTATTTTGTGGTGGAATGCTACTGTATTGGACCACTAATTTTGATGACTTTGATGGATTGGTGACAAGAAGAGATTGGTTTATCCTAAAATGTCCCTACTTCCCCAGTCCTAGCAATAAAAATTAACTTTAAAAACAAAATCTAGATCCGTTACCTTTTTTGTTTAAGACTATTTCAAACTAATTTTTTAATGGCAGAATTATTTCCTTAAGTTTATTGAGGTCATTGGTAATGACTTAACAGGCCATTAAAGGACATTAAAAGTTCTTCCTAAAATGATCACTTTCTTAGCTGTGGCTTTAGCCTGATGATCTGTCCAAAGCTTCTGCTTTTCCTTTCCTGCTTGTGCTTCCTGCGGCATCTCCCTGGGTCAGAGCCAGCACCATGCAACTTCTGCAGATGGAGCGGCAGAAGATGTCATGAGGCTCTGTCAGCAGCACTTCCTGAAGGAACAGTGGCCTCGCAGGCAGCCACAGCGTCAGGGCCAGGGCATTCTTCCAGCGCCCTGTTCCCGGCTCCGGCTGCCGTCAACATCTTAGGCCACGGGGAACCCAAACTTAGAAACTTAAAGTTCTGGATTTTTCTCTGAATATCCTCAACAGGATATCTGATGGTCTTGGACTACTTCCATGTTAAACCATCCTATATAATAACGTACTTTAGGGAAAATGCGATTTTTAGGAGCCATAACTTTTTTTACCACTATAAAACATGTATACCCTATTTTTACGATAAAGACAATGTAATAAAGTTTTAAACTTCGGAAGTTAGAAAAATGAAGTCACTGTTCATTTTGCCGCCCTAACCAGAGCAGTTATTTCTGTTTTTAGGGTGTCCAGGCTTTGTTCATGTGTGTGTCTTACATGGCTGCAGCATAATGTGTGTAAAAATCTGTGACCTACGTGTGCTTGTCAGGTTTGACGATGATACCACCAATCTGTGTCAGTAGAGCTTATACTTTGAGTTTTTTTTCCAGCAAGAAAACACCCTTAGTTTCTCATCATGTTGTGCTTGTGATTATGACGTGCCCTTTTTTTAAGACCGTGAGAACAGTGGGTTTGCAGTTTAACGAATCGTTTAAAATACACTCCTTAAGATAGGTTGAGAAGTAGGACTGAACTGGAATAATTCTTATAACCTCTAATCCTCTGTTGCTCTGGGAGGGAGAAGAGGGGAGGTAAAAGTGGGGTGGCATCCCAGGGGGGCATGAGGCCGTGGGCAGGAGGCGGGGCCTCCCCCTTCCTGGAGCCCTTTGCATATCCGCCGTGCCAAACTCTGGGGGAAGCAAACACTCCTCAGTCGCTCTCCCTTGCTAGCTGTGAGTGAGCCTCAGTTCTAGTTCTCAGTGAAAAATGGGAATAAGAATAATACATCTCTTATCTGAGAGGTGTATGTGAGTATTCAGGAACGTTAAATGTGATTATGCAGGCAAAGCCCTGAGCAGAGTACTTGGCTTTAGCCTTCAGTAGATGTGGGCTGTTGTCATTGCTGTTCAGAAGCAGTTGGTCAGAGCCACTTGGATGGTTCCAGAAAGTGCGTTGTCGTTATAATCTTAGAATACAAAAACCTTTCCCATCTAGCGAGTTAATGAAAGTGGAGTTTTAGTTGTTGCGGTTGTTGCCATGGCGTGTCAGGAAAGGTCACTGTGTGGTAACTTTTTCTTTGAATGTGTTTTACTCTCTAAAAGTTTCTTTTCCTGTTTTCTTTGTTCCTTTATACATTTGAAAATCATTTGGTTATATTTAAAGTTCCAACCAATGTGAACACTTAGTAGTTGACTTTCCATTGTCAACGGTTGGCCTTTGACATTTTGCTGGCTTCATTCTGTGCACTTGTTTTTCTCTCTCTTCCCTCATTGCTAACAAGTCTGTGTCATGGGGTGGATTTGTCTATTTGTCCCATCTTAAGACCATACAGCAACAGTATGGTTGTCAGACAATACTGTTCTGATTTCATATATAAATGCTTTTCCTAAAAAGCATCCCTTCTCTGCCCCTGTCCTTTGTCATTCCTTCCACACCTGACTGGTGGGCAGCCTTTCGGAGGTGGCGTCTAGGTCCCCAGTTGTTTGCTCATAGGGGAGGGAGAGGCTTCAGCCACAAGAAAGTCTGGGCCGCGGTGGTGAAAGGCTCACAGCCTGCCTTTCCCTGGGACGGATCGCCTTCCCCGGGACAGATCGCCTTCCCTGGGACGTATTGCTGGCCCCTGTTTCAGACAGCGGTCATGAGTTGCTGGGCTTCAGGCTTTTGTCTTTGCTAGGAGGGTTTTAAAGTTCCTGAGAAAACACTGAAGGGAATGAGCCCATTTTTTTGGATGAAAAGTCTCATTGTTCCTACCTTTTCTCCAGACATAAAATCAAGTTCCTGTTTTGCTTCAATCCCTTGAGATCCATTTCCTATTGTGACTTCAGCTCTCTTTGACTTCTTGCCCTCACCTGTAACAGTGGGTGGCCATCTGCCCTGCAGGCTGATTTTGAGTGTGAGAAGAAATACCACATTTACCCAGCTCAGGACCTTGACATAGGGCGGTACTCAACAAATGCTAGATGCTGTTATTATTAACAGTAACTTGAATTGGAAGAGTTATTCATTGCATCCCTACCATTTGCCAAGCACTGTGTTAGAATTAGGAATGCAAAAAGCCAGCCTGTGCACTCAGGTTGTTCACATTCTGATGAAGAGATGGCAAGCCAGCAGATGGCTCAAACACATGGGGGTGGGTGCTGCTTGCTTGAGGGAGGAGGGCACAGAAGGCTCTGGGGGTAGGAGGAGGGGCAGGAGGAGGGCCCGCTGCAGAGCCTGCCGCTGCACCAGCCTCAGCTGAAGGCTGTGCAGGACTTGGAAAGGGCAGGGTTACAGTGGGCTTCCGGTATGGGGCAGGGGAAGGGATGCTGTAGCTGGCAGGCCAAAGGGACAACTCGGAAGACTGATAGGCACGTTGGGACCAGGTGGCTGAAGCATCTGTCCTCTTCCCTTATATAAGACATGTGCGTGGGGGTGCAAATGAGAGAAGTCCTGAAGTCCTGGGCACCGCTAGGGTGGGCCAGCATGTTTCTTCCCCTCCCCAGATGCTGCCTCACCATTAGGTTGGTGTGGCCCTTCTGAGCCTATAGGCACCTTCTCATTGGCCCCTGATTCCTCTTGCGCCAAGACCTTGGAAAAGCTTCCACGTCAAGGCTTTTAGCTCCTCACCAGCTCCTCAGCTGACCTATTATTTATATAGCAGTCCCCGAGCGGGAGGGGCGGGGGAGGCACAGAGGCAACACCATGTGTTTCTGCAGCTGCTGTCAGTCACATCAGTTCGCTTAAATTCTAAGACCGACGGCCCCATAAATGCCAGCCAGCATTCGAACACATCCCAGTGCTGCCTCTGTAAATGTAACGTGGTGGCTGAGAGCGTGGCTTTGGAATTAGAGCTCTGCAGCTTGCTAGCTGCATGGGTTTGGGCTGGGTATTTAACTCTCTGAGCCTCAGTTTCCTGATCCATGAAATGGAAATTAAGATGATAATAATATCTAGCCCATAAGGTTGTTGCTAGTCTTCAGTGAGGTAATCCATAGAAAGTTGTTGACAGTTCCTGGCACAGTAAACACTAATTAAATGTTAATCGTGGTGGCTGTTACTCTCCTCCCCCAAAGCTGTAGCTCTGTGTGTGTCGGTGTGTCTGTTTTCACACGCTCTGCGGGCCACCATCGCAGGTCCCGAGAGTGGCAAGACTTGACCTACATTCGCTTCTAGCATCGCTCCTCCCTGGCGCTCCCAGAGCCTGTGATTAGAGCCTGGTGCCGTCCATCTTGTGAGACTGTGCCATACCCACAGCGGGCACCTTCCCCATCTACCTGGAGGGCCTCCTGCCTGCCCAGTTTTCTTTTGCAGTGAGCTCTTTGATGGATTCCTTCTCTGTCCCCTTGGAACAGTGTTTTCCCTCATCTCGAGGGCTTCCAGGAGGATCTGTGGGCAGCCCCTTCTTTCTCCAGTCACTGTACTCCAAACCAGGCGTGGTCCCCAGGGTGCCCTTTGGGAGGGTCTCGGTGGTGGTCTGTCTTCATTTCCCTCAACTAGCATCCCGTGCCTGGGACTACAGACCACACAGCTGCTGAGCCAGTGTCCTCACCGACCACTACTCGCTCTGGCAGCACCCTGAGTCACCCATACACCACGGCCAGGCCCCCCGGCTGCAGCCTTCATGGCTCCTTTTCCTGCTTTGGGCTCTCCACTCGCCGTGCCCCTTCCACTGGTCTAAATCTCGACTGGCGCCTAGGCTCACTGCAGACTCTGCCTGCTTCTGGTTTGTTGAAAGAGCGTTAGTCGACTTGAGCAGGCCTGGGCTGTGGCCATTTCTTTCTGTGTGGCTTTCATTTCCTGATTTATAGAGTTGGATTAGCAGAATGTTTGTAAAATTGTTTTGTGCAGGGAACTTTAAAAAAAATTTAAAATTTATTTTTAGAGAGAGGGGAAGGGAGGGAGAAAGAGAGGGACAGAAACATTGATGTGAGGAAGAAACATCTATTGGTCGCTTCTTGTACGCACCCCAACTGGGGACCAGGCCCGCAGCCCAGGCACGTGCCCTGACCAGGATCGAACTGGCAACACAGCACTTTGTGGGACGATGCCCAGCCGACCACTGCAGAGCGATGCGGGTGGCTGTGGTGCAGAACTGCGTGAGGCCTGCAGCATGATTCCTGACTCTGCTCTCCATCTTTATGCCCTCAAGCTTTGGCCTGAGGTGCTTTGCCCTACACTGTTCCTTCTAGCTGTCACCATGGCTTGTAGTTTGTTAAACCAGTGGCTTGGCATGGATGTGTGAAACCTCGTCTCTGGCTTTCCTTTGCTTCCTCCAGCAGTTTCATATTCCATTAAGTGAGCAACCAACCCTCTTTGTTGGAATCGAGCCAGCTATTTGGTGAGGTCAGATCTATGGGTTCAGGGGCTTACACTGGAATTTGGGTCTTAAGATTTATTTTTTAGCTTGAGTGTCTTCCTAGGGAGAGTTTGGTAAGGCGTTTGGATTGTTTAAAGGCCTGGGGAATGCCTGGTAAGAGTGATCCTTGCTAAGAAGCTTGAATGAGTAATACTTTCACTGCTCTTCAGTAATTGCTGAGCTGCTGCCCTGACCACTGTGGCTCAGTTGGTCGGACGTAGTCCTGCAAAGTCAAAGGTCGCCAGTTCCATTACTGGTCAGGGCATGTGCCTGGGTTGCAGGTTCGTCCCCGTTTAGGATGTGTACAAGAGGCAACCCAATGGTGTTTCTTTCTCGCATCTGTGTTTTTCTTCCTCTCTTTCTCCCTCCCTTCCCTTCTCTCTAAAAGTAAATTAATAAAATTAAAAAAAAAACAAACCCCAAAACATTTAAATCATTAAAAAAATGCTGAGCTTTCAAAACAGAGTGAGGGCTTTAGTTGGGTCTTAGCAGTTACTTCCTTTTTAAAAAGAATTATCCGAGATAAGGGGAGAAATGCAGTCTAAATGTGAAAGAAAGGATTTAGAATGGACACATGCGAAAGAATCGCTCAGCTCTTAGGGTAGTGCACCGCCAAAGGGTGTTGCCTATTTCTCTGTCCTGCAGACTTGCTACAGTGGAAAGGACATTCGATGGTATTGGTTTGTAGTAGGAAAAAGGTTAAGATTGGTAGTTGCCCAGGGCTGGGGGCTGGGATGGGGGTGAGCATGAGGGGATGAGTGCTACTGGCTACGGGGTTTTTTCCTTTTTTTTTTTTTTAATTTATTTATTAATTTTAGAGAGGGTTAGGGAGGGAAAGGAAAGGGAGAGAAACATCAATGTGTGGTTGTCTCTTGTGCGCCCCATACCAGGGACCTGGCCTGCAACCCAGGCATGCACCCTGACTGGGAATTGAACCAGTGACCCTTTGGTTTGCAGGCCTGTGCTCAATCCACTGAGCCACACCAGCCAGGGCTGGTACAGGGTTCCTTTTAGGCATGATGAAATGTTCTAAAGCCCATTGTTGTAATGGCTTTACAACTCTGGGAATATACTAAACACCATTGAGTTGTACACTTTAAATAGGTGAATTATCTCTTAATAAAGCTTGTACAAAAACAAAATTAGAATCAAAAGTACTAAACTTGGTGTCAGAACTCCTGAGAATGAGTTCCGGTCACCAACTATTTAGCGATGTGAGCCCAGGCGCATCATTTAATCTCTTGGAGCATCATTGGCCTTATCTGTGAAGTGGGGATGGAAATGCCTTACAGGATTGTTGTGAAGATAAATGACATAGAACGTGTGGAAGTAGACACAGTGAAACCTCCAACAAATTATATCTTTATGTGTTTAAGTTAGACATATATTTTTGTGGATAATAAATGCTTAGTCTGAACTGCTCTTGAGAGTTCCCAACTAGCCCTGTGAAATGAGCACTTACGGAGGCTGAGAGCTGATTTGCATGCTGAGTAAATAGCAGAGCCTTAAAGACCAGGTACCCACACAGCTCTGTCTGTGGTCTGTCCGGTACCTTGAGTCCAGATGGAGGTTGTCCGTTTGCCTCTTACTGCATGTCTGCTTCCCTGCCTTCAGATACTGTTCTCTTAGTTTATCGTCAGAGTAACTGTTGCTTGTAATCGCCGAGGACCGTGTGGCGTTAGTGGAGTGGAGCTGGTCATGCTCTCAGAGGGGAGTCAGCCTGCTGCCCAGGCTGGCTGGCAAGGGAGCGAAGCCCTCTGGCTAGGAGCGGGGAACCGGCAGCCCTGCAGTGGGCTCCAGGAAGAGAGTCCTGTTGTGAGTGCTAGCTCCCTAGGACTGGACGGTGACAGAATCACTGAGTCTCTGGTCTGCACCCTCAGTGGTTTAGAGTCTGGTTGTGAGGGTGCCCCTGCCCTGTCGGGGAGACTGGAGTGTGTTTCAGGAAGCCAACTCATCATGGACCCAGGTAGTAATTTTTAATAGAGTTGTTTCTTTATCTCTCAAGACCTGTTAAGGATTAAAGACTATTACCAGGTTCAAAAGTTACTTGTCTCTTTGTATGTTTTGATTTATACATTCTTTCAGTAGACTATTAGTGACAATTTACTGTCTGTCAAGGATTATATACTGATTTAAGGCTAAAAATACACAAAGCTCCAGCTCCAGCCCCCAGTTGGCATCGTGGGTTGGGGAGATGAGGTAAGGTATTATTGTAATACAGGAGGGTGTTGGCCTTTGTGGAGAAAGCTTTGCAGAGGACTTGAACTGTGTGGGCTGTGGATTGGACAGTGAATTGGATGGGGGACAGAGGATTGGGTGGGGGACATTGGGTTGGGTGGGCCTGGTGAGCGCACCAGGGTTAGACGGATGCGGCACAGCTGTTCTCGTAGAGCGACAAGCTGAGAGACGACGGTGGCCTGAAGTGAGGGAGCAGCAGCAGGATGGGCAGACGTAGATGGGCTCTGGAGCTGTTAAGAACGCAGAGCAGACAGAATGTGAAAGGCAGGGAGTAGTTAGGATGACTCCTGAGTGGCCTGGCCAGCTTGGGTGGACGGTGGGGCCATCTGCTGAGCCAGAGTCCAGAGGAGGGCGAGCTGGTTTGGTGAGATGCAAGGGGGAAGTGATGAACTGATTTTGAAATGTGAATTTGGAGGATCTGAGAGACATTCTGGTGCAGGTGGCATGGAGGCTGTTTGGGTGTCCAGGTCTAGAGCTCAGAGATCTGGAGGGAAGAGCGATTTGGGGGTCATCAGCGTATATGGTTGGCAATGATGTGAGCGGGAGAGCTCATCCTGGGAGCACAGGCCTTGTGAGGAAGGAAGAGGACCCTGGAGGCATGAGGGAGGGCAGCTGGAGAGAGTGTTGGGTGTTTGGCCTGGAACTCATTTCTGCTGATTTTCAGGTCTCAGTGTAAATGACACTTCCCGGGGGTAGCAGTCTTCTCTGTCCCTCTTTGAACGCAGTGCGGAGCTTCTGCTGTCCCATCATAGCCTGCCCTTTCCAGAGCGCAGCACCTTGCACACGTCTTTATCCTTGCTTTGCTGTGGTTGCTCCCGCGCACTCCGGGAAGGAGGGGCTCTGCGTGGTATTCACTGCAACGCAGAAGAATCAGAGCAGGCGCATGAGGGATAACAGTTCAGTCTGTGAATGTGCGTGAAAGGCAAGGGGGAGGAGACAGCGCCCTGGGGAAGGATGGGGCCAGCAGGGACAGGCAGGTTGTATTGTAGAGAAGAGCATGACTGGTCAGATGAACCGAGGCTCCGGTCCCACTTCACCTAACCTTGGTCAGCTTCATTTTCCTCATCTCTAAAATGGGGGCAGTGATGGCAGTTAACTACATTTTGAGGATTAAATGAGATAGTGAATAGAGGTATAATCTTTTGCAGGCTCTATTAGTTATTGCCCTGATTATCCAGTGTTCTATTATTGTTTTTTATTTGCCTATCTGAGCTTCTTGATGGCAGAGGTCAATTCTTAGTCATCTTTTTATCCTCAGCATTTGATGTTTAGGATATTTGGGAGCTGTTTGTTGAAGTGAACTGGTCTGTATTAGAGATGGGTCGTCTTGCAGCTTTGAGTGACCGATGTACAGCGTAAGCGCTGACTCACTGGTTTCGTTCCCCAGGCTCACTGGAGCCCTGTGCCTAGGGCCAGTGCTTCTCAGAAGCAGGTTTCTGAGAAGAGACCTGGTCGACAGCTTTGTGATGCTGGGCTGGCTGTATGCAGTGGGTTCCAGTAGGCGCGGTCCTTCGGCCACACACTTGCCAAGGGTGGGTGGTGCTCTCACATCTTGTTTGGAGTGCGCAAGCTCTGGCTCGGCTCGGCTCGGCGCGGCGGTGTGGGGCAGGCTCTCAAGAACGCGGGGGCAGCAGCGGCTGCAGGGCCCTGGGAGTTGTTGGTGTTCCAAGTGGGAGCATGAACGTAGTTCCTTTGGATCTGTGGGGCAAAATGTGCAGAAACTGGAAGACTTGTTATTCATGGCCTTAGCCTCAATTTAAACTAAAACAAACAAAGGGAGCATCCGTAACATTTCAGGTAAATGTGGAAATTAAGTAAAAACCCCCAACCCTGATCCTACCATTCTGGCAGAACTTTTCGCTTATGTTTATGCTGCTGTTGTAACTAAATTCAGGCCACCGGGACATCCTGGTTTTGAAAACGTGGACATTCTCTGACCAGTGCTAGCAGTCTGCTGTCCTTTGTGCCATAATAGAGAGCTTTGTCCAGACTTGGATGAAGTGGCAAGAGGTGCCCCGCACAAAGCACATGGGCCATGTTTAATGGCTGCATTTGTTGAAAACTTGTATCACTTGCAAATGAGTTAATATTCAGGCATCTTAAGAAAGAAGTCTGTCTGCCTAACTAGTATGACGAGTTATACTAGTCAGTCTGCTTGATTGTTAAGGAACCCCGCCTTTCTGCTTCTCTTCCCTGCACATGGAACATGATAGTTAATTGGGGTCAGTAAGGTATTCAGATCACATTCCACAGTTTCTAGGAATAAGATTGTCATCATTTGCTAATTAGGCAGCGGGGTCAGGAGTGTCAGAGTAGAAGGTTAGAGGGATAGAAGGAGCAGAAGGTTAAGGGGGACTCTGGACCCTTCACTGAAACCGGGAGGCAGTTGGGAAGTTCCCAGTGCCCCAGAGAACGGGGATAGGACGGAAGCAGCTGTCACCGGACACTGGTTGAATTGCTTGCGAGATGCTGGAATGAGGCCAGGCCCATCCACAGCTGTTGCACTTCTGCAGCTTTTAAGCTTTTACTGGACGGGCTTCACGACTGCTAGTCTTTCTGGGCTGGCACCGTGTACGTGGCGGTCTCTGACGGAGCACCGTCGTTCTCCAGTCCCGCCACCCAAACGTGTGGTGAGGCCAGCCGCGTTGAGGGCCAAGCCCTGATACTGGACCCAAATCTCCATGTGTTTCTCTGGGCCCTGCTGGAGTTGTTTTAAAAGCTCTCACCATTTAAAGTCATTATTAATTAAATCATTCAACAAAATCTTTTGACCCTTTATTGTGTGCAAGGCCTATATTGGATTCTGGGGCTATTTGGCGAATTAAAAAAAAAAATGAACCACAAAAACAAAAACAGACAAAATGCCTGCCCTCAAAGACTTTATAGGTTGGTGGTGAGATAGACTTAAATAATTACGTAAACAGGTGCAAAATTGGCATTTATGATGAGTGCTAGGAGGGAGAGGTACATGGGGCTGTGAGAGCCTCGTACCAGAGACACTTCCCTTGTCCTGAGATTGGATGGAGACCCACAATTCACAGGGCAGAGAGGGGAAGGGGAAGCATTCGGAGCAGAAGGAACTTCCTGTGGAAACAGCTCAGGATGGGAAGGAGCGTGGCAGGCAAGGGAGGGCGAAAGCAGGCCAGTGCAGATTGGATGTAGGCAGGGGCCCGGCGAAGAAGGGCCTCGTAGGCCAGGTGAAATCGTCGTCTTTACCCTGCCAGTGATGCAGAGCACACTGTGCTCTGAGAAGTTCACGGCTGCTGCAGGGTAGAGACTAGAGAGAGAACAGCGAGAGGCAGGCAGGTTGGAAAGCTGTCGTGGTGCTCCAGGCGGGAGATGATAGTTACTTGGTTCAGGTTGCTGCTGGGGAAGAGAAGAGAGCAACGTGGATTCTAGATATATTTCCTAGGCGATATTGATAGGATCTGGTGATAGATCGGGTGTTGGGGGTGAAGGAGGAGGTGTGAGAGGGGAGCAGTGGAGTCCCCTCTGGACTACCTGCACAGAGCAGTCCTGGTTGGCGCCTTTCCTGGAGGGTGGGGGGTCAGAAGTTCCCCTTGGACTCTGGAGTGTCAGTTGGGATATCAGTCAGGTGTCTGCCTTGGAGGACCCAGTGGAGGAAGTCTTCAGAGGTGACTCTCTCCTCGGGGGTTGAAGAAGCCCCAGAGTTCTTCCCCACGTAGCCGGCTGTTACTCTGGAGGACAGGTGGATTTTGTTTCTTGTTTTTTTCCCTTCAGCCTTCTTTAGCCTCTCTAGGCATTTTTTCTGGGCACTTTCAGTGATGTTTGCTTTGGCCTGGTTTCTGGTGGGTCTATGTGGTATATTCACCCAACTTTCTGTCCTGGTTTTTCTTTTTTCCTTCATTACCATTTCGTGGTAATAAGAGACAGGATGCTTGTTCATGTAAGAGGTAGTACGGTGTCATGTAAGAACATAGACTGAGCCAGCTACCAGGTTCAGCTTCCACCCCACCACATGCTGGCTGGGTGTCGTCTGCAAAATGGAGATCGCGGTGGGCATGGCAGCCCTGCTCCGAAGGCTTGCTGTCAGGGTTCAGTGAGTGAATAAGTATAATGCCCTTGAAACAGTGCCTGGCACATAAGGCTCAAGAAAAGTTTATCACCCTGACTGGGTAGGACAGAATCTTAAAAGGTGACTCCTGATGGCTAAAGGAGAATTCCATTAACCAGTTCGGGAATCACTATAGGTGGTTTTGGGTAGCGTAAATTCTTTATCACCAGATGATAGATACTCCTGGGGACATAGCAGTAGGCTAGCCCTCTCCATGCTGGCGTTGGTGTCAGGACTGAATTTCAAGCACTAGTCAAGATGATTGCTAGAGTTTTCTAACAGCTGATTGAATTTAATGAACAGCTTTGCTCTCTCCTCAGAGAAAGATGATAGACCTGTCAAAAATAATTGTGCTTTAATATAGTTCTTTGCCGAAGACAGATGAAAACTCTCAATGAGAATTTCTAAATTTCCATATTTTGCTGAGTACAATGCACACTTTTTGCCCAAATCCTGTGTATAGTGCACGCAAAAACATGGGTGTGCACTATACCTGGCAAAATTCGGTGTGGAAACACTGGTTCCTTAAGCCCGTGGTAAGGCTCTGAGAGTCTACAGAGGTTGCAGGCTCCCCAGGTAGCCTGGTGCCCTCAGGCTGCGAAGCACTGCCTGAGACAGACTTGATTCCATCCTTGAATGGAATCGTAGCGTCTGTAAAACAGACCTTGCTCAAACGGGTTCTCCGAAACAGCCATGACTTTGTTCCTTGGCCTCAGGATGGGCTGTCTGACTGCTCCCTGCCTCAGCTGTACCCAGGTTTCTTGTAATGCCGTATTTCAGATGGAATCAACAACTTCAGAAAATTCCTACCACCTGGAGCCTTCTGCCAAAAATAAATAAATAAATAAAGTCCAATTTTATTTGTTGACAAAACTGGTTGTGCCTTGTAGAGTTTCCCAGAGTCAGGATTTGCCTGGTTGTGTCCCCATGGTGTCATTTAACATGTTTCTCTGTCCCAGTGTTTCGTGTAAATTGGTAGAATGACACAGACACTCTAGCAGATTGAGCTTAGCTAGTTTGGCAAAATACTCCATGGGTGGTGGATTGCATTAGGAGGCCCTCCACGCCCTCTTCTTGTTGGGTTAACAGCCACTTATGACTGTTCATCGAGGATTGCTGATCATCTTTGAATACTCAATAAACACCAAACCTGATGGAGAGGCATTTGAAGATGTTTTCATTGAGAAACACTGACACAGAACCTGGCCTTAATGCCTTCCTAGAAATGACTGAGTCCCATGGCACTGTCTTAGGATCTGAGGTAACTCGGAATGGGCAAAGGACAGTCCCAGCTGTTTTTATTGGGTCCTAGTATACTACAGGGTAGATGGATCAATACTGACTTTTTAATATTTTAAAATTATTTTTATTATTTTATTTTTTTACAGAGTATTGACTTGATCCATTCACATTTTCCTGTTCTTACCTTTAAGCCCTTTACATAAGTCCATTTTCTCCCTCTAACCCAGAGCCTTTTGCTTTTAATCCTTGCTCCTCACTGGAGGGAGCGGGGAAGTATTCTGTGGGATGTCTTCCCTTGGCTTTCCGACTCCCAGCTGCCTTGCTTTGGTGTGTGACATTGGACCTTTTAGATATAGTGCCAACCCCTTTCTCCCTGCTTGGGACAATGATAGTTGTCGGTCCTAAATAATTAGTTTCATATTGAACTAATTTGTTGGAATTCTCTGTCTCCCTTTAGTTAAAAAATACTAAAAAAAAAAAAACCAAAAAAACCCACAAAAAAAACCCAAACCCAGTAATAGCTTGTCAAAGAAAAGACCCGTGAGAGTTTCTGTTTTTGTGTGTATTCTGAAAGCATGGCTTAAAGTTACTCATTTTGAGCCCTTAAACAAAGAAAAAATATTACCCTTTGCTCTTCTCTTTTAGGAAATTAACACAAACGAAAAGGAAGTAACAGAGAAGGAAGTAACTCTTCACTTGTTGCCAGGTAACAGTCATCATGTTAGCATCATGTGCAGCTCAAAGCAAGTGTTAACTATGTCATTCCTGCTATGGCTATGTAGCCTTTGTTTTCATCCAGATAATATGTAACAATAATGAGCAGGATAAAGTATCAAGGTCTTTAGTTCAGTAATTACACACCTGGGTCTGAGTATTACAACATCTGCAAAGAATTTTTCTTCTTTTCCTCTCCCCAGGCAGATGAAAATAAACCTGGGAAATTGTCACCACTTTAACAAGCAAACGAGGCCTTTTTCAGGTTGCCTCCCTTGGCCCCATCTAGTATTCTGGTCCTCAGTCAGGAAAATCCTGGTTCCCCACAAAGCCCTACACCCCACACTTGCTTCCCGCTGCCCTAAGTGCAGCTGCCGGTGACTAGGGCTGCTTCCCAGGCTTCCCACCTGTTGTCTGTGCTGTACATCTGAGTGCCAGTGCCAGGTGCTGCCTGGGCTTTGCCCTGCGGTTATTACCAAAGAGCCTGGTGGCTTGGGTGTTTTTCAGATGGGGGAGAGTGACTCTGTAGCTTGAATCAAGCCTTAGTCATATATGAATTCAGAAAGAGAAACTCCTTGGTGGTGTGTCCTCTTCATATGTGGGGCTGTGAGCTGTGTACTCAGTTGTTCTTGCATTTTCTTTTTCTAATCTCAAATAGCTTTTTAAAATAAGTTTTTAAAGGTGTATTTTCCCAAAATAATTAAGGTCTGGTACTTTTTGTTTTATTCCATTTTATTGGGAGGATATATATATGCACAGATTTCTGGCTGATCTACCTTATTTGGTAAATATATTGGAATCCGATAAGTATTTATTTATTTATCCTCACCTGAGGACATGCTCACTGATCTTAGAGGGAGGGGAAGGGAGGAAGGGAGGGGAACAGAGGGAAACAAACATCGATGTGAGAAACACCGAGAAACACCAATCAGTTGCCCCTCGCACACCAAACCCGCAGCCCAGGCATGGGCACTGAGTGGGAATTGAACCTGTGACTGTTCAGTTCATGAGATGACGCTTCAACCAACTGAGTCACACCAGCCAGGCCTATGAGTTTTTTTTTAAAGAGATTTTTAAGTTTGAAAGGCTTTTTCCTACAGTAAAGATCTAAACCTTAATCCCTGTACCCTGTTGTCTGTCTTTTTCCTGGTTTATAGGTTCTAGGAATAACTTCATTTTTAGCTGAGTGTTACATACAGTTCCCCACCTTCTGGGTTACTTGATGGTCGCCTGGATGTGCAGCTGTGAGCTCACAGCTAATTTCTCTGAGCCCCAGTTTCCTAGACTAGACCAAGATCTCCAGCTCCCGTGATTCGAGACTGCGCACGCAGGTTGAAGACTGTGGCACTGCAGTAGCCACGACATGCTCCTTTCTCGCCTCCAGTGTGTGGCACAGGCCGGGAATGGCTGGCTGGGTCTTGGGGAGAGGACTTGCTGTTAAAAGGCGTTTCACTCTAGGAGTTGAAAGCACAGGAAGCCTTGCTCACGTGTCTTCCACCTTGGACTTAGCTGAGGCACTTTTTCTGGGACTGTTTTAAACCTCCATGAGGCCCTGACTTCATTGTTTTCTTCGAGCTCTGTGCTCTCTCTGGAGGATGACCTAGTGACTGAGCCACCTTTCAGTATTTCCGTAGTAATTAACCCCTTGGAAGATGACAACCATATCATAATATGTGCCCCTTGATAGTCTTAGTGTCTGTGACTTTTCTCTTTACATACTGAAGGTTGGACTAAATGAATTTCGAGTCAAACAGTAAATTTGAAGACATCGAAGGAAATACCCAGAGGGAGATTCTGAGGGGAAAGTGGTTGTCTGTTGGAGAAGAAATTACTTTTCTTTTTTGTTGTGAGGTATTTACACTTAGTGTTTCATTTCCCCCAGAACCTTCTCTTTTCCTGCCCTCACGCAGCCAGCCAGCCCTGAGGAGCTGCTCTGTGGGAGCAGAGAGTGCTTGTCTGTCCCTACGCCCTGGTCTTTCTGACTGGGGAGACAGTCACTCCGTCTCCAGGAAGCACAGCTCTGCATGCGGGCGGGGTGCCTGCAGGTGGAGCAGGAAGGTGACACACTGAGAGGAAACAGTTTTCCCCCCCGCGGACCTCTGGCCTCCCTTTTCCTCCCACCCTTGTCTGCAGAGCCATGTTAGTGTGGTCACGTTGCAGCCTCTGCGCCTGAGGAAGCTGCTTGAAAGCCCCATGGCCAGGGAGACACCCACTCCCTCTGCACAGTTCCAGATGAGAGATGGCCCACTCCCACCAGAAGGTGGGCTTGAGACCTGCCTTCCAGAGCACGCTGGCGAGCCTTTCTGCCTTTGCTTATTTAGGGTATTGCTTCCATGGGACATCCCTTGGGTCCACATAATAAAAACACTTGTAGCTGAGATCATTTCCCCCTCTTTGGAAACTTCTGTTACTCAATGAGAAGATGGAGGGGTGCTCTGTGTGAAGGTGTATCTGAGTCATTTATCTCATGTGCCAGTAGTCCCCACTCTGCCTCATCTTTGACTTCAAGTCTGGAAGCGTTGGCCTTGTTGGAAAGTGTGAGCTGAGTGCTGCGTTGTGTTGTGTGTTGGTCCTCGCGGGAACGCAGCCGGGAGGCTTTTGCTGTTCGCGTGCTGTGTGCTCCGAGGACTCTAAAGCGGGTTCGTTTTGGTTTCGCCCAGGTGAGCAGCTGCTTTGCGAAGCCAGCACCGTCCTGAAGTATGTCCAGGAAGATTCCTGTCAGCGTGGAATCTGTGGGAGACTTGTCTGCACAGACTTCAAGATTGCTTTCTTGGGCAGTGACGAATCTGCACTGGAGAACGACGTATGTCCGAGCGTGCTTGGCTGAGTTTGGGGGAGCAGTGCCACTGTGGCCCCACTGTCTCTATCCCAGCTTCTCAGTTACTCCACCCAGTGCACACAAGCACAAAGGACAAGTCTGCTCTCTGTCCTTCAGGATCTCCTTCCAGTGCAGGGCCATTCTAGAAATTTCCTCCCATGCCTCCTGCCACTCTGGCTTGCATTTGCCTTCATAGAGTGACGCTTATTTTCTTCTGTGTTTCATTGCAGTGTATACCACTCATTGAAATTACATCTCCCTAAATACACTGGTTCCCCCCTGTTTTTTGTATACTAAACTGTTCCTTAAATTTGGGAACTAACTCAGTTATGAAACTGATGCTGAATACAGTGCTTGAATTTGGGTTACTCTGCACTGGGTGCGGTGTCCTTGTAAGACTTGTCCCTGCTTCTGAAGAGTGAGCAGTTCAGTAAGGGGAGAGCTGGACACACCACTCGGAGGGCACCGTGCGCTAATGGAAACGCAGCTGTCCCGGCCCACCTAGCTTCTTAAACAGCAGCACCATTGCTGTCTCAGAGCGTGGTCTTCTGGCTGCTGGCCACCGTAGCAGCTTGTTTCCCAGTCCTGTAAAAGGCAGCAGTTACAGCCACTTGAGTCCCCCGGTGTTTTTCTTCCTGCGTGGCTGTCACTCACCTACTTGCATTTGTGTGGAGAAATCATAACCTGCGCGCCACTCCCCAGCACCTCTGGAAGCGACCATGTGGGGCGTGGTATGTTTGCCTAGCAGCAGCCCAGGAATGGCATGTCCTGCTGGGCTCCACGAGCTGGTGAGCACAGCTTTCCCCACACCTTTCACCGTCCCTTTCCCAGGCATGTGGCTGCATTTCTGTTTTTCTTGATGTGCGCGTGGAGAATGGTGATGTGCTCTGTCTGTAAATGTGTAGCAGTGTGTAGCAAGGAGTCACAGTTGTTCCCTTTTGAATCTTTTAGGAAACCCAATTTAAGAATAAGGTTATAGGAGAAAATGACATTACACTCCACTGTATTGATCAGATTTATGGAGGTAAGTATCTGTTTTCCCCTGGGGTGTTGCAGGCTTTTGTAACTGATAATGTTTTTATGGTCTTTTATAGTTTACTACAATTTCTTCTTACATTAATCTTGTTTATATCAGTTTTATGGTTGATAAAGTTGATATAGGAAGTGGCTTGTTTGTGGTCACTTAGCTGGAGGGGCTCAGACTTGAACTTAGAACCTTTCTTCCTGATACTCCACAATACCCTTGTAGATTAGATTTGATCATACTTTTTGCTGTCTATGGTAGCTGTGTCAGTTTTACTTCAAAGGTGAATCTGATAAAGGTCTGTTGTACGGCATTTGGGTATCTTTTCTGCCTTCGGGCGTCTGTCTGTTCCACTCCTCTCTTTTTGTAAAGAGGACTTTTTCAGAAATCATTCAGTAGTCATGTATAATGTTTCTCATGCCAGTAGGTACTGCATGGTCCCAACTCTGGGACAGGGAGGGAGGTGGCAGGAGCGGCCCTGGCCATACACCCAGGAGTCGACTGTCCCTAGTTGTCTCCTGTCCATCTTTTGTAATCCCAGCTTTTGGAGCAGGGTTTTCTGCAAGTCAGTGGAGTCTGTTCTTCAGCAGCGGCCAGCCCTTTCTCGTCTAGTGCTTCCTGAGAGGAACGAAGAGCCCCGAGTGTTCTCAGAGAGCCAGGGCCCTGCAGTGGGACTGGGCCTGGGTGGGGCGGGGCAGTGACTTAGAAGGAAGCACCTTACCTCTCACTTCTGAGAGGTCCCCTTAGAAGTTAATAGTATACCTTGTTTCTTGAGTGTTAACTTGTTGCCTTATAACATAATTTCCCTTCCCGATTTTATCATTTATCGTGTGTACAGTGTTTGATGAGAAAAAAAAAATTATCTTCGGACAACTGAAGAAGTACCCCGAGAAACTCATCATCCACTGCAAAGACCTCCGGGTGTTCCACTTTTGTCTGAGGTACACAAAAGAAGAGGAAGTCAAAAGGGTAACTAGTTACATGTGTTTTTAGGTTTTATTTTCCATCAGGTTTTCCCCATTAACTTTAGCTTACACTGCATGTAGGCTGAGGGGAGCCTTTTACTTTGTAAAGGAATTGGTTGTGATCCCATATGCTTTGATTAGAATTGAGAGAAATTTGGTACAGTGTGCCTGTGTATTATCTTGGTACATGCTACCTTTAATTCTTCAGTCCATAATGTTGCTATTTCTGGAGCCTCTGAAGGGTGACAGATGGAAAGCCAGGGTCAGCAGGCGGTCGGAGAGGGCAAAGGATGGAGCAGCTAGAAGCAACCCACTTACCTTGCTTCTGACACCCTTGCCAAGAGCCAGCAGCAGTGATCCCCCCCGGCCTGCGCCCGCCCCACACAGCTGCTGGATGAATGAGCTTATATCTGGGGAGTAGTGGAAGGGTGTGGAAGGAGTAGGAGGTACACAGGTCAGATGGGCAGGACCGAGTCAGCAAATGAGCCTGCTTTTGGACACTTTAGAAAATTTAATCCGGTAGCCGCAGCAAATTAAGATGCATAGCTGGGTGAACTGGTTGTAGTGGTCATTGTGACTTCGAAGATTTCTCTTACTGAGGTTCTAAAGGTCCCAAACTTGCCACCCTCGTGATAAAGCACGGTGGGGAAAGCAGGTGAGAGGTGAGTTCATCTGTTGTCTTTGGCTGCGGTGAGTTATGCACACTGACGGGCAAGTCCCTGATTTTCTTTCAGGTAGTATGGAAGTCAGTCAGAGTGATGAACAGGACCTCAGTTGTCTGTTCTGAGCAGAAGAGTGATGTAGATGTGGAGAATTCCCTGAGGAGCCAGAAACTTCGTTTTGAACGATGATTTTAGTCATCTGTCCAAACACGCTTTTGTGTGGTACCTCAGACAAAAATCACAAAGGGTTGATTTCTCATCTTCTAGAAGGAAGTCCTACAGGCCACAAATGGATCGGACTGTTTCGGTTAGCATCTGATACCAGCCGTGGGTCTCCACTGTTAGATTTTTAGGGTGTCTGAATGTGGCACTTGAGGGTTTTAGCATCTAGTTTTTGAGCACTTAGACTATGCCTCACAAATTTTCCTGGAAATCCAAAACTCTTGGGAAGCCTGACAAAATGGTTAGCCTTTGTGTGTTCGGCATTCTTCTGAGAGGTGGCGTCATTGGCGCAGGTCTCAGGGAGCATTGCCGCGTGCTGCCCGGGGAACTGGCTCACAGGACTGAAAAACTAGATGACTCCGTGCTCACTGCCCACACGTGACTCTCTCCACTGCTTGGTTCTTTTCTAGATTGTCAGCGGCATAATTCATCATACCCTGACTCCGAAACTGCTTAAGCGATTGTTTCTCTTTTCCTATGCAGCTGCTATACAAAACAGTACAGGTAAGTGTCTTCTGGGTTTTGATTTGTAAACAGGCAGAGCTTCAAATTTCTACCTGTAACTAGCGGGAGAAAATCCATGCACTGAGCTGTTTTCTCTTCTTCTCAAGCAGTGGGTCACCTTTGCTTGGGTGACACATTCAGGATTCTTAAAAAAAAAAAAGTTTCTCTTTTTGTTCCTGTGATCTTTGTTGCTTTTTACTTATCTTTTAGGTTTGTTGTCTTTTTGTGAGGAGTTATTGGTTTGATTGTTTCGTATGAAAGACGAAAGTTGTAAATGAAAGAACACATCAGGTGAGAAGCAGATGTTTAACGGGAGGGCTTGAGCGGCAGTGTGTGTGTAGGGGCCAGCATGCCTGGCTGTGTGGCCTTGAGCAGATGACTTAAATTTCCCGTGTCTCAGTTTCTTCATCTGTAAAATGAAGATACTAGTGGTATCTACCTTTCTGGGAGATTGGGAAGATTAAATTAGGGCATATACGTACTTAGAAGAGTACATGGCCTGTAGTAAATTCTAAGGGTTTACAGTTATAACTATTTAAAAAAAAAGAGCACATCAGAAAACCAGCTTGGTTAGAAAACTTAGGATTACAGATATTTTCCGTTTAGTTCACTGAAAAAGACAGGCTTTTAGCTAAGAACCCCTGATCACCTGAAGTAGCTGTTGACAGTGCCTGCATCGTGCACGTGTCCGCAGGGGTCTGTCTGCTTCCTTCTCTAGGTCCCTCCCCTCTGTCGGTTGCCTTGCTCTGCCCATTGCTCCTAACAGGAGGCTGGTGTTTGGTGGTGCTGTGTGCTGTGTGCTTTTCGTCCGGGAAGTAGCATGTTAGTTTCACGGCACGTGTCAGGCTTTCTGGAATGCAGAGTTGCTTTGTCACGTACTGCTTACTGAGTAAGCGCTTGTCGAATGCTTGCTGTGGGGTCAAGTTCTGGGGGTATGGAGGTGAGCAGGACTAAGCCCTGTGCTCTGAGAACATCACATCAGAAGCAGCTGAGTGATGGTCCCTCTGCTGGAGGAGGCTGTGGGAGCAGGAGGAGAAAGTGCCTGACCATCCTGGGGTCAGGAAGAGGGGGCTGTCAGAGGGGGGGGGCTGTGCATGAGCTGGCATGGAGGATGTGGGAGTCTCTGGTGGGCACAGAGGCGTAGGTTTTAGGCAGAGATGGAGATGTCCGAGAGAGCAGGTTGCAGTTTGGGGAACGTGGTGATTTAGTAGTATGAATATCTGTCCCATTTGAGTTCAGATCCTTGCTCAGTTGCTTAGTAGCTGTGTGATCTTGGGTCCTCTGTTTTCTCATTTTAAAAAATGATGGTGTTAATGCTTCCTTGAAAGTGTTGTGAAGACTATAAATTGTTAAACGTATGACCCAGAGGCTACAGTCAATAAATGAGGGTTAACTGAGAGTGTAACTGCATGTCATTCGGGACGTGTTACGTTCGGAGAATTATGCTGACGTAAAATATAGTTAGCACTACTGGCAGGCTGAACCTAACATTTGTTTCTTAATTCAGGAAGCTCGTTTCTATGAACGACAGACCTTTCTGCTGTCGGCACACGTGCAAGTGCCGACTAACCGGGTGCCGGCGTACACAGCTGGTCGCAGCCTGAGGCGGACTGGGCGGCCTGCTGCCATGTACTTGAACGTGCGTCGGGTTAGATTTGAAAAGCCACCCTCTGTTTTCTAGGAGTTCTGCTTCTTCCTCACATCTGCTTCTTGGTCCGGACCCAGCGTAGGACAGTTTCTCAGCTGGCCAACGTGTCGGTCTGTGCTCGGAAGCCCTTAACTCGACGGACCTGGCAGCTTCGTTACCTTGTGGTGGCTTTTTGTGCCACAAGGCCCAGCCTGTTAGACTGCTAGTGTTCTATTTTAATTCCACCCTTCTTTTCTCCTTTAACCCTCAATTGTGGATAAGTAAAGATTACACCAGACAATTTTGAACTGACCAATTAGCTTTGTCACTGCGCAGGGGTTTGTAGAGGTGGCTGCGTTGCAATCTGAACATCTTTAATTATTCTGAGGCTTAATAATTCATAAGTGTGCTTTGGCTGAAAGG
This sequence comes from Anoura caudifer, assembly GCA_004027475.1. Classification (NCBI taxonomy): domain Eukaryota; kingdom Metazoa; phylum Chordata; class Mammalia; order Chiroptera; family Phyllostomidae; genus Anoura; species Anoura caudifer. The sequence goes on from PVKU01002383.1 coordinate 137,737, forward strand.
TTGTAAATGCTTATGTCCATGGGGAAATTTCTTTTTGCAGTTATTACTGTATAGAAATTTTCTTTATAGAGCTGGCTAGGTTAGAATTCTAGTTCTGCCATTGTCTGGCTCTGTGATCTTGGGCAAGTCATTTAACCTTTCTGTGCCGCGTCTGTAAAACGGAGGAAACAACATCACCTGACCTGTGGGGTTGTGAGGATTGAGTTCAGTATGCTCAGAACAGTGCCTAGCACACACTAAGTGCTATAAGCTTATGTAAGCTCAACTACTGCTTTTGTTTTATCGTTATTCTTATTACCATCCCTTGTACAATGATCTGGTTTTATTAAAAAGAGTAGATGGAAGTTTTATCAAACACCTTATTTTTCTCAGAATGGTTGTTTTTTTAGATGTGCAAAGGCTTGAACTCACCAATCTGTGTAAATACCCAAAACCATTGTGGTGCATGTCACCCCAGCAAGCAGTGGTGTGGCTTGGTGGAGGGTCTGGGACACGTCAGTGGGGCGGAGCAGTGCTCCTGGGCGTTTCCGTCTAGCAGGTGGTAGCTGGGCCGGGGCAGGGGCAAGAGTATCGGCACATGCTGCAGCCATTGGCCAGCAGGCCCTGCCCTTCCTCGTGGCTCTCCCGTGCGTGTGGCCCCCAGGAGCCAGGCGTCACGCTGGAAACCCCTCCTGCTGGCACTGCGTCTTCCAGCTGAAGGAGCGTTTGCGCTCGGGGATCCTACACGCTGTTCAGATGAGTCTGCCGTCCTGTTCACTTAGCAGTGGGGCTGAACACAGTTGAGTGTTTGTGCTAAGCCTGTCTTTTAGCACCTCTCAGGATCTTTTTATGTTATATAAATTATCTCATGGTCAGATGACTGAAAATGGACCTATAATTACTTTTGCAAGGAGTGGAACCAAAACAGCCCCTTTCCTCCTGTATAGAACAACAGAGCCTCAGTTATAATTTTGGATTGATGATGCAAAAGAGGAACAAGGTTAGGATTAAGTGGGGAACTCTTCCTGCTCGAGTAGAAATGGGTGTAGTAGTGGGAATTGGGGCCTGAGGAGTCCCTTCGACATCATTAAAAGACCAGCGCTTCATGACAAGATTTTATTGTCCTTTTAAATTTGTTTTGCTAGCCACCAACCCCAAGAGCCATACTGTGATGTTTGACACACTCGAGGACTGGTGTTGGGAGTTGGAGCGGACCCGCGGCAGTGTGAAGTACAAAGCAGTGAGTGTCAACGAAGGCTACAGAGTCTGCGAAAGGTGAGCTGTCCGTGCCGGGCGCTTTGGAGCAGCTGTGCTGCAATTTCGTTCACATGCCATGTGTTTCACCCATTTGAGATACACTATGTTTTGAAATGTGTTCACACAGTTGTGCAACCATTACCATAGTCAATTTTGGAATATTTTCATCATCCCCAAAAGAAACTTCATACCCTTTAGTAATCTCTCCTCACGTTCTCAGAACACTCCCAGCCCTAGGCAACCACTCACCTACTTTCTAGCTCTGTAAATTTGCCTCTTCTGGACATTTTATAGAGAGGGAATCATACAATACGTGGTCTTTATGCCTGGCTTCTTTCATTCAGCATAATGTTACAATATTAAGGCTCATCCATGTTGCAGCATGTATCAGATTGTCATTCTTTTCTATCACTGAATGATATTCCACAGCATGGATATTTGTATGTGCCATGTTTTATTTATCTATTCATCAGTCAGTGGACATTGGGGTTATTTTCACTTTTTGGCCATTATGACTAATGCTGCATTGAACATTTGAGTACAAGGTTTGTGTGGATGTACAATTTCGTTTCTGCTAGGTAAATACCTAGGGGTGAAGTTGCTAGGCCACACGGTGACTTCGCCTTAACATTCTGACGAACTGCCAGACTTTTCCACAGCAACTTCTGCACTTCACATTCCTATCAGAAGGGGCCCCTCCCCCCACATTAATTACAGTATCCCTTAAAACGTTCAGAAGTGGATTTGTGTTTTATTTCTCATTACTTTATCTGTAATTTAAGTGTAAAATTTTTAGAGGCATTTCTGAATTTATTTTGTGTGTTTGCTTTCCTCTTACCAGACACCTCATTTATTCACACAGTAAAAGTCTCTGAGTGCCTACTCTGTGCTAAACAGTGTCCTAGCTACTCAAGGTACAGCAGCAGCAGAGTCTGAAAATGCTGCCCTCCTGGCGCTGTCCCTGCAGTGGGAGGAAGTGACGATAGAATAAGTGAGCACTTACTGTATATGAGAAGGTGATAAGTGCTACAGGGAAAAATAGATCGGGGAGGGGTAGGGTGTGCTGGAGCTACTGGTGGGGAGGATTGGTCAGGCAGAGGCAACGGTGGGAACGAAGGCCCTGTGGTGCGATCTTGTCCGGCTGTGTGAGGAACAACAAGGAACCAGGGGCTGGAGAAGAGCGAGCTGGGGACAGAGTAGTGGCAGGCGAGGGCAGGGAGAAGAGGGGCAGCTGGATGGTGACTGGCTGGGAGGTTTTCGGAGGAATTTATAGGTACGTGAGGAGGAGTTTGAGCAGAAGCGTAATGTGTTCTGACCTACATTTTAAAGGTTGACTTTGCATAATTCTTTTTTAGAAACCTTTTGGAACATAACGCCCCAGCGCTCTGCTAGCAGTTTCATAAAATTTGTACAGTAGTTTTCCTTTATCCATGGTTTTGCTTTCTGTAGTTTTAATCATCTGTGGTCAACTGCAGTCCTAAAATATTAAATGGAAAATTCCAGAAACAAACAATTCATAAACGGGGTGTTATTCGAGGAGCATGATGAAATCTTATGCTGTTCCGCTGCATCCCACCTGGGGTGGGAGTCATACTGCCCTGTGTCCAGCGTGTCCCTGCTCTAGACACACCTGCCCACTTACTAGCCATCTTGCTTATCAGATTGAGTGTCATGGGATCACAGTGCTTGTGTTCAGGTAACCCTTATTTTACTCAAAAGTGGCCATAAAGTGCAAGAGTAGTGAGCGGTGTGGCAATTCAGATATGCCAAAGTGAAGCTGTAAAGTGCTTCCTTTAAGAGAAAAGGTGAGTGCAGTACAATAAGATTTTTTGAGAGAAAAACCACATTCACTTAACTTTTTTTATAGTGTTTTGTTATAATAGTTCTATTTTACTAGTAATTGTTGGTACTCTCTTACTGTGCCAAATTTATAAATTAAACTTCATCATAGGTATGTGCGTATGGGAAAAAGCACAGTGTGCTGTATTTTGCCACGTGTCATCTGCTTCCGTGTACAGTGTGCACCCATATTTTTGGCCCAAACTTTCAGGGCAAAAAATCTTTCATTTTAACTTTGTAATTCAAATTTTATTTATATTTAGAAACAAAACCAATTATTGTATTTCAGGGTATTATTTTGCATATGGATATCATTATTGCTTTCTAGAGTAACACTTTTAACATGTAAGCATAAATAAAATAATTAAAAACATTCACATAGATATGGAACTAGTACTACCCATGTGTAATGCGCATCCTTATTTTTCCCTCAAAAATTTGGGTTAAAAAGTATGCGTTATACATGGCAAAATACGGCATATAGGACTCAGTACTATCCATGGTCTGAGGCATCCACTGGGGGTTTGGAACAAATCCCTGTGGCTAAGTGTGACCACTATTTTTGTAGAGCCTTTTGAATTCATGGTTCTGATGGGCCTCTTCAGCAGATGAGTTTTGATGTTGACCAGTTTCAAACATTTATGATTAACCTTCCTATCACAGTGGGAACTGGGGTGACAGTGGGAGGGGCCTGCAGGGTGAGGGTTGTATCACATGCCCCCCCCTCCAACTCCCCGTCAAGCTCTTCCTCCCCTTTACAGTCACAAAGCTTGAAAAGCGAAAGTTAGCACTACTCAGAAAGCGGGTGCAACCCCTGCTCCGGGAGGTGGTAGTTTGTAATGCGGCATTGGAACTGATAAAAGGCAGTCCCGTTCCCAGAACGGTTTAGGAAAAGTCCTGCCACGTACTGATTAAATCCACTGGTGTTGGCATAGATGTGAGCACATCAGAAATACATCTGGTAGAGAAGGTAGCTCTGGAGAATCAAGGACACTGTTTTTGCTCATTATTGCAGGGGGGCAAAGGAGGTTTACAGTTTGTATGAAAAATAATACAATAATTAATAGATATTAGTACAACAATAAACTGTTTCATGTGCTCACAATTATAAACCTATTTTTGCTCCACCCTCTAGCCTCTGAACCAAGTGTAGGGCCTAGATTCATGAGGGACTCGAGAAATAGGAGACAGGGTGAATAAATTAATGACAGCCCATCAGTAGTCAGAGGGACTCCAGTCTCTTTGGATAAGAATAAAAAACTGAGCGTCTACGTCACCTTCCTTTAAGGTCAGAGCTGGCTCTTCCTGTACCACAGTCTGTTCCTTCTCCTGAAAGCCTTTCTCCTGTCCCACCTCCCTAGGAAGGTAGGAGAAGGTCTTACCCTGTAGGGTATGAGAAACAGAGGGACCTGAGAGGAGACCGATGCTGCCGCAAGCTGACATTGCTACTCCAGTGTTGTCGCGCTGCGGGTTTGCTCACCCTGACTAAGGCTGTGCCTGAGCAGGTCGTACAACTTCCCGTGAATAAAGTTGTCCTGTATTTGAAGGAGCTGTGTGCTTTCTGTTCTAAACTTTCTGTTCTAATAACTAAAGTGACTGCTGAACCAGGAGGGAGGGTTCCTTGCTTATAGACATCGGGAGTCTTATCACAGAGACTCCATAGAGCTGCCTGTGTTCAGTGGGACAGGAGAGGACATCTCCCACCTCCTGCACCGGTGCAGGGCTGTCCATCTCTGGGCCACTCCCCCTCCCTTCCGCCCTCCTTCCTTCCTTCCTTTTTTTTTAAAAATTTGTATGAGTTTTGTTGAGCCAAACTGGCAACAGTTGCTGGGAAGCAAAATCTCAATGGATTGAGAACATGCTCCCAACCTTCTTTCATGAGTGACTGGTACATATGCTGATCCCCTTGATTCTGACAGTTTTCTTCTCCCTTTGGTGAAAGACATAAAAAATTAACTAGTTAACCAACACTGTAAGGTATGCAAATATTTTAAAGCAATATGACCCCACCCCGGCTTCGCAGAGCCAGCCTCTGGGGAAAGAGCTGGGAATGTGGCTTAAACAAACCCCATGTACAGAGTCTCCTGCCTGTGACTCTCCTGCAGGACTGGAGAAACAGCGATCTGTCTGTAGGTTGCCAACTAGAGTACTGCTTCCTCTCACAGTTTCTTGTCCAGCTAAGTCTCCTGGGAGCTTATTCCAATGCAGGCCTTGATTCTGTAAGGCTGGGCTTGGGCTTGAGAGCCTGCTTTCCTTGTAAGCATCTAGGTGATGCTGTTGCATACTTGGAGTAGCAGGATCTTCTAGAACAACAGCTTTTGTCTTGATTGCACATCTGGAAAGCTTTAAGTTTCTGATAGATCATAGTTCTGGGGTGGAGCCTGGACATGAAGAATTTTTATCTTACCATGTGATTTTAATGGGCAGCCTGAGTTTGAGAGCCACTGATGCATGAAGAAGTTTTTACTTCAGTGACAACGACCTCTGAAGGGGTGTCTTACCGCCCACGCACTCAAGCAGACACAGGAGACAGCATCCTAAGCACTTTCAAACCTCAGAAGCCAAAAACAACTTCTATGTTTTGATGGTTTGAGGTATCTTAGCCTTGACCACTGATTCCCAAACCTAGTTTTACGTCACAATATTATGGGAACTTTTTTCTTTTTAATTACCTTTAAGGTATTTCTCAAGGGGAATTTCAAGAGCATAAAAGAAAAATGAATATGATGCATTCCCTTTTCTCCATCACCTGGCTTCAACAATTACTAATGCATGGCTCCTCCTGTTTTATTTATCCTCCCCTGGATTATTTTGAAATAAATCCCAGAGCTCATCACATTTCATTCATGGATATTTCTGTATACATCTCTAAGAATTAAGGACTCTTTATTTATTTTTAAGATTTTTATTCATTAAATTTTTAGAGAGAGGGGAAGGGAGGGAGAAAGAGAGGGAGAGAAACACTGATGTGAGAGAGAAACATGGATCAGTTGCCTCTCATCCGCAGCCCAGGCCTGTGCCCTGACCTGGAATCCAGCTGACAACCTTTCACTTTGCGGGAAGTTTCCCAACCAGCTGAGCCACACTGTTTGGGCAAGGGCTCTTTTTTATAAGCATAACCATAAAACCATTATCAAAACTTTCAAGTTTAACATTAGCTCCTTAATATCATTCATCCCTAGTATTCAAATTTTCTCTATTGTTTTATAAAATTTAAAACAGTTTACATTTCATCTTTATACATGTTTTATCATTAAGCAGGATTCAGTGAGATTGATATTTTGCAACTGATAGGTTTTCGATGTTTCAAGCTAGAGATTCACTCACCATCATTTTCTTCTTACAGTTTATTTGAAGAAAGCAGGCCCTTTGTATGACAGTTTCCCACAGTCTGGATTTTGATGAGCATGTCCTCATGGTGATGTTTAAAATGTTGCTCCATATGTACCCTCTGACTTGATTTGATCCACTGGCTTGATCACACTCAAATTTGGATCTTTTCAACTTGGAACATTAATCTTTTTCATGACCTAATATTGATATTTAAGAGCTTTACTTCACACGTGTAGCATACAGACCCCACCTGAGTAGTTTGTAGTTCTCACACCACAGGCACCTTCTTGTCTTGGGTGAGGCTTTGTTTCAGGCTCTTGGAGTGACAGATCCTCACCGCCCCGCAGGGATGAAACCTAAGCGACCTTCTTATAAAGGAAACCTGCATCTGTTAACTAGAGGAGGGATGAAACCTAAGCGACCTTCTTATAAAGGAAACCTGCATCTGTTAACTAGAGGAGGGATGGTGTCCCTGTATATCTCTGACCTCTGCGACTCTGAAAATCTGTCCCATGTCCCTTCTTAACAGGTGTGTTAGTTTTAGAATGTAAATTTTCTCACGTAGAGACTGAAGTCATTACTCCTTGGGGTTAATCCCAGCTTCACTAATGCTTCCTAGTTGTGTAACCTGGGCAGGGCCTTGGTAGTGCTGCGTCTCAGTTTCTTTGTCAAATGGAAGTTGTAATAGTACATGCCGCGTAGTGATGTTGGGGAGTTTAAATGAATAATTCACATGAAGTAATTAGAGCAGAGTCTGGCATGTATTCAATAGTAACACTGAAGTGTTGTTAAAGCACTTGCTAAAGTGGGCAGTAGTCATATTAGTCTGACCAAAAGCAGCACAAGTGCTTCTGTCACTACACGATGACAAAGATCACTCCCAATTTGGAATTCATGGACTTAGATATCACGTATTCCAGTGCCCTCATTCTGTGGGTGAGAGAACTGACCCAGAGAAGCGGAGAAATTTATCTGTAGTTACCAGAATCAGAAGTATAGCTAGGATTTGACCTCAGACTCTCTTATTTGGCTGGAGAGAGTTCACCTGTGCTGGTTCTTAACAGGGAAATATGGTCCATTTCCTACCACTCTGCTTAGCTTCCTGTGTTGATTAAAATTGAGCTTTCATATCGAGTGAATTAGCTCCACTACTAAAACTGATGACATCTCTTTCTTCTAGGTTGCCAGCATACTTTGTTGTCCCCACCCCTCTTCCTGAAGAGAATGTGTCACGCTTTCAGGGTCACGGCATACCAGTAAGTGTATCTGGGAACCTTAACAGCTGTGGGCTGCTTCACTGGCCCATCTTGGCAAATTGCTCCACTCAAATCCCTTGGCTTTGGGACTAAAGATTTTCTCCTTAGCCTGAGAGTGATCCAAAAATATCTTAGAGACTCCCTGGAGAAGACTCTTAGACACAAGGCTCCTGGGGACAGGGTTCTAAAGTTTTCACAGATGCAATGGCGTTCGCAGAGACATCTTTGAAAAACTTTAAGAGGATTTCAATCTGTCTGGTGTTGAAAGCCAGCCTGATTTAACACCTAAATAATTTTGAGGCTGAGCTGACCACTCTAAGGGTAGTGGGGTTTAAGATTTGTTCTGGACCACATCATTAATCTTTGGGTGTGGGCGTGGTTTTTCCCAGAGACGACAGAAAGAGCTTACTGAGTTTCACAGAATAGACTGGGATGGGAGCCATATTTAATGTGTCACTGATCAAAGAAAGCCGGACTCTGGCAGTCACTCCAGTTTCTAATGGGTGGTTGGGAGTTGCCAAGCCTGCAGGAATTCAGTGAGGAATGAGAGTTACAAATAAATGCCATGCTATGCGCATGGCTGGTTCTCCAGAAAGGTCACTCTGTATAGGAGGCGGGATGAGAAAGCAGGGTCACCAGCCCAGGGGCATGTGCAGGCCGGGCAAGTAATGAGCGTGGCCCTTACGGTGAACCAGGGCGGCCTCCCCTCTGTGCTGGCAGGTTTCTGCTCTGTAGGAATATGGGCCTGGTCTTGCCACATGCCCTGATTTCTCAGGAGAAGCCTCAGATATGGATTCTTATGAGAGTTTTCTTGATTTCTAAATGCACGCATCCGATCCAAAGGTTTGAAAAACAAGTCTTTGGGCTCATGTTGGCTCATGTCCCCACCGGTTTGTAACTTTTAGTTTAAGGGCAGTGGTTCTCAAACTTCCTGGTCTCTGGACTTTTTACACTCCTGAAAATGATTGAGGATCTCAAAGAGTTGTTGTTACGGGGTTGTATCTACTGCTATTTGCATGTTAAAATTAAGACTGAAACACTTAAAAATTGTTATTTTAGTGATAAACTTATAACCTGCTAATGTAAATAACATATTTCTGTGAAAAATAACTATATTGTCCAAAGTTTTAAAAAGCAGAATATAGCACTGTTTTACAGTTTTGAAAATAGAAGACAGGTGGATACTTCTCTATGCTTTGTTCATTTAGTCTGTTATGGTGTGTTAGGCTTTGGATGAAATGCATGAAGAAAAGTCCAGCCTAACAGATACCTATTTGGGGAAAGAAGGACTATTTAATAGCCTTTCTCAATTTAATAATTGAGAATATTATTTTTTGATGGTATACCAAAAAACTGATCAGTGGTAGTTTCATAAAGGTTAATTGCAGTTAGGAATATGAAAACATAATCAACAAATTTTTCATTCTCTGCTAAGTTAAAATGCATTGGTTTATCTTATACTTTGAATGGATCTCAAAAAACACGCATGATTTTATAACATTATACATTGGTTATCTGGAAAATATTGGTTCACTAGGTAATACAGATTGGCCAGATATTGACATTTCCTTACATAAAATAAAAATCAAGCCCTGGCCAAGTAGCTCAGTTGGTTAGAGCATTGTCCTGATACATTGAGGTTGCGGGTGCAATCCCTAGTTAGGGCACATACAAGAATCAACCAGTGTCTCTCTCTTTCTCTCTCTCTCTCTCTCTGAAAATAGTAAATAAAATTTTTAAAAAATCACTTTCATTTATGTCACTCTATCTCGTCAAGAAAATCATTAAATATTGGGAAAGTCTGCAGCCAAAAGAGCAGAGACTAGTTTTCCAAAATTCCAATTTTTACTTGAAAATTCAATTTTTATCTTTGGTGGCAATTTGTCAGATGTATTCCATGAAGTGATAGGCTCACTTCATTCATTTTTTTTTTAAAGAATGACCACTAGTTAGCAAAATCTGAACACCCATAATTTGTCTGTCAGTCACTCATTTTTTTCAATTCTATGAAAAAAACAGCTTAGTTCTCAGCTCAGCCACATAAGTTCTTTTTCCTTGAGGCAAACGTTGTGCTTTGGTGCTTACCTCCCATTTCATCACACAGAACATTAAAAAGACATGTAATGGTCAAGATTAATACAATTAATAATTGTTATTCCCTCAACAAGTGCACTGTGAAATGAAACCAAGTGTGTCTTCTGCATGTGTGTGGCCGTGGAGAATTCTGGGGTGGCAGTGTCTTGACTGGTCCTGGGGCACCAGTGGTATCACCCACCACCTGTGCAAATATCAGCACAGTGAAAAGGACAGGTTACATCTCGGCATTATTCTCAGGACACCTGAAAGGGTCTTGGGCTTCCCATCTTGGATCTATAGCCTACACTTTGAGAATCGCTGTTTTAGAAGAATGAAATCGAGGGTCTTCCTCCTTCAGCCTTTCATAGAAGCATTTAGGAAAACAGGGTGGACTTAGTGGGAAGAAACCAAGATGGGTCGTGTACACAAGTGGCAATAAGCTGCCTCTCCGTCTGGTGCTGTCTGGAACTTCACTGTTCTGTGTTATAGCCAGGCCTTGGGCTGAGAAGCAGACACCGTTCTAAGCCCTGAGTGAGGAGTTGGCAGCATAGTTGATAGAAACTGTAGGGAGGCGTTCTCACTGTATGAGGTCATCAGCCTTAATTATGTGACGTGAAAGTCATTGGTGGAGTTTGTATGAATGAACAGCAGAAAAATATTGCACAAGATGGACTTTGTACATTTACTCAGGGAACACAGAACTCTCGATAATACATATAATATAAAATTTACCACTGGTGACATTAAGTATACTCCAGTCTTGTGCAACTATTACCACTCCCTAGTTCCTGAGCACTTCTCATCTCCATGCTTTTTTACCCTTTCACCTGGTTGCCTTTTCTGCCTTCACGTCCTCTTCAGGGAATCCTCTGTCGTCTGTAATTCCAGTCACACTCGCGCTGCTATTCTAGAGTCTCTGACTTCCAACCCAGAGGATTTACTTTTTTTTTTTTTGCTGTGGGGCTAATGAACGTGTCTGTAGATAATTTACACCGAACTGCACAGCGTACTTCATGGTGTCTGTGGAAACTGTTACCTCACCTTGGTTGGGTCCTTGTTCTGCCCAGCCATCTGGTCTGTTGTTTAACTCCTTGGGGGGCCTATGCCATTCTTCCCTGGGGCTGCCGCAGATATTTTCCATTCTCGTTCCGTTCGCGATTCTCTTCTGAATTGCTCTCAGAGACGAACTTTCCCACCCTTCAGTGGGATCGTGGACCGCAGCCACAAGACCCCCTCACCTCTGCTGTCCTCCTATTCGCTCTCCCTTCCTTCCCACCCTGTTGTTTCTCGGCGCTCCTCTTTCCTTCATCTCGAACCCAGACCTCTGCCCAGGCTCTTGGTCTCATCTGCCCTTCTGTCCGGAACCTGCTCCCGTCAGTCTCCCCGTCCACGCCAGTCTCCCCGTCCACGCGTGTCTTTCCACACGGTCCTCTCCTCTTGGAGACTTGCTCAGCTCTCCCCTAACCTGAAGAAGCCCTTCCTTAAGAGCAAAGCTACTGTGGTGTTCTCCTTCCTTGTGCTGCCAAGCGGATCTGAAGAGTCTGAACTTGTTTTCTCTGCTTGCTTCCCTACTGCCCGCACTCTGCGGATTGGCCCTCCGCAAGGCCGAGCCTGCGCGGCCCTAGCGCCCCTGCCGTCACTGCAGTTTGGCACTGGTGCGCACCCTCCCTCTGGCCTTGTAAGTGCCTGTCTTGGCTTTAGAAGCACTGTAGTGTCTTGGTCCTCTTACTTCCTCAATAGTTCTTTTCCCTACACTGCTTTCTGGCCTCCATTTGTACGTGTTCCCCTAAAACTGTCTTTGGCTCTATTAAGAGAGACGCTGTAAGATGTATGGAATAATGAATACCTTTCCCCCTCCCTTAGGTAAACAGGATCAACAAACTATGATTCTTGTCTACTGTCAAGTCATTCACACTCAGAACCCCGTGGTCCTTTCCCAGGCAGAAATAATACATACCGAAGTAGGAGAGGACGTGTGCTTCTTGCTAAATTCCTGTGAGCAGTCTCTCTCTAACAAGAATTTTGCTTGTTTTCTACTTAATGTTTCAAATGGAGGATAGTCAGGGAATTGCCCCTCAGCTCCTCAGCTGAGCTGAGACAGCTCCTTTACTGTTGTGCCTCAAATGGAAAATGAGTTACGGTTTGATACCGCCAAGAACCACCCTTTCTGCCCCAGGAAAGGAGATAAAAAGGGTTACAATCACTCAGTTGCCTAGACCCTGCCGCGCAGTCATTTAAAGAGCGTCTCCCCTCTTATCAGAATGAGCTGTGCCAAGTAGGGGTGCAGGGCCGCTTGGGCATTCGGGATATTGCCGCCTTTGGCAAATAACTAGAGCTGTGGTGGTTTCTGCACGTTGCTCAGCAAAACATTGGAAGAGGGAACAAGGGGACAGCAGAGAGCCCTTTGAATTGTCTCAGTGTTCTAACACTTCTGCCTTGTTGTGAATCCTAAAGAATTAAAGTACGGGGACTACTTGCCCCTCAGGGGAATCCTTGCTTTTCAGTAGTTTTGTGGCCCTTTGCTTTGCTTCCCGCGAGGGCTCATGCCTCTTCCTCATCAGCTCCAGTCCTGCCTTCCTCTTCTAAGCTCAGAGCCCTCACCTTAGGTGCCTCCTGAGTATCATTGCACGGATGTCCCAGTGGCACTAGACACCCCACATACCGAGCACTGATTGTGCTGCTTATGTCAGCTTCCCCTGAAGCTCCAAGTGGTTCCTCTATATTAGATTTTCTAAGTGTAGTGCATAGTATCCCCTGGATTGACCTGATCTCTAGTCTCCCGGCCCAGGCTGCTGCTAACATACTCAAGGTATTGTTTGCACATTGCAGAAGAATGGCAACAGGGTGCCCCTCTGGGCTGCTAAAATCCTGTAGGTTTACCTTTGAGCCAGGGCCCGATGGCTTGGTCAGCAGAATGGGGGCTGAGCTTTAGCCTCTCTTGAATCCTTAGTCAGGCTGTTATACCAGGTACAAAGTCCATGAATGGACTCAAGTGCCCCAACCAGCCTCGCCCTCTCCTCCGCTCCAGGCTCTGCTGGGCAGATTACTCTGCCCCGGGATCAGTTCTGATCTTTTGTTCCTGCAAGACAGAGCAAACACAAAAACGCCCACTGTATCCAGAAAAACACTGGAACCTTTCATTTGTGATCATTCACATGATTTCTTCTTCCTTTGCCCTCTCTTTGTTGTTCCTTGAAATTCTCTTCTGCTGTGGTTTCGCACATTCTGCTTCTTTAGGCTGCTTACTGCGTCTGCTCTAAAAGGGCAGAGTCTTTCCCTTTCAGAGAGGCAGCTCCTTGAAGGCAGACACAGTACGTTCGCCCTCTTCTCATCCTCTCACAACCTAATTCAGTGCCGTGCACATGCGAGTCTCCGGCAGTGTGTGTTGAAGAGCCGACTTCCCCTTCTCTCTAGTGTGAGCTTTCTCTGGTGGCAGGCGCTGCCCCGCTCTGCCGTGCAGGCCGAGCCTGCCTTTGAGTCAGACTGCTGCTGCCGGTCTCTCTGAGCCTCGGTTTCCGGTTGTTACTGGGGCTAATAATCACGCCTGTCTTAGGGTGAGAGTTAAATGAGTTAATTCATGTAAAATTATGACACGATAAGGCTGCACTCCAGCGATAGCCTCTACCCCAATAATAGTAATATTGTTATCTGCACCTGGGTTCCCAACACCAGAGAGCGTGTCTACCTAGACCTGTTTTGTTTTTTAAGACTAAATCAATCCTCATTGTAACTGTTGCGTAGCTTAGCAAAGTGTAATATATTCAGCCACTTCATGTTGAACTTATAAATTTCTCTGTATCAATTTAAATGGTGAGCTCACCCGTTCCCTGTTGGGTTGTGTATACTATGTTTGGGAAACTTTTCTCTCTCTCTGCAGATATGGTGTTGGTCCTACCACAATGGATGTGCCCTTTTGAAAATGTCAGCCCTACCGAAAGAGCAGGATGACAGCATTTTACAAACCCAAAAGAGCTTCTTGGATGGGTCGGTATTGTTCGACGTTGTGTTACTCCTCAGCTCTGTTCGTATTTTCTGAGAAGCAGAGAATAGTTCTTGGTAGTATGTCCATTTCTGTTCACCTCTAACAGCTTAGTGCTTGGGATGCAGCTAAGAGTGGTTGCTTTTAACTGCTTCAGAAGGCGTGTAATGTAGTCCTTAGGAATGGCAGCTGCACTGCCTTCGCAGTAGCGTGTAGAGGCACCCACTGACGCGTTGAGGGGCGCGTGGCGAGAGCGCGGTCACGTTAACCACTGTGAGTCAGTCCGAGTCGCCCTGGTGCGTGTCACCGTGCTGCTCTTTCTAACTTTTCCGCATGTTTGAAAATTTTCAAAATAAAAAGTTTAAAAAAACCCAAAGTGCATGAATGGAAAACAATTTGGAGTTAAATTGCTTTAGTTCAAGTCGCGGCTCAATCAGTTTATAAACTGCATAGGCTGGAGCCAGGAAGGCACTCTCCGCGCAGCTCCACCCCCACGTGCACCGGCTGCTGCCGGCAGGCCTGTGGAGCTTACGTCGTGGGAGGGCGTTTCCAAAGCTCTTCACATGGATCTTGCCATGTAGTAAATGCTCAGAAGAAATAAGCTATTTCTACTTCACATCTGCCCTCCTAATCTCTCATTACTTTTTGATGCCTAGAATTTACAGGATCATCCACAGGCCACCCTATGAAATTGTCAAAACCGAAGACCTATCAAGCAGCTTCATATCCCTGCAGGATATTCAGACTGCATACTCTAAGTTTAAACAGCTGTTTCTGATAGGTGAGTGGAAGGCTGCGTTACATGGGGAAGGACAGACTGTGCGGACCAGGTGGAAGTCGGCACCTTTCCCTGGGCTCCGTGTGGTCATGCACAGAGGTCCCTGGCTGTGAGGGCGGAGGTCGTGCCGTGGAGGGGCTGGCAGCCAAGGGGCAGCTGCCTTTGCCAGGCTCCCCCCCCCCCCCCATTTTCCTTCAGGCTCTTCCCCGTCTTGCAGCATTGAGCACAGAGCCACCCATCCCCTTCTCTCCTTTCCTCAGCACACCGTTGCCCAGTGGTAAACGTTGGCGCTTCTCTGAGTAAAGTGGTGGAACGGTGCAGTGCCCGTGCTCACGGGCTGGCTTGCAGGGATGCACCACGGGAATGATCGGTGTGGTTTTCTTAGTGCCGTGTTGAAGGGGCTCCGCCCACCCAAGTGGAAGGATTTTATTTTATTGTCTGATTGAATATATATACACATACACATAGGTATCTCTGTGTGTATGTGTATATATCTCAGTGTGAAAATTTTCAATTAGTCAGAAATGTACAAAGTAGAAAGTGAAATATGCCCATCCCAGCCACCCTCACTTCCCTGCCTAGGCTGCCCACTATGAGCAGTTTAGAACTTGAATCATATTTAATCAAGCCCAGCTGGCTATTAATTCTTTTCATTCTTGAATGAGTCTTTACCTTGAGATTTGTCACACAGGTAATTTTTCCTGACTTGGACCTCTTAGCCTAGCAAAGCCTCAGTAATTTAGGATTCATTCATTTATTCAGCTGATGTTTACTGAAGTCCATTATGTACAAACTGTGCGAGGCACTGGAGATGAAAATGAATGCGACGCCAAGGGATCCAGAAGTGGACACCTCTAACTGAACCACATTGTGATGCGTGTTATAAAGTCGATTGATAAAAAGTAGGGACCTGGTGAAGGGAGTAAGAAATTTTACGAGTTGATACAGGACTGATTCTCCACTTTTGTTTTCATCATCCAGGACTTGCAGGGGTATCTGCCTTTGATTTAAATTTGCCACTTTGAAGCAATAGGCTTCTGTAAACTGCAGGGCTCTCTGTGTCAGGTGGGTTGGGGACATTGTGATGTTCAAGGGGTTTGTGTTTTTAGGGTTTCAGCAGAAGCCAGGTCTGCCCCTGAGGCCTTGGCAGCATCAGGATGGATTCCGTTGCCTTTCCATTTCCAGGAGCAGCAACCTGGACGTTCGCTGTCTCTGCCCGAAGCATGTCACACTCTGTGTTGAGTTACAGGGTGGACCATGGCTCCAATTCCTCATTGTAGGCACTTTTTATTTGTGCAGTAAAAACTTGTTTTTGACTACCACGGCTTTCCAGGGCTTTGCAGTAAAAACGTTGTTTCAGCTAATGTTTTGAAATACCCTTTACTTTAAATGGAGACTGGTGCCTGGTTTCCTACTTGAGCAGCGTGGTTGAGCAGCACAAGTTTTTGTGGCAAGCGTGGGAGTGAACCACCTGACTCTTTACTTTTTTTTTTTTTTCCAGATAACAGTACTGAATTTTGGGACACAGATATAAAATGGTTTTCTCTGTTGGAAAGTAGCAGCTGGCTCGACATAATCAGGTATTTCAAGCCGTTGATTGCTCATGAATGTTCCAGTTCTCTAATTCAAAGTAGTAAAGCAATTTGACAGATAATTTAAGTGTTTTATATTTCACAGTTAACTGTTCTTACATCATGTCTTCTATTCAGGGCTCATGATTTTACATTTGTTATCTATCGTGTGTGCTCATTTGATCAGAATTTTTTAGAAGAATTCAGCATCTTATATGTATATTACCTATTAAATATTTTTAAAAATCATGATTACTGTCACTTTGTAATTTAGGGTTTGGGAACGAGGTTGAGATTCCCGCAGAACAGAATCATACTCACTTTCATATTGCGAATAGCTGCTCCCTGTTGCCAGGAAGTAGAGGGGGGTGAAGGCGGAGGCGGCACAGAACAGAAATGATGACTGGGGCGAGAGGACAGCCTCCATCCAGGGATGGATTTGAGGAGAGAGAGGGATCCCCCTGTGCCTTGCCTGGCATTCTCTTCTCTCATAGCTATGCCCTTCACACGTACCAGCCAGTATGTTTTAAAGGGCATGGCTTATAGTTTGAATATATTACGCAAACAGTGATAAGTGTCACAAAAGAACCTCTCCTTTTGGGAGGCAGAGAGAAGCTCGAGAGCCCTTAAGCAGGTGAAGAGTCAGGGGCAGGGGTGGCGCCACTGCAGGCAGAGAACAGCCAATGCGAGGCCCTCCTGGTTATGAGTCAAAGCCGCCAGTGGTGGCCACAGTCTGAAAGGGAGTAGTGCATCTGGAGAGGGACCCGTAGGATTTCCGGGTGTGTTGGGTCTTGGCGGCCACGCTGACCAGAGTCAAGGTGTCCTCGAGCGGAATAGCACGGACTCGCAGCGCGCTCTGTGGATGCGCGCCTCTGCGGGCCTCCCTGGGACTCACGCCGGACTCCTGGGGTCTGAGTCCTCACTGAGAGCTTCTAGTTCAGAAACCATCTGGGAGCATTTTTATATCAATTTCGGGATTCCCTTCTGAAAATTTCAAGTTTCTAGTAGGCAAAATGAGTGTCTTGCAGTATCTGAATAGTATAAATGGTGATTTGTTATTTTAGCAAAAATAAAATAGGAAACTGAAGATCAAGTCAGACTATCTTCTAAAGTTCTTATTGTTTCAATACCAAGCCCAAGAACTAATGCCCTTTTTTCTGTCCCTTTTCCACTTAGACGTTGCCTGAAAAAAGCAATAGAGATTGTAGAATGTCTAGAAGCACAGAACATAAATGTTCTTCTCTTAGGTAATGTACTTGCAGCACTATCTGCGGTTTCCATTGTCCTTCCCTGGCGATTCATTCTGCAGACACTGCTCTGTGTGATTGAGATCACCTTGAACAAGGATGAACTAGTGTAGAAATCCTTCCCAGTCTCTGCTACTCTGACCTCAGAATCCTTTGCATTGAATTTCAGTGTTACAGTTTAAAAATTAATTATTTCACTTGGAACTTGGCAGATCTATTCGCAGCCCAAGAAGGAATTGTTTGGTATCTTTACCAAAGCTCACATTTCCTAATGTTTTGGATTTCATTTTATATTAACTCAGCTTGCTTAAAGTTATAATCTTTGATAATCCCTATTCTAGAAAGAGACCCGTAGATGGTTTAATTGTTATTTTTATGTGTTTGTGTTCAACAACCTTGTGCAGTTGCCATGGAAACTTTGTGGTGCGTGACTTCCTTTTCCTCAGTGGGCTTTACCCTGCTGTATGGGAGGACGGGGCGCAGACTTTCACGGTGTGTGAAAGCAAGTGTGAGCTGCCACACAACAAAGATGTCGCTGGAACTGGGTCGGTGTGAGCTAAGATAAGGTCTTACAGAACATTTTAGGTTTGTAGAGCCCCAGCCCCACATTTCGGGTTTGGTAGATCGTCTCATGCTGTTGTACCCTCGAGCTCTTGTCATTTCTCCGACATGCTCCATGGCTGTGAGGTTTTGCTTTTATGAGCAGATTGGAAAAGGTATCTGCCTTCGGCTTCTGTAGCATCTGATGCTGGGTTGCTGGCTTAGCTTTTAATACATTTACTGACCACCTGTCGTGTGGAGAGCTCCATACTTCTGCCTTCTAGAAGTTCACAGCCTAATGGGTCAGTTGGCCCTAGCATGTTACTGAGAACACCTACGCAGCAACAACAGAATAGAGTTCTGACTGGTGAAAGGGGGGCAGGGTAAAGATTGGGGTCTAAGAGGTGGAAGGCCCAGGGCTCGCCTGTGCTGATCCCACAGTTGCATAAAATGAAATGCAGACCTTTGGCTGATGTGGCTGAGATGTCACTTGTTCCTAGATGGACTGCTGAGTTGTCTCTAGTCTGAGACAACTCAGCCCCTCTTCCTAGTACCCGTGGGTGTGCTGCCAGCACCCTGCAGGTGCAAGAAGGCCGAGCCCCTTAAAAGGTGAGACTTGTTTTGAACACTGATAGCACTAGGAAGTCAGGAGTGAAAATGTTTCTTTTCGCCCTGTGTGTGTATGTAGCTCAGGCTTGTTTCCTGGAGGAGAAAAAGGAGTGCGTGGGAAAGCCTGGCCCTGTGGCACTTCGTGGTTCGGAGGCCACAGTGAGAGTTTGAACGGCATAAACACCTCGCTGCTCACAGCCCATTCTTAGTTTCTCTGACCCCAGTAAGACCAGCACCGTCGTCCTCATGGACATTTTAAAATAGCAACTTGAATTGCACTTCTTCATTTTGTGAAGAGGAAACACCAGGGATGTCACACCCTGACTTTTAGGACCTTAAAACTCAAGACAGAAATGCATACATGTAGATGTATGTTTTTATTTGCCACAAGTCATGAATGTTAAACGAGTGTTTGAATGGCATTGTCACCAGATGGGTTTTGTGCAGTGACTCCGGGGTGGGCACGTGGAAGTAGGCCACGGAGAGCTTGTGCTCCTCAGTCGGAAACAGGAAGAACCGTGGAGTGGAGAGCAGGAGCTGCGGCCCAGAGATATTCAGCTTCCTCCAGAGCAGAGGGAGTGGAGGAGGAGCCCTGAGACGAGTCCAGAAAGAGGCCAGGCCTCGGGACAGTGGGTTCGGTGGTGGAGGCTTGGACACACCCGCCCGGAGGGTTTTGAGCTTGGTCTGCAGAGCCCAGCAGGTCACCGCTATGTGGGTGACCCGCCCTCGGTGAGCGGCCTGTTTGGACGCCCACACGCCGACAGTGGGTTTGCAGCGCTGCGTTCATGCGCTCAGTGAGCCAGTCCATGTTTACTGCCAGCGTGTGCCGGGCCCCTGCTAGGCTGGCTCGCAGCAGTTTGTCTCTCGGTCTGAAAACACTGCCCTTTTTTATTGTCGGCCTGTTTGTAGGGAAGTAGGGCTTGACTGTCAATAGCAGGCCTTGGCGTTGGTGACCCTGCTGTTAGCTGTGCCGGTGTGAATGCTCTTTGTGGGTGTTTAACATTTCATGTCCTCCTTCCTCTTTGTGCTGCTCCCACGCCCCTCCCAGAGGAGAACGCTTCCGACCTCTGCTGCCTCGTTTCCTCCCTGGTGCAAGTGATGATGGACCCCCACTGTAGAACTAGCGCTGGCTTCCAGAGCCTCATCCAGAAGGAGTGGGTCATGGGCGGGCACTGTTTCCTGGACCGCTGCAACCATCTCCGTCAGAGTGACAAGGAGGAGGTGAGTGTCCTCATCGCAGGCAGGGCCAGTGGTGGGCAGAAGGGCCCCATCTCTCAATTCCTGTCTTCCGATGTGGGCACTGCTTGCAAAGTGCACGCTGTGCAAGCTCAGTAGGAAGGCTGTGATCAGTTCACCGTTTGATGACTTTGGGTCTTTAAACAATGTTGAAACCCTTCCCAGGGGAAAGAGATATTAGCAGGTGTGTTCAGAACGCTTTCTTCTTAACTGTGTACACCAAAGGTGTACTCAGTTTCATGGTGGGAGTAATATTGATTTGTAAAACTTAAATAAAAACTAACTCAGTGAGAGAGACTCCTAATTTCTGCTTAGTTAGTCTTTGCAAAAAAATGGATATTCAGGATACAGTTTTTCTGTGGAAAATACATGACATAAAATGACTTTTCCTTGCGCATAAACCTTTTCAAAATAAAGTGTAGGGGACGTTAGCATCGCCTGTCACCAGGGCCCTTGTGCTGTGTCCGTGAGAGCGTGCGTGGTTTCCTCTGCCTCTGGCACCGTGAGTGGCCCTGGGCCCTGGCCTCTCTCCGAGGTCGGGCACGGCGGTGTCAGCGTTGCAGCTGGGTGGTGAGGACGAGCCCCCTCACATCGCGGTGTTCTGCTCGTCTCGGCTGCAGCTGTGCAGACTCCTTGGGCTGGATCGTTAACGATTGTGGAAGGAAAACTGAAAACAGCACTGTCTGTGATTTAAATCGCCTGCAGAGCTCCCGTGTGCCAGTAGCGTGACTCGTGGTTCTTCTTACTCCAGATAATAAGCCTGTCTGTCTGCGGTGCCGAATGGCCTGACACACGTGCCGTGGGACTAGAGAGCTGTGGCTCTTGCCCTTAAAGCCCTGGCCTGTTCCTGGGAGGCTCCTCTCAGGCCTGACCTGTGCTCGTCCATACCTCCTTGGGCTGAATGGGAATCACCGCCTTCCATTCATGGACTGGACTTTTCCTTTCTGGGAAGTCAGCTTATGGACATGGTGGGCAGAGAGAGCTGATAAGTGTGTGGGGAAGAGTATGTTTTCCTATCTGAGAACATGGGGCTGATAGGCCTCACCTCTAATGGGGAAAAGGCTGAGAACTCCTGATCCGCTGTTCAGCCAGCCCTTGGAGAAGTTTCCCTTGCTTCCCCAGCCCATTTTCCTGACTGCACGAAGAAGTTCAGATGTTTTTCACTCGCTTTAATGGGATTGAACATAAAATGAGGTGTGAAGTAAAATTGCAATATCAATGTTTCTTAGCATCCACATGGACATAATAGAGTTTTGAAGGAAAACTTGGTGGTCTGTTTCGTGATACAAATGATACAGCATTGGACTTTGATTCAGGAGTTGGATTCCAAACCAGTGTCTCTCTTGTGAGCCGTGTGTGAGACTTCGACCAGCCTCTGTGAGGGAGAGGCTGTCACCTGCAGGGTCTCTGGTGGCTCAGAGATAAACACTGTGAATGACAAAGCCCCCTAGAAAACTACTATCTCTACTAACATATGGCTTGCCTCTCGGTAGGTGATAAAGGGGGCCAGCAGTTAACAAATACATTTGTGAAAAATATTACAGAATTTTTTTTTGCTGCATGTGCCTTCTCTCCTGTCCTCTCTCTTCTGGGCTCTCATTTTGGGGGTGGAGAAGTGGGTATTAACAAAATTCAAAATATGGAATATCATTTTTTTTTTTTTGGTAATAAAATCGACTTAAGAAGAAGAACGGAATTCTTTTGGGGGAATAACATTTCACTTAATTGGGGTTTGAAGTTAGTGTTTTCAATCAAAGTCAACTGCAGACGCTCATCTGTTGATGCTGGTTGGTAGTGAGATTTTACGTGGTTTACCTTTGACGTGTCCCACGGGTGGGTGCTGCCGAACACGGGTGCTAACCCGTGAGCACGTGGCTCCACCCAAGCACACTTGACTCTTGGAGTGGAAGGGAGTGGGCTGTGCTGTCCAGGGACTGCATGGTGCAGCAGCGGCTGTCCCGTAGCGGCGAGGTGGCTGCCCTGAGCTCAGGACGGCTGGCGTGGAACCCTGAGTGCCTGCTCAGTGACGCGTGTCTTGTTTTCACGTAGGTGCCTGTGTTCCTGCTTTTCTTAGACTGCGTCTGGCAGCTGGTGCACCAGCATCCCCCAGCGTTTGAGTTCACGGAGACTTACCTGACTGTTTTGTCAGATAGCCTGTACATACCCATTTTTAGCACCTTCTTCTTCAATTCGCCTCATCAGAAAGAAGCTAACATGGTAAGAGTCCCTCTTAGGAACCTGTGTGTTGAAGAAGCTGTGTCCTGCAAGTAGGATGCAATGAGGTTGCTGATAAAAATGAACTTAATTTAACAGTGATAATATATGAGGCCCTATTTGGAGTGCTTTCTGAGTGTTGGATTTTAACCCTCACAGCACTCTGTGGGTCTGTGTTGTTGTTATTATCTCTCAGGAGCTGAGGCTCAGAGAGGGTAAGGAACTCGCCCTTGGTCACACAGTAAATACTGGAGCTGGGTGCAAGTGTTGGAGTTGGGGGATTGAACAGAATTAAAACGCCCTTTGTAAAGGTGGTCAGACCGGATGCCTTCTCTTCCATGTGCCTGATGCGTGGGGTTCCTCTGAGGAGCAGGGTGAGGAGGCGGAGCGGGGAAGCTAGGCTGGCACTTCCCTCAGACCCGGCTGCGGGGGGGTAACTCTCACCAGCCTCGGAGCCCTGCCAGCCTTCTGCGGGTTGGCTTGAGCCGGCCTTCTGGGAGGGAGTTTGCCAAATCCCACGGCGAGTGGGAAGCACAGAGTCTGGGCTTTCGGGCCCACAGCCCCCGTGTTGGGTCCCAGCCCTGCTGCCCACCGGCTTCGTTCAGACAGTTCACTTCAGTTTTCTGAGCCTCAGTTTCCTCAGATGTAAAATTGCAAAAATAATAGTGGCTTCACAGGCAGCTGTGGAAGTGCCCAGGACTGGCTGGCGTGTGACCGGCTGGAAAAGAGTGTGTCCTTCTCCCCGCCCTCCTCCCCCACCCAAGCCTCCTGAACAAGCCTTTGAAAGTGAAGTGCTGTGAGTGGTCCTCGGGCCGCGGGGCGCCTTCCTGGTGCCCGTCTCTGAGGAGTGTGTTTGCTCTCCTCGGCCCCCTGGGGCCTGGTGTGACCTGTGCTTGTCTTGGCAGGGCAGGGAAGGCCCGGACGCACAAGGCAAGCCTTTGAGCCTGCTCACCGTGTGGGACTGGTCCGTGCAGTTCGAACCCAAAGCCCAGATGCTGCTCAGAAACCCTCTGTATGTGGAAAAGCCAAAACTGGACAAAGGCCAGCGGAAAGGAATGCGCTTCAAAGTAAGATGTCCGCATGCTTAGCCCCCTTCACTTCCCACCCGTGTATGTATGGCCAAAAGTCACACATGGATTCTGGAAGCAGCCTGTCGAGTTGAGATTTGCGGCGAGCAAACTGTCAGGGTCCCAGAGAATCCCCTGCTTTCTGCAGATTATCCTTTGCCCCAATGAGACGTGGCCCTGTGCTGAATATCACTGGGGACGCTGCTGCCAAAAAGTGTGCTGCATGGAGTTGTGCATCTACCTGAGCGTGTGGCGGGGGGAGCAAAGGAACGTGATTGCAGGGGCTTTACTCTGTACCAGTTCGTTCATGTCTTCAGTGGCTAGACCTTTCTGCATGAGATGCACCTAAAGCTTTCCCGTCGCAGCCTGCGGGGTGTCTGGCACAGCTGGCCCGCTCTGTTCTCATAGCACGAAGGCCCCGAGCAAGTGGGCGTGGCTGTGTTCCAATATTTACAGATATGGGCCCAGCCCAGGTTTGGCCCTGAGCTGTCAGCTTCAAGTGTCGAGTTATTTGGGTTTTACTTAAGTATTTGTTCCTGACTTTACTGGTTAGTAAAACCCCAAAGTTCCCTAGATACACAATTTACATGGCATTTCCTGGCTCTGTCCACTGGCCCGGGATTTCTTCCCCACAGACCCCATGAAGGGAAGAGCAGGAAGGCAAATCCCAAGTCGGTGCTCATCACCGCCTTCTCCTGGCCAGGCCCTACCTCTGATCCTGCCCGTGCATGAGGGCTCCAGGAAGCCTGGCTGGCTCTGGTGCGGGAGGTGGCTGCATTCTAAAGAGGCTTGGGGACCTAGGTGAGCCAAAGCCAGTGCTCGCAGAGGTGCCATCTGCCAACTTAGAGCTGCTGCTTTGCCCTTTGGAGGGTCCTCAGGCCCAGGGTGGATGTTCCCCAACAGACTTAACCTCTTTCCTGCCAGCTGGACCAGAACTCCCCAACCTCCAGAACACCTTGGCTAGAGGTCAGTTTTTCCTCATGTGCTCTGCCCCCTGGTGGCTGCATGCACACTTCACGTGATAGCCTGGTTAGGATCCCAGAGTTGCCCTGGGCCAGCTGGTAAGGGACCTCAGAGGTGGCAAGGCCTAACTCTTATTTTTGCACTGGAGGAAGCTAAGGCTTTGCCTTGTAAGGCTGGATTGCATTTCTCTGCCCAGATCGAGTTTTTTAAGTGTCCCTTCTCCTTGTAGGTAGGGGTAGATAGCCTAGCCTCCAGGAGCTGACTGGTGGAAGGGGTTTGAGCCAAAGGGTTGGCCAGTCTCAGACTGTAATAGATGAGGTGCACTTGGGGCCGGGGCAACCGGGAACTTTGGAGCCTTTGGGTTAGGAGATCAGGTGTCAGGCTTGGAGCCCCTCATTGGGTGGAGGGACGGCCTCGGAGAAGCTCTGTAGAGACTGAAAGGCTGTGGCAGGAAGTGCTGCTCTGTGAGTGACTGCGGGAGGCCAGGGGCCTGCTCAGGCGTGGGACCTCGGCCGCAGCCTCAGCCTGACCAGGGTCCAGGCCTGTGGTGCTGTTCCCACCCAACTCATGTTGAGCACTCTGTTCACTCTGGGTGGCAGTTTCCAACCTTTTCATCTCACGGCACGCAGAAACTCTGTAGCACACCAAAAGTATGTTTTTTTTTGCCATTTGGACAAAAAATAGGTATACTTTTCATCATTCAAACCAAATGGCTATTGTTGTGTTGGTTGTTGTCTTTTTTTTATTTGACAGTCTAAGAGAAAAGAGATCAGCGCCCCCTACTAAATAGTCAGGTACCGCATGTTTCAAAGTTCTTGCGGCGTGCCGGTTGAAAGTCACTGACTTAGGGGACGGAGAGCAGGGGCTTTCAGAACAAGCAGAGTTCTTTTAGGAGCCCACACTCTGGGGCCAGACTGTTCGTGAGTGAAACCACCTTTGGCATTTGGTATCTGGGGCCTTGGCTCGTTATATAACCTCTGTGCCTTCGTTTCCTCATTCGTAAGATGGGGCGCTAATAGTGACCTTGAGAATTGGATAAGTCATTGCATACAAGCCACTGAGCACAGAGCCTGGTGGCAGTCAACACTCAGTGGCTGTAGGTCCCACCTGTCTTCCTTACTCCCCACCCACTCCAGCTCCCCTGATTGTTGGGGAGGAGAGAGGCTTGCTGCTGGCTCCTGACCCTCGGTTCCCTGTCCCTGGCTGGAAAGTCAAAAATCTCGGTCAGCTCTGAGTTGGGGTTTTGTGGATGGTTTGGCTTTCTTCTTTTATTTTAATTGTTAGTCCATATTGTATAATAAGGAAATATTTCCTTTATAGTAAAGAAAACCTTTTTGCAAGGAAGAGCCACTCACAGAAATAGGTTAGAGAGTTGTTTTAAGTCTAGCCTGAGAATAAAACTTTTGTCTGTTCTTAATTCAAATGGATACCTCAAGAGTGAAAGAGTTGGGGAGAAACAGCTTCCCCCCTTTTTACCTTCTCCTTTGGCCACTAGAGACCCCCCATGGCCTTCTGGCCACTGTTCCCCCTTCACAGCCCTTTCCCGGCACACCCACAACAAAGCGCCTTGCCTTGGCTGCAGATGGAATTGCCAAGGAGCAGGAGCTGTGTGAAAGCTCTCACATTGTCTCCTCTTTGCAGCTTGTCGGGCAAGAACTTCTGGCCAGTTTTGTCAGTTCCTCAGAGTGCTTCCCCCCCGACCCCCACCTTGTTGTCCAAGCGAACTTTCTGACTTAGGCTTGAACTCCTACTGGATACCTGATGACCTCCAAGGTTATTTCATTGGAGGGGTAGGATCCTCAGGTAGTTAGTACAGCTTCCTGGTAGGCGTTCAGAGTACTACAGAAACTCAATATTCTCAAAAAGGAAACATTTTGTTCCCTGCAGAAAATGAGTAGACTTCTCACCCAAACTCCCCTAAATCGTCACCCTGTCTTAAGTTTAACTAGTTCTTCAAAAGTACCCAGTGCCCTTTGGCACCCCGTGACAGTGCGGAAGGCGGTGGGCAGCTTCCCCATGCGTCGTTGCTTGCCTGTCTGCGCTGCCCCGGATTGCCTGGTTCCCCCATTTGTGTATACACGTTGTACAGCGAACATCTGCATCACAACTAGGCAAGAAGCCCTGCCCTCTCTGTGTGTTACAGCATTTTAATGAATTTGCATTTACATAGCAGTTCTAGTGGCTCATGACTTATAAACGCAGGATTTTGCCCCTTTCTTTGATGGGAACAATGGTACCTATGTTGTCCAGCTAACCAGCGATTTTTTATTTGTATTTTCTCTCCAAGCATCAACGACAGCTTTCTTTGCCACTCACTCAATCTAAGTCATCTCCCAAAAGAGGATTTCTCAGGGAAGAAACAGATCATTTAATTAAAAACCTTCTGGGCAAGAGAATTAGCAAACTAATCAATTCTTCTGATGAGCTGCAAGACACCTTTCGAGAGTTCTACGACAGCTGGCATAGCAAGCCCACTGACTACCATGGTCTGTTGTTGCCTCATATAGAGGGGCCCGAAATCAGAGTCTGGGCCCAGCGCTACTTGCGTTGGATTCCAGAAGCCCAAATTCTGGGTGGTGGCACAGTGGCCCCCATGAGCAAACTCTTGGAAATGATGGAAGAAGTACAGAGCCTACAAGAAAAAATCAATGAGGGACACCACCGCCAAGAGGCCCTCCAGGCAGAGGCCCCCTCCCTGCTGAGGAACTCTGTCCGCCTGTCCTCTTTGTTTCCTTTTGCTTTGCTGCAGCGACCGTCCTCTAAGCCTGTCTTGCCCACCAGTGGTTGGAAAGCTTTGGGAGATGAAGAAGATCTGGCCAAACGGGAAGATGAGTTTGTGGATCTAGGGGATGTGTGACCAGTGGTTGTGAAAGAGGAATTTTGAAGACTGGGACAGGAGGCTAACACACTGACCTCTGGACTGGTGTGTCACGCTGGTTCTTACTGGTGAGAGAGAGGGCCATTGGCCCGGAACTCTGTAGGAGGAAACCTGGGCCTTCCAGAAAAGAGCTGGTACTCATTTTTTTTTTTTTTTATGGTCCTGAAAGACTATGCAATTAAAACCATATCTCTAGTTATTCATTGAAAAGAATTGCTACCTGACCCATAATAGAATTGCAGCTCTTATCTGATGCAAGTGTTATACAGAATCTGCAGTAGCTGGTTTACTACGAAAAAGGACTTTAGTAAGATATTCTTGGACTCAATTCTTTCTTCAGATCCGTTCTGTGCCAAGATTACGTATCTAGTCGCTCGGAGCAGTCGGTGTCCCTCTAGCCTGTCTCAGCTCGGAGCAAGTTCGGCTTTGTGTGGTGTGTGTATGGCGAATGGAGAGGTTCAGGTAGCAGTATTGAGGTGTGTGGCATTTACTTAAACAGACCACAGTGTTTTTCCTTCCTGCATCCTCTTGCCTGTAGAAGAGCTGGAGAAATCCCACCCATGTCACCCATCCTGACATTTCTGACCACCCTCTCCCTTGCATTGACTTTGTAGGGGTGCCAACGAGCCAACCCCACCACTCTTTTTCGTGGGCTGGTGCCTCCAGGTTCCTCCCCTGCCTGCTCCATCCGGCTCACCACCCTCCCTCCATGCTATGCCACCCCCTGTGGTGCACATGGCCCCAGGGTCTTGCTCTGCACCCATTGGTTTAACTGCAGGACTCTCTTTGGTCTGCTCAGAGGAGCTTTCATTCTTCTGGAGGCTCTCACTGTTTGCAAGTACTGTGTACCCCAGTACTCGTCGTTGATTCATCCGGGGGGTGGCAATGGGGTGATGATTGATGAAGCATTTTCTCTTGTGGGGTGGTGTCACGATTCATTCGAGTTCCAGCAAGCGTGCTGAGTGCTGAGCAAGCGCTGAGTGCTGAAACATGTTTTCTCATCAATCGGTGAGTACCAGGTTTGACGAGTTCTGAAGCTGACGAGTACCAAGGGACCACTGTAATCGTTTTGCCTTTTTCTAGCAGCATGCTGAGGCCTTGGAGCATTTCGGACCATGGTCCCTTGCAGGAGCCCCTCCGAAGGTTTTCCACATTCTCTGTCACCTGACAGACTGATGAGGATCATTTATGAATGTGGCTTTCATAGGGAAGCAGTTAAACATAAATGTCAGAAGTGATGGTTATCATATAGTACCTCAGCAATTTAAAAAGCCATAGAAGAAACTTAACTATGTCTGATAACCTTGCATCTGCTGTCTGGATGGTCTATATTTTTAAATGCAGGAAAGCACACTGTATGAGGACCAGTTTTTTCATTCTCAATGGAACTGCTTATTAAATCCCACTAAAGGAAAGGGGGGGAATCTAATGTTAGAATGTTTTAAATGGAATATTTGCCTTTTATACACACACACACACACACACACACACACACACCCCTACTCTCTGCTATAGATCCCAATTTAAATATTACATGTTTAGAAAAGCTTTCAGTTGCTCAAGGGCAATAAGAAGTTTTGAAACTATTGACAAAGAAGAGTTTCTCGGTTTGCACTGAATTGTCTTTTGTATACACCAGAAACTGCTTTGCCATTCTCCCACTGCATGGCGACACACAAGCCAGGGTTGTCTGTCCAGGTGGCCCAGAGGTTGAGGGGAGGGTGGGGGTCACGAATTGGGGCCAAGCACATGCCCAGTCTCGGTTGCCTTAAGACTCTCACTAGGGATGTTGGTGTTAGGCTTTCCATAGGAATTTTGAAAATACACCAGTTCACTAGCTACCTTCGCATATTCTCTGTGGGCCTTCTTAAACTAGCACTCACCTCCGCTTCTCTGCCCTAACTGTGCCCCAAGCACACTATGGAGCTGACTATTTTTGTTACCACATTGTAACGTGAGTATTTACACAGTGGCCTCTTCAGTCTTAGGGTCTTAGTAATTTTCATTCCAGAAATGTCTATTGTGATGCTTTACACTTCACAACGATGGTTTAAAGACACAAGGTCATGGCCCTTGTCATAGCAGTTGAATGTGCATTGAAATATTTTTCTATGATTTAAAAAAATTGCAATAGAAAAATAAGCTGTTATAACATGGAAGGTCATGACAATTTATGTATTTATATTTGAAATCAGATTTCTATAAACTTGTATTTGTGTACAGAATTCTCAGTGGGTTTATATATTTTGACATTTTTATTCAAGATTGAAATGTGGGTTATGCTTAACAGTTAAAGCTGAAACGAGACCATTTTCTTTGTATAAAATGCTGCACTGTGCAAGTTTGGAAATGTACGTTAATTTACTGTATATAATGTCTTGAGTTTGTTTATACCTCTAAGTTTTTACACTGAAGATAAATTAGCTTTAATTACATTTAAAACTTTTTTTTTTAATGGAATAAACTGTTCGGCTAAATCTGTGTAAATGTGCTTTTTATTTTCTGGACGTACAACGAAAGTTTATACTTGTATCTCACTGCATCATATCTGATTGCAGAAATTAAAGCACAACTTACCAACAGTCCTGTGTTCAGTGTGGTTGATGGAACGGGGATAATCACCTCCACTCATTCTGTGTGTGTGTGTGCGCGCGCGCGTGCACGCGTGTGTGTTTGGTCGGTGGTTGGTTGGTTGGAGGTGGTGGAACATCGCTATCCAAATAAATACTTAAAATTTCAGGTAGTAATAAATACCACGATGAAAAATCGGGCGGGTGGCCCGCTGGAGTGACTAAAGGCAGCAGGGTTGTAAATCCCTGGGATGGAGCACTACCGCCCGTCTCCTTCTGTGGGCGCATGTGGAAGGCAGGAGCGCTTCGTCGCTGGGAGAGCGCTGAGTTCAGTTAAACCGTGCATTTGTTTTTCCTTCCAGAGAAGATGCCCGGCCCGCTGCACTGAGGGGGTGGTGTGTGCGAGCAGGAGGCTTGGCAGTTCTTCTGTTTGACACCTGCTCGCCGGAGACCTGCCCCCATGTTTGTTGGGAGAAGTTCCATGTGTTTGGCCTTTCCTACCTGCAGCCCTTTCCCTTTTAGTCAGGGCAAGAGAAGATGTGCCACCCCCATCGCCCCCCACTGGCCCCTCCTTATGTCATAAAGGCTCTGGAGACTTCCCTGGAACTCAACAAGCCCTCCTTGTTGCCACGTTGTTCTCACAAGCATCACTCTTTGATATTTGCATTAAACTCCCAAGTGGTAATCAGCGCCCTGTTGACCAGCAGGTTCTCGTCCGATTTTCCACACTGGTGGAGCACCCCTGTGGGTGGGGGGGCCTCCCTCACAGTGCCCCCTTGTCCACCACGGATGAGAGTAAGTTTACCAAGACATGATCTGCTTGGGGAAGAAAGGTGGCCGATTTCTCAAGAAGGACCAGGAGCCTTTTCCTCAATGGGCTTTTATTGGGTTTATTTGCTTAGGGATACAGGGCATGTGAGTAAAGCTCATCAATCATTGTCAGTAATGATCAAGCAATAGGTAACATTAAAAGAACTCTGATGGTTTATGTTGGGTCAAGGTCAGATAGCTAAAGGGCCATAAAACTTTGGGGAACAAACTCATTTCATGCTTGGACCCTTATCATTTAGATCGAAGGTATTGGCAAAGCAGGTTTCACAGAATTTTATGCATTCTTTCTTAGTCCTGATCTCCCCAAGGAACCCCCCTGTTCTTACCCAGGGCTGTACCACCCTCTGTCATTGTCTCAAGTTTAAATCAGGCACGGGAAGTAAGGCAGCCAAAGGATTAGGAGACTTCTTACAGACAGAATGAGGACTTAGGCTATGTCAAAACTGAGGGGTGAGGGTCCATCATCCCCTTTTCCATAGCCCCCCAAGTCCTTCCCTGAGAGCCTCCTTGTGACCATGCCTGTTTTAGGTTGTCCCTCCTTTGAGGAATCTTACCCATCATTGGCTAACCAGTCATCCGCCCAGGGCCAAGCAAGGTGAGGTGAAAGGGGGCAGAGGCGGTGCCCCTACACAGAAGATAAGCTTTGTCTCCTAAGCTTTGGCTTACGGTCCCAAGATCTTTTTACTCAGCCTTAGCCACAAGGGGTTACAGATTCTGAAACCAGGCAGGGCGATTCCCAACACCCATGGACATGTATGTGCTGGCTGTGTCTCCCCTGAGTTTGCTTGTTCCTTGGTTTCCAGACCAAGGCAGGAGGAGGATTGAAGGGGTGCAAAGAGTGGAGCGTGTCCCTTCTAACGTGAAACAGGGTGGCTGGGGCGGGGGCTCCCACCGAGAGCAGATGCCTGGCTCCTATGCCTTCCTGTGTCCCCTCCTGTACTGGGAGGGGAGGCGGGGCAGAGGGAGCCTGGACTGCAGCCTGTTTTCCGAGCCCCTGCTGTGGTTGTCCGAGTTGCTCTACAGGTGGAAACTCATCACTGTTCCAGAGCATCTGTAAAGCGGCCCTGGGACAAGGCGGGTGGACACTGAGCACCCAGCACCGCCTGCCCCCATGCAGGGATGGGGTCTGTAGTGACCAAGGCCTTCCACACACACTCCTCTGCAACCCCCCAACACATGCACACACGTGCGTGTACACACACACACACAACATCCTGCCCTTAAAATGTTAGCCCTGTTCGTGCTTCATGTTCCAACGTAACCAGAAAGTGGCCAAGTGCTCACACATAGGTGTGTCGATAACCAGGCCAGCCATGGGTAATACAAGTAACTTCTGTTGAAGAGGAAAGTAATTTGTTGGTTTTGTGCCATTAAAAACACAGACATGTTAGTCTATTTTGTGGTCCAGGTTCTTTTTTCCCTTCTTTTTAATCTTCTTATTACACTGCCTACTTTTAGCAATTAAAGTGTACGAAGTGTCCAGTCACCTGGAAATGTATACAGTAAGCTTTTGGCCTTTGAAGAAAAACTTCACAGTTTTGCTAGCCAGTCCAGTTTTGGTTGAGTAGTTACTTTTTTAAAATTTGGATTTGGGGGTTACTTTTATAAAAGGCTGTGTGGCTTGCTTTCTTTTTTTTTTTTAAATCCTGAATGGAGGACTTTTCAAACTATCTTCACAGAGGCTTGGGCCAGGTGAGTGTGCGCTTCCTTGTCCTGGCGCCAAGGGCACAGTTCACACCATTCACATTTCCTCCTTCGGACTGAGCCTGGGGACCTGAGCCCAGGACTTGGGTTTTGGGACACTGCTGCAGAGGCCTCACAGCTGAACACAGCCTCCCCCCCAACGAGGGTGGGAAAGAACCAGCAGAGATGGCCTGGGTGGGAGGTGGAGGAGGGTTAGGGGCGGAGATGCTGGGAAGGGGTGTGAAGGAGTCTTTTGGAATGATGCTGACACTCTGTACCTTGATGGTTTGGATGATGCAGGTGTGTGCCGAAACTCAGAGCAGGTACATGTAAGATGTGTTTCATCGTATTTAAATTTTAGATTAAAAGAAAACTAGGAAAATGCTGAACTCGGGTTAATGATACCACCGCCAAATTATTTAGGGGGTGCACTGTTGTCTGCAGTTCACTCCGACACCAGCAGTGAGAGGGACCGTGGACGGACAGAGGGGTGGACATGGCTGGACGGGTGACAGCAAGCATGGAGGGTGTCAGCGGTACCCCAGCGTTGCGTATGTGGGCATGCGGGTGGTCGCAAAATTCCGTGAACTTTGTTATGTTTGAAATTTTTCATAATAAAATGTTCGGAAATCTTTAAATTCTTAATATGTTATAATACGGAAAAAATGTATGTGGAAGTATATTGGTTCTTTTTGGGAGGAGAGAAACCCTATTCTTATCAAACCACCTGGCCACTGGAAGGATGTAAAGGAACTTAAAGGAGGAGCCAGAGTGCTCACATCCCCCCTCGAGCCCCCTTTCCCTTTCCATTGTCTCTGTGCGTCGTTTTCTGTTGCCTGGAACATTATTAGAAACCTTCTCTCTGCTTTTAGTCCCTTCTCTCTTGTTGCACATGAATCTTCCTAAAGTAATCCTGTGATTTTTTTTTAGCTTGAAAACTTTTAAGGATGCATCATTAGAACTAGGGGTTGCAGTAACTTAAGCTGAATAATATAAAATTGGAAGAAAAAAAAGAGAGAGAGAACTTGTGTGTACTATTGTGTCTGAGAACCCAAGCCCATGTAGTCTTTTTGAGTCTTCTTTGCTTCCCCTGCTCTGCACACCAGCTTTCTCTTCTTTGCACTCAGTGAAGTGGGACCAGACTCAGCGTAACTCTTTGCAAGAGACCAGTCCGATTGAAGCTGGAACATGGTCCTCTACCTCAGTCCCAGGAAAGGGTCTGCACTGGCTGGCTGGGGGCAGGGTCATGCTGGAGGACGAGGGCCAGTCCCGCTGCTCTGCTTGTGTGCTCCGAGGTTCTCAAATTTTGTAACAGGATGGATGTCACATTTCTGCGTTGCTCTAAATGAACTCTGGCTTGGCTCCTGGCAAAGGCGGCGTAGTGTGGTGGTTAAGGAGCTGGGCCCTCTGGAGCCAGACAGCCTGAGTCTGAACCCTCTGCAACTTACCAAAGCTGAGGCTGGGGCCTGGGAGTTAGCACCCGTCAGTCTCAGCTCTCTTATCCGTGAAATGACAACATTCATAGAAGCCACCCCACTGGAGTATTTGAAGGCTTAAGATGAGCTACTTTGGCCCTGGCTGGTGTAGCTCAGTGGATTGAGCACGGGCCTGTGAACCAAAGGTTTCACTGGTTCTATTCCCAGTCAGGGCACATGCCTGGGTTGTGGGCCAGGTCCCCAGTAGGGGGCACATGAAAGGCAACCACACATTGATGTTTCTCTCCCTCCCTCCTTCACTTCCCCTCTCTCTAAAAATAAATAAATAAAATCTTACAAAAAAAAAAAAAAAAAAAGATGAGCTCCTTTGAATCACCTCATTAAGTAAATGCTCCATAAATGTTAGCTATTATCATGGTATGTGTATCGTCATTTAAATACTTCATATAAACAGAGGAGTATGTGTGCGTGCAGATGAACTTTAATCTCCACTCCAGGAGCAGTTAGTAGTTGAAAAACTCTAAACAAAAATCCAAGTTCCAAAGTTGGCTACAGGGACACTTCAGATGCTTTCAACATCCACTTAGAGGGTTTGTCGAGGAGCGCGTGCAGATGTTCATCCTCTCTCAGTGGTGGAATGAGTGCCACCTTTGGGGTGTGTGGGTGGCTGGAAATTCGGAGGCCTCACCCTGAGACCTACAGGATAAAAATACCCATCAGGCCCTGCAGTACAACCACCTCGAAGCCCAGCACGTGGTCTAAAACCCCATGGATCCAGGGACCTCGGCATCATCTGATAGACTAGAGGATTAGCTGCTTCTGCCTTCTCACTGTGCCTATCTTGGGAGTGAAACTTGCATCCGAGGTACTGGGTGGAGGGCAGAGTGAAGAACTTCCCCACAATCTGAGAACAGGAAATGAGATGGTTTTGTGCAGTTAATAAATGTGTGCAGATCTGGTAGACTTGCCCCAAGGCCAGCCTTCGTTGTGGATGCTGTCTGCCGAGGAGGATGTGATGAGGGGCAACGAGCCACAGCCCCCATCTACCTCTGACTTCCAGAAGCTGCTGACACTCACCAGAAGCATGTCCCAACTGCTGAATGGCCAAATTGACTTCGGTCAGTTCATGACACCGTCCCCCCCACCCCCGCCCCCACAGATGTGCTAGAAATTTGGTGGTTATGTATAGAGTTCCTGGATGTTCGGTCACAGTTTTACCTAGTCCATCCCAGGGGCTCCGCCCTCGTTGCCTAAGGTCGTACAGCCTTAGGGTGTGCGAAGTCTGCCTGCGGCCTTTGGTCCGGTGTGGCCACTGCTGAGGGGCTCCTTGCCTCAGCTCTTTAAGTTTCAGTTTGGATTCCCCCAGGAGCCGACTCTGGGGCAAAGATTTGGGTGTGAGTGGGCAAAGACTCGGTAGGTGATCCCAGGCAGCACCGTGAGAGTGGGGATCTAGGGCAGCAAAGGGGAGACAACAGAGAGGCGTCGATGAGCAGGTCATCGCTGGGGCCCACTGGCCCTGGCCCTGCGGAGGAGACCCCCCGGAGGCCGTGTCAGTTGGGGTGGGGCGTGCTGATTACACGCACATCTCTTCATCTTGCCTTTCTCCCTCAGCCAGGGTCTTGTGGCAGTTTCTCTAGGCCAGGTGGTGAGGCGCCAACTTATTCCTTACGTAACAGCTGGTCGGAGAGCCCCGTGAAGGGCTTTGCAGCAGGCTCTTCGGCCCATTCCTCCCTGACGCTTTTGGCTCTTCAAGAGAAATTCCCTGATTTCTCCCGGATTCCACATGTGGGACTGGCTGCGCCTCCCTCCTTGTAACAAGGTGCTATTTCTGTGGCCTCAGTGCCTGCGGGCAAGTCTAAATGCCCTTCCTGTTAGTATCTGGAGGTTGAGTTTCATCCTGCATCAGAGCTTCTGCTTACAGGGCCTGATTTCCCAGAATTCTTGACAATTTGACCCACACGGTCCCTTGCCTCACAGGAAATGGCAAAAATAACTGGATGATTATGTGATTCAATCTTAACCATCAAGTTGAACATTTAATTAAATGCACAGCGTTTTCAATTCACAGAGCACCTCTATTCCCATCATCCAATTGCAAGCAGCCCTGCCAGCCTCTGAGGCGCAGTAACGTTCCCAAATGTGGAGCCCCACCCCAATCCTCCAAGCTACAGAGCGCTGGGACAGAACAGCAAGAATTCAGGAAAGAGATGTTTTGTGATTAAAAAATGAGTTAAAAGCCAAGAAATTAAACAGCCTCTGTTTATAGTCACCGTAAGAAAAACGTAACCTAACATATACCACTTCCTGCCTTTGCACGGCCGGTCTGATGTATTAGTTGTACTGTGTGAGCGGATTCAAACCTTTCTGGTTTTCTTCGCAGTGACAGAGCCCATGCCAGGGAATAAGGGCCCAGTGTGTTGGAGGCACAAGGAGAACTTATCCTGGACTGACTCAGGCAGCCAGGAGCCAAGCTGTCAAGACAAAGGACAGCTTAGACACAGGAATTCCAGCATGACGCCATCGCTGCCCAGTTCAGACATGCAGCCTGGCGGCTCTGGCCCAGCCCCCACATGTTGGGCAGCCGTCTCGGCAGGCCAGGTGGCTGAGGGTATTGTGACTTGCAGGCAGAACAGATTGGGTGGAAGGAAGCTGCCCAACTGCGAGGTTCTTTTTTTCTTTCCTTTTTTTTTTTTTTTTTGCAGCATCTTTACTGAGATATAATTCATGTACCATACAATGCATCCATTTCAGGTATACAATTCAATAGTTTTCAACATTCACATTTGTGCAGCCGTCACCACAACCGACGAGAGAACATTTTCATCACCTCAGGAAGGAACCCATACCCTTTAGCTGTCACTCCACCACCCCTCATGCTCCTCAGCCTTAAGCAGCCACTAATCCATCTGTCTCTGTATCTTTGCTTTTTCTGGATGTTCCATATAAATGGGATCACGTGGTGTGTCCTGTGACCGGCTCCTTCCACTGAG
The DNA here is from genome assembly GCA_004027475.1 of Anoura caudifer. Classification (NCBI taxonomy): domain Eukaryota; kingdom Metazoa; phylum Chordata; class Mammalia; order Chiroptera; family Phyllostomidae; genus Anoura; species Anoura caudifer. The sequence goes on from PVKU01002383.1 coordinate 174,069, forward strand.
CGTAATGTGTGCCGTGTTCAACCCCACTGCAGCGTGCCTCAGAGCCTCACTCCTCCGTGCGGCCTGGGAGCCCTTGTGTGGGTGCTGCACGCTCGGTTTATCCGTCATCGGTGCGTGTCTCTGGGCTTCCACCTTTTGCTATTAGGAGTGATGCTGTCACAAACCTTTATGTACAAGTTTTCGTGTGGATGTGTTCTCATTCCTCTTGGGTGTGGAGCTAGGAGTGGAACATCTGGGTCAAACAGTAACTCTGTGTTTGACTCCTGGAGGAACTGCCAAACTGTTTTCCAAAGTGGCTGCACCGTTGGCCATTCCCACCCGCAGCATTTGTGGACTCCGAGTTCCGGTTTCTCCCTGTCTCGCCCGCCAGCCCTGATCAACGTCGGACTTTTTGATTCTAGCCGCCCTAGTGGGTGTGCGGTGATATTTGTTGTATTTTTGATTTGCATTACTCTGATGACGAATGATGCTGATGTTGGGCATCTTTTCATGGGTTTCTTAGCCATTTGTCTATCTTTCTTTGGAGCTGGAGAAATGCTTAGGCAGTCCTTGGTTCATTTTAAAAAATTGTGTGGTCTTTCGAATTGAGTTCTTTGTGTGTTTTAGATAGAAGTCCCTTGTCAGACATAATTTGCAAATATTTCTCCCATTCTTTGGGTTTTGTTTTTTTTTTTCATCTTCTTGATGTGTGTTGGCAGCACAAAAGTTAAATTTTGATGCAGTCCAATGTATCTATTTTTTTCCTTTTGACACTTATGCCTGGTATTTGGCAAAGATTCCATTGCCAAAACCAGGTTCACGAATGTTTACCCCATGTTTTCTTATAAGAGTGTTACAGCTTTAGCCCTGACTGGTGTGGCTGGGTTGGCCGGGTATTGTTCTGCAAAGTAAAAGGTCGCCAGTTAATTCCCAGTCAGGGCACATGCCTGGGTGGAGGGTTCAGTCCCTGGATGGGGCGTGTATGAGAGGCAACCTATTGATGTTCCTCTCCCTCTCTTTCTCCCTCCCTTTCTCTCTAAAACAAACAAACAAATAAATAAAATCTTTTAAGAAAGAGTATTACAGCTTAGCTTTTGTACTTTGGCTTTTTGATCCACATGAGTTAATGTTTACATATGGTGTGAGGTAAGGGTCCAGCTTCATTCTGTTCCACATGGATATCCATGCAGGTTTCTTAGGGCCTCCCTTTCCATTCTGGCTGTGAGTGGTGGAGGCTCGGTTCAGCCATGTGCATCCTGCAGGGCAGACCATGGTGTGTCTGGGCATCATAACCTCACTGTCTAATTTTGACCCCTATATATGTGTTGAAGAAGCTTATTTAGAAGGAGATGAATTTAAACTATTTGGTCTCAGATTTGTAGGTTATTATAAAAGATTGGCTTTGATATTTGTGAATAGAGCCATCACTGGAGATTAAATGGGCAGTTTTATTGCTGGAGGAGAAGGAAGGAACATCCTCCCTGACCCTGTGGGTCTAACTCAGCATTATTCAGGGAGGTCGTGGCTCCTGGTGCACATTTCCCATCACCCAATGCTGTCCATTACCTTACTCCCACCACGTTCCCTCCATCCCTCCTGTTCCAGTGGGAGACTTGGACTTCTTCTGTCCCTATGGAGTCCCTGCACCTGTGCCCTGGCTGCCACCACCTGTTGCCTGCCCTGCTCTCTATGACCTTTGGTCTCCCTGGTCCTTTAGTCTCCAGTTGCCTGCCCATCAGCATTGCAGCGAGACCAGCTCTAGCTTATCTCAAAACAAACAAAACCCTCACTTTGATCCTAGTGTCCTCCTCAAGCACCCTGCCCCAGTGGCCCACCTTCCACCGAAGAGCCAAACTGTAGAAGAGGCCTCTTCACTTGGGATTCATCGCCCCACCTCACACTCGCTTCTCAGTCACTCTGAACTTCTGAGCCCGTTATCCCAAGGCCCCAGTGAGCTCCCTGCCACTGAACAAACCCAAAGGATCCTTTGCAGTTCTCATCTTACCTGTCAGTTAGGACTGAGTGTGATGAGGACATTGGGAGGGTGACTTCAATGTCTGCCAGACCTCGCTTGACTCTCAGTGGTCAGCACCAGGGCCATTTCCTCCTTCTTGAAAAACCTTTCTTAGACTCCATAATGTCAACTGAATACAAAGAGTCAGTAGGCTTTGGCTACAGCCAATAGCAAAAAGTTTTTCAAGGATCCTAGGGTCTCAAACTGGAAACCCAACCAGGCAATACTGAGTGTTCTAAGGAGGAAGAAAAGTACATCCTTGAGAAGAATCAGTCCTTCATTCTTAATGGATTGATCCGAGGTGATAATCTTCCAGACATCTGGTGACCTGCCTAAGGAACCATCAGGCAGTCTGGATGCTCTGACATTCTTATCTAAGCCCCTCAGGGGGTAATCGGAGGGTTATCTATAGGATCTCTCCTTGTCCCTTCCACCCCTCTTTCTCAGCATAAAAGAGAATTCAAAAGTTTAAGTTCCCAGACTAGTTAAAGCAAGAGTAGAATAGTTTCTTTATGCCTTAGCCTACTTGATTTTAGTAATTTAGCAGCTTAACTACAGTAATTCCATTTTATTTCTTCACTCTATTCCTCATTTCCCCCTTTTGATCAGTATTTATTTTTATTTATTTATTTTTTTAAAGATTTTATTCATTTATTTTTAGAGAGAGGGGAAGAGAGGATGGAAGAAACAGAGGGTGAGAAACATCAACGTGTGGTTGCCTCTCATGTGGCCCCCACTGGGGACCTGGTCCACAACCCAGGCATGTGCCCTGACTGGGAATCGATCTGGCAACCCTTTGGTTTGCAGCCCATGCTCAGTCCACTGAGCTACACCAGCCAGGGCTCAGTATTTATTTTTATCAGAAAACATAACAGCTCAAAATATTTTAAAGTCCCTTAATGTCAACGTAGCAATGCTGGATCCGTCAAATCTCTCAGGGAGGGGACATGGGCTGGAGAAATGCTTGCCATAGATGAGTTTATAGTCAGCTCAATATTTATGCCAAATTTAGGTTGAAGAATTAGGAAAGGACCCATTAAGACATTGTCCTGGCTGGTGTGGCTCAGTGGATTGAGTTCCAGCCTGGGAACCAAAGAGTTGCCCGTTTAATTCCAGGTTGGGGCACATGCCTGAGTCACAGGCCAGGTCCCCAGTAGGGGGTGTGTGAGAGGCAACCAATCTGTGTATCTCTCTCACATCGATGTTTCTCTCCCTCTCTTTCTCCCTCCCTTCCCCCCTCTCTCTCTTAAATAAAAAAGACATTATTACTATATTATTATGTAACAGTTTCAGAAACCAGTCTCAGTCTTGAGAATAGGTCAGTTCAGGTAAATAGTTGTTTCTCATTTTAGGAGGTGATGATGCAGGTGGTGCTCCAAATTAGGCCGATGGTGAAGCAGTCGGGTATCGTCGTTGTAATGAGAGACATCTCTATGGCAACAAAAGAAAAACGATGACTAATGATTGGAGCAGACTGTATTCCAGTTTCTGAGTTCTGAAGGCAGCCAGTCACGATGATTTCGAGGTGTCTGGCTCAGAACGTCTCAGGATGGAGTGCAGGCCGGCGGGGGCAGCCTGAAAGACTCGTGCGCTGGAGTTTGGGTGTCGCTGGTGATTTCTCTGAGGTTTGGTTTGCGTGGCTTTGGGGTGAGGACCATTTCAGTCCTCAGTGAGTCCAAGTTGGAGGGTGGGAGAAAGACTGGAAAGGTTAGCTTGGAGATTCGTTCCCAGGTATCAGAGGAATCCAGATTAATGCAGGATCCCGTTCAGCTTATAGGTCGAAACAAAACCTGAACAGCACTGCTATCTCATATCCGCACCGGAGTCCTACTGAGATGTAATTTCTCTCTCTAACATCACCCTCATTTTTACCAATCATAGCCAAATCAAGACTCTTTTTTAAGGAAATAGACGTGCATTGCAAATTCTGATTTTCGCCACTAAAATTGGTAAGTAAAATGTTTATGATAGTAAATCAGTAAATAGGAGAATGGACTTTCCCCAAATTCGGCTAACGCAGTTGCTTTTGATGCACGGTGGTAGGGGGTAGTGCTCGACGGCACAGGTTCCGAATCCAGGCTGCACAGGTTCCAACCCTGGCCCCTGGGTTAGTAGCTCTGTGGCTTTGGGAGCTTAATCTTTTACCTCACTTTCTTTATCTGGAGAATGGGAAGAATGATGGTATCTACCTCATAGGGATTTTATGAGGATGGCACAAAATAAAGGTAAAGCAAATAAAAGAGTGTGTAGCATACACTTGGCGCTGTATAAGTGTTTGCATGCCAGGAGGTGTGGGAGAGGGTGTTGAGTGAACAAGTCTGCAGTGTGAGCCGTAGGAACACGGCCCCACGATGTGAACATCAGTGTAGCAAATGTTCTGCCTCCAAGTGCTGAGGAGACCAGGACCCAACAGTTTATACAGGATCTCAGCCGTGCGTCATCTGATTTAAAGTGTTGGAGGAAATATGGTAGCTAGTACTATAAAAGTTACTGGCTATGTTTCTGTCCTTGTGCAACGCTTTTTATTCCTACACCATCATAAAAGCACTGCGAATATTGAAGAATTCAGGGCCCATACACACTCACATACCTTCCCCCACCTCATTGACCGATGATTCGGCAGAGAGCAAGGAGGGGTGGGGCAGGCAGAGCCCTGCTCCCTGCCTCTAGCCCTTGAGTCCCCTGAATGCGTGTAGAGGAATGTCAGGGCTCACAACATTGATTGGAGGGTCTGCGAGTGAAGGGGACCTATGTCCCACTGTCTGTCATAGAACGGCCCAAATACACGGTTGGGCGGGCCGCATGGGAGGAGAGCCTGAGACCGTCCAGGTGGCAGAGAAGAAGAGCAAGACATCTCCATGCTGCTCTGGACTAAGGGTCTGACGGAATTCCTATGTTGAAATCCTAATGCCCGTAGTGATGCAGATCCTGGCCGGCAGGATCTGTGTGTTGTGGCTGCGATGAACAAGTTCACATGGACTACGCAAGTCCTGTGGAGGAAAAGGGATGGCATGGCCGCTCTGTGAGAGAGAGAGAGGGCCCCGACCCCTGCCTGGGCAGGCTTTCATTGCTTTTCTGGGCACATTGCAGGGAGGATGGTCCTCATTTACTATGCACAGCTTCACTGCAGGTGATTACCTTTTACAGAAAACAAAGGAAAGAGTGTTGCTAATTACTCCAAAGAGAAGGATGTGGCAGATCAAGGGGAAAAGTGGTTGAACCAGTTGCACTCCATACTGGGGAGGTTTACCATAGACTTTAGGAAGTAACTGTAAGCACTTGATGCCTCAATTCAGGGTGAGGGAGTTTTAGCAAAAGCAAGTCTCATAGCAGCCTAGGTACAGTGCAGGCCTGATTCCCCAGCGAAAACCTCTCCGTGGGCATGGTCCTGGATGCCACTTGCTCCCCACTGGTTCTCCACGTGGAGGCTGAGCTTCATTCCCACGCCACATAAAACGGCTCCCTATTCCATGGTGATGGTGTTAGGAGGTGGGGCCTTTAGGAGTGATTAGGTTATGAGGGTGGAGCCCTCATGGATGAGCTGAGTGCCCTCACTAAGGAGACTGAAGAAAGATGCTCACCCCATTCTCCACGTGAGGACGCTGCAAGAACACTGCCATGAAACCAGGAACCGGGGAGCTGGCCGTCACCAGACACCAAGTCTGCCACTGCCTTGATCTTAGACTTCTCAGCCTCCAGAGCTGTGAGAAATAAGTGTGTGTTTATAAACTTCTCTGCTATAGCAGCCCAAGTGGCCTAAGACCATGTCCTCTTGAGCAGTCTGGAGGAGCTGAGAGAGGGTCAAGGGGTCTGAGGGGTCTTGTGTGGGAAGGAGGACGCGCAGCTGCCACGGCCAGGAGGGAGCTGCCTCCGGTCCCCCGGCCACACGGTGACAGGGTTTCAGATGACCTTGCCCTGGAGCCCAGATGCAATTCTGGGGAAAAAAGGGAAACCCCCAAATCAACTGAGGACACCCGGGATCGACAGTTCAGCCCGAGTTAACTGGGACGAAGCGTGCAGACAAAAGCCGAATGAGGCTGTAGACAGACAGGAATTGCAGACGGTGTGCTTGTTTTTGCACATCGAGGTTTGTAGCTTCTGTAGGAAACCAGCCTGCCTGAAGGGGTCGTACAAGTTGAAATGTGCTTTGAAAAAACATAATTATACCATAAATTTTTCATTACCCGGGAGGTTAACGAATTCAGATGAACACTTCTTCACTAGGCCCCTTCTCTTCCCATCAGGTGTAGATTTGGTTGAAGGCTGGGTCAGTGGATATCTTCCTGAAATATCATCGAGCTTTCCAAACTCACATTTCCACCCAATAACTGATCTCGTCTACTGCGATGACCTCTCTTGAAGTAACATTGGCACTCACGAAATAAAACCAAAAGTATTAGTCATACTTGAAAGGCTCAAGTGGTTGTGTACTCAGAAGGCTAATTCTTCAAATTTCTTAGGGCATCACTTATCTCATTTTTACTCCCAGAACAGAATTATTTTACATACTTGAATCAAGGGAAATTTTTATCTTTGACTTCCCTTCCCACATCCCCTAAGGTCTTCAGAGACAGCAGAGGCCCTCCATTGGAGACACAGAGGGGGGATTATTTTGAAGAGGGGGTAATCTGAGTGCTCAAAGTAGCTTTTATTCATCGAATTAACCCACAATGAATGCACCTGCGAGGCAGGCCCTGTGCCCTACTACATCTAGAATGACTGAATCACAGGCTCTGCCCTCAAGAAATCTATAGTCAAGTACGTCTCGGATTCCATCAGACATGACAGAGGACTTGAGAAAATGAAGTGAGACACACACCTGATGGGCGGACTCAGTATTGTGATGGTGTTGGTTTTCCTCAAGTTTATCTCAAAGTTTAACCCAATCTGAAACTCAATCCTGAACCAGAACTGACCTCTACAAAATGACTCTAGAGTTCAATGAGAAAAGAAAAGTGTGAACCTTTAAAGAAATTTTGGAGAAACAAGAGTAAGGAGGAAGATTTCCCCTGTAGATAATAAGGTATGATACGGTTATCATCTCAGAACACAAAATTTTAAAAAAATCAGTTATCAGAACAGAAGAAGCAAGTAAATGAAAAAGGATAAAGTTTAAAAATTGATCCAAGTAGATAAAAGAATTTCGAATATTATTACTTTGCCTTTCCAATCATTGAATTGATTTTCAGTCAGAAGTGATGGTTCAAAAAGTGTGGTTGGAGCAGCTGGCTAGCCATTTGCAAAAAATAAAATAAAAGTGAGATTTGCACCTCATGCTTATACCCAAGAGAGGTTAAGGATTAAATGTGAGAAAGAAAACCATGAAAGAACAAGAAGAAAATGTTGGTGGGTATTTTTATCATCCTGAGATGGGAAAGACTTTTTTAATACAACACCAAAGGCACTGCCTAAAAGATTGTTCTGCTTTGCCCTGGCTGGTGTGGCTCAGTGGATCAAGCACCAGCCTGTGAACCAAAGGGTCACCTGTTTGATTCCCAGTCAGGGCACGTGCCTGGGTTACAGGCCAGGTCCCCAGTAGGGGGCACTCAAGAGGTAACCAGACATGTTTCTCTCCCTTTCTCCCTCCCTTCCCCCTCTCTAAAAACAAATAAATAAAATCTTAAAAAAAAAAAAAGATTGTTCAGCTTTAGTAGATAGTGCCAGCTTTTCAAAGTGCGTTATTACAACTCACACTTCTGATAGTGGTGTATGGAGTTTCAGCTGCTCCGCGTTCTTGCCAGTCACTCATATTGTTAGTTTAAACTTTTCACGCATTTTGGTAGTTATAAGGTAGTATTTTATTATGGTTTTAATTTGCATTTTCCTGATGGCTAATGATGGTGAGCACATTTTCTTTACTTCTAAATATGCATTTATTGGGGTCATTTTTAACCCAATAATTTTACTTCTAAGACTTTATCCTGAGGAAATATACTTGTATATATATGAAATGCACATGTACACCATACCCATAAATGGGAACTCTCCAATAATTATATTTTGGTGAAGTATACTCCCAGTGCCTTTATATTGTGAAATATGTTAACAAGGGATGGCCACCATTAATATCTCGATGGTGGTTGACTCTAGGTAATAGAGTGACAAGTGATTTATTTTAATTTCTCTTTTTGAAGACTTTATCTTTAGAGAGATGGGAAGGGAGGGAGGAAAAGAGGGAGAGAAACATAAACATGTGGTTTCCTCTTGAGCACCCCCTATTGCAGACCTGGCCCATAACCCAGACATGTGCCCAGGCTGGGAATCAAACCCACAACATTTTGGTTCGCAACGCAGGCCGGCATTCAATCCACTGAGCCACACCAGCCAGAGCTATTTTAATTTCTAAACATAAAGCTTTATTATATTTTTAGTTGTGTCCTGACAGATGATTTTTAAATATGTTCCTAACTTTTTGATATTCTCTGAATTTTTCACAAAGAGCATGTATCATTTTTGTATTTGAAAGAAATGGCAAAACAGTATTTCTATTTTTAAACAAATAGGAATCAAAAGTACAATCCCAAGTAATCTGAAAAAATAGTCATAATTCAGTCATGAACAGCATCATTTGAGGTGTTTTTTCTTTTAAAATACAAAAGTAGCCCTGGCTGGCGTGGCTCAGTGGATTGAGTGATGGTCTGTGAACTGAAAGGTTGCCGGTTCAATTCCAGTCGGGGCACATGCCTGGGTTGCAGGCCAGGTCCCCAGCTGGGGGCATGTGGGAGGCAACCAAAGGATGTTTCTCTGACACCTCGATGTCTCTCTCTCTCTTTCTCCTTGTCTTTCCCTCTCTCTAAAAAATAAATAAATTCTAAAAAAAAATTTTCATGCAAAGATATACCCAATGCCCATTTCTTTCTAAATATGTTTCCATCTTTAAAAACAATCAGGGCTCCTTGGATGAATGACTGAGTCTAGGGCTGAGGCAGGAAAAACACAAGATGAATCAGGAAGACAGGAACACCTTGATGTACCAGAAAGTGAGGAAATGAAAAAACAAAAAGTGAGGTGGGGGCATGTGAAAAGGACACAGGAGCTACTTTGAAGGAGAGCCCACTGACCAAGTCTGGGATAATTTTTGAACAAAAAATAAATCAGGAGAGTAAGGGCTTTTAACTCAGTGAATAAAATAGGAATCTATCAATTCATGCTGATAATAAATAGATAAGTAAGTGGGGCTGAGAAAGGGAGAGAGCTCATCCTTGTAGAGAAATGCATATTGAAAAGCCTGGAGGGAGGATGGAGTGGAAAGATTGCCATTTTGCAATCATCATTGTAAAGACTAGCTTGGGCAAGAAATAGCAAATATTGCTAAATCTGGGGGGAATCATGTGATGAGGAACAGGATATTTACTCAGCCCTGAAGTGTCTCTCTCCAAATTGCTTGTTAGTTTCAAAGAAAAAATAGTCACTACACAATGAAGAAACTGGACAACACCTGGGTCCATATTGATCAAAATTAATCAGCAAGGGTCAGGATGACGTGGTGTACTTTCAGAAACAAAATTCTGAGAAGAGCCAGACATCACTTCTGTGCTCTTCTGGTCAAGGACCCGTAACCTGAATCAAGTCATGTGGAAGCAAACACCAGACAAGTGCAACTCAAGAACATTCCACAGAACTGGCTTGCATTCTTTAAACATGTCCATGTCGTGGCCCTGGCTTGTGTGGCTCAGTGGATTGAGTGCCAGCCTGCGAACCAAATGGTCACTGGTTTGATTCCCAATCAGGGCACATGCCTGGGTTGCAGGCCAGGTCCCCAGTAGGGGGTGCATGAGAGGCAACCACACATTGATGTTTCTCTCCCTCTCAGGTTCCTTCATTCCCTTCTGCCTACAAATAAATAAATAAAACCTTAAAAAAATAGACATGGCCATATTGTGAAAGACAAAGAAATACTAAAGTACTGTTCCAGGTACAGAAGATTAAAGAAACATGACAAGTTCGTGCATGTGCGATCCATGCTTGAAGCTTCTGCTAGAGGGGAAGAATGGTACCAAGAATTTATTGGTATAATTGACAACATTGAAATATGGATTGCAGAGTAGAAGAAGGTATATATGAAGGTTAGATTTCCTGATTTGAAAACTATTTTGTGATTATGTAAGAAAATATTCTTGTTCTGAGGAACTATACAATGAAGCATTAAAAGTATAATAAAGGCATGAACTATATAATCTCAAATGGTTCTGAAAAAAGTAATCATAATAATAAAAAAAACATGATGGAATGTAAAAACAGGTGATGTTTTGGATAAAGGCTATGTGGGAGTCATCTGTAACTCTGGCAACTTTATGTGTGAAATTATTCACTGTAAAGAGTTTAAAAATACACAAAGTCACAGTCATGGCTTGATTTGAATGATTTTACTGCCAATACACCCATACGCACATGCACACTAACTGAGATATTCGTGTGAAAATAATTTATCCGCAGCAGGGGAAGGACAAAAGGGGTCATTTTGTTGCGTAATGAGCATGTCCCTCAGCCCTTGCTTGAAGGAGGACAGGAAGAGGAGTAGACCATGGTGTTGGGGCTCAGAATGGAAGATGGTGGCTCTTGCTGGGGAGTTGACCACTGAGTATCCTGAGAGGTCAGTTTGCTTCCAGTCATGGACATGGACATGGACATGGACATGAACATGGCCATGGTAAAATGGAACTTCTAGATCATAAACAATAGAAGACAGAGGGGACACCATTAGAAATTGTCCAGGAGAAGAAATTGTGCTGGTAGCACAGGGACCACGGGGACCATGGGGCCAGGGTCAGCTTGGAGATACGTGGGTGGCTTTGCCAGTGATGTTTCCTTTGTTGGTGCGTCACTAAACGACTTCAGATGGGGGTTTGCTGCATTTGTGGTGACCTTCGGGGCTGAACGTTAACCCGAGGAAAAGATAAGGAGCAGCACTCAAGATAATACCTGGAAGTAGCTTGGTGGCTTAGTAACTCTGTTGTAAAAATAAGATTTCTTCACTATGAAAAGAAGAAATGGAAGGTGGCAAGACCTCCTTGCTTATGGAACACCCCCTTGTTACTCTCCTTTCTCCCCTCCCCCAGCCCCCCCCCCCCAAACGCTGAGCGCAGCAGTAGGGTTGCAGGGGCCAGTCCTCAGCTTTGCTTCAGCCGTGAAATCCCATCGGCCACAGAGCCGGTTTCCTCCATCTCAGCTTTCTAAATCTTCGTTCCAAACCAAGCTCCTGTTTGGAGATGGGAATTTTAATTCAAATTGCAGTGGCCTTTACAGGCTTCTTTTTCTATTGTAAACAAACAAAACAAACGCCCGCCCCCATACTTTTGAAGCCAGGCCATTTGAAACATGCCTGCCATTAACAAGCAAGCCAGTGAGACCACTACCGAAGGGGAACTTTTGCGATAGGGAGTAGGTGGGTGAGGGGGAGATACCTGTGGCCACACCCCTTGGGAGTTACGGTTAAGGATGGAAACATCTTAGAATGGCTGGTATATCTTTGACATAGCAGCAAGACTAACATATTAGGTGGTTTACAATTCAATTGTCTTAAGGCCCATCCAACAAGGATTTATTTGTATTTAGCTTTGCCTTTGAAACATCCCACTGGTCTGGCTTTTGTAAAAGGCAAACCTAGCCTATTCATTTTCCTTCTCCCTCCCTCAACCCTTATTGAGACACATAAATAAAAGCAGGCTGGTAGGCGAGACCAGCAGCTCGATATAGCTATGATTTCGACTTGACTGGATGACTTTTGGAGAGACATTTGAGTTTTAAGCTCATGCGGTGTGAGTTGGTTCAGTGGCGCAGATGGCTCTGCCCAAGAAGAGGCTGATGGGATGGAGGAGTTAATCAGTATTTCCGAGGGTACATGCTGCTCCCCCCAGGGTGCGCATCTAGAGGAGAAGATGGCTAATTTTAGTTGGAACTTCCTACGTTTATATTATAAGGCTTTCTTTATTTTAAAAGCACATATTTATAATCAAGGATTAACTCTGCCCAAGGAAGTAAAAATAGTAGGGGAACCAAGAAAGGTAAACATATTTCAAGGCCATCTTTATTAAGAAACTCCTTGGGCATGCAAAAATTGCTCTCCAATGGCTCGCCTCAAATTCTAGGTCCTCGTTAACTTCAGCTGCTGCAGCTGAATTTTCCTGCCACTGGAGTCTTCTCTTTCCTTCGTGAATAGCCAGTCTAGAATTCCTCGGGAGAAGTCACTGAAGAAACAGGCCTTAAAGGCACAGGACAAAAGGGTGGCAGAGAGTGTGGGGGTTACCTCAATGCAGAATTCAGGGTACGAGATGCTTGATTTGCCAGTTCCTAGTCAACCTAAGACGTGGAATCTCTTACAGAAACACTCAGCATGCACATGTTTGCGCGGGGCGGTGCAGAGGTTTGTACAGCAGCACTGCTGGAATCCTGCACGTTTAGGGATGTTCCGTGTCCATCGTGATGGAACTGAGTTGATTGCTTCCCGTACCGCGAAGTACTTGGCAGCCGTTAGAAAGAATGCAGTAGTGGTAAATGCCCTCTGCAGGGAGATTCTCAGGACGTATGGTTATGTGGAAAAAGGAACTTGCAGAACAATGTACACAATGTATACAACATAAAAGAACAATGATTCTTTTAAATTAAACAGCTGTATAATATACTTGTATGTACACATGTTGCAGGTATATGACTAGAACAGGGATGGGAAGGATGGCCGTGAAACCACAGTCCTGGCTAATTTGGGGGAGAGAGGAGAAAAGGTGATTTTTATATTTTGCTCTCTAGAATTGATTTGTGTTTGAATCTGAATCATAAGAATGTGCTTATGTTGCTTGTGCAATTTTTAAATAAGATTTTATTTATATTTTAGAGAAAGGGGAAGGGGGGAGAAATAGAGAGAGACATCAGTTTGCAAGAGAAACATTGATGGGTGGCCTCTTGCACATCCTCAGCTGGGGTCCTGGCTCACAACCCAGGCATGTGCCCTGACCAGGAATCGAACTGGCCACCTGTCTGTTCTTAGGCCAGCGCTCAACACACTGAGCCACACCAGCCAGGGATGCTTATGCAATTTTCAAAAGGTCATCTGATGCATTCAGTTTCTCCTGAAAACAGGAAGTACTAACTTTGTAATGATATGTTGAACCCCTTGTGTGGGTAGTTCTTTGGCATCTGATTTCATCCCACCCACCCTCTTCAAGAGTTAAAATCCAAGAGTGATGATTTCTGTGCCCACCTCTCTAATTCACACCCAGGTGATGTAACTGGTTTAACATGTTTGCCCTACCCTCGGAGCTGGAGGGGTTTCTCCCTCTCTCCTGAGAGCGTATCTCCCTCTCTTCGTGACCGCTTTAACTTGATTATTTTTCTAAGCCAGGCTGCCCTGGCCCTCGTGTGCCCTGGTGACTTCACTCTTCCTATTTCGAGTCTCAGGCCTGTAGAATGAATGGAGGATCAACTTTCACCAAATTAATTATTTTGATAACGGAAGCTGATGAAAAGTTCTGAGTTCTATTGGCAGTTAGAACAATTCATCTTGATGACTGACTTGTTTTTTTTTTACCACAAGAAGAAGAAAGTCCTTTGGATCTAAATATAATATATACCAGATTCTGCTCTACCAAAGAATGAGCCAAGGAAACTCTTCTTCCCCTGTGTTTCAGTTACCTATTTCTGGTAACTATTTCAGTTATCTGTTTCTCACAAAGCCATGGCTGGTCTCTGCACATGGCATCAGCTGGGGCAACTCAATGAGGGGCTGAAGGATTCACTTTCCAGGTGGCCCATTCATGCGGCTGGCACATCGGTGCTGACCGCTAACTGGGAGCTCAGCAAGGCTGGTGGGCCAGGGTCCTCAGGGCCTTTCTAGGTGGGCCTCCACACAGGATGGCTGGGTTTCCCCACAGTGTGGTGTCTGGGTTCCAGAAGGAATCATCCCAACAACACAAAGCAGGTGTGTGTTGTATTTGCATTACATTTTAATGACCTACCCTCAGAAGTTACATAAGGTCAATTCCACTCTGCCCTCTCGGTTGAGGCAGACTCATGGCTTACTCAGGTTCAAGAGGAGGGGATATAGACCCCATCTCTGGATTGCGGCAGATGGAGGCCATCTATTGGCCATGCCTTGGTTTTGAGAAATAGCACAGAGAGAATTGATTACTAAATCCGAAGTAAAAAATAATAGCAGTTAAGCAAATGTAAAGATTGAGACGCTGACATTTCCAGATCTTCCTCAATCAGATCTTCTGTAGTTTGGTTGATAATGAATTTTCCAAAATCCAGTAAAACTTACTGTCAAATGCAAAATGCAAAAGAATGACAGTTCAAAAAAGTTAGCCTGACCAATCAAGCAACTCTTCTGAGAAAAGTAAACCAGCCTCTCTGGTTGGGTAGCTCAGTTGGTTAGAGCATCTTCCCAATACGTCAAGTTTGCAAATCCCGGTCAGGACACAGATAAGAATCAACCACCGAATGCATAAACAAATGGAACAACAAATAGATATTTATCTCCCTCTCTCTCTCTAAAATCAATGAATAAAAATTAGAAAATAAAAAATAAAACAACCCAATGCCAATGTGAAATTTAGGATTATTTATTACTTACTTAATTTGACTTATCTAAACCTCTCTTTTGTAAGAGAGAGAAATAGGTAATTATATCACACCATCTTATTTATTAATTAAATGATACAAGGTAATAAAAGTTTATTGGGATTTTTAATTAAAGAATATACAGTCATTATTAAGATTATTGTGAACATTACTTTGTCACCTATTAAGATAACTTTCTTGCATCTTCATTGTATCTTGGTGGAAAGAAATAATACATTTCAAATAATGATTTCTATTTTACTTGATTAAATTTTGATTAAAATGAGTGTTTCATATATAAATCCTGTTGCTTTCTCATATGGTTTGAACGTGCTCCATTCAGAAGAGCATTCCCTAAGCAGTGAAAAATTCATTTGGAATGTTTTCTGAACTTTCTTAGTGACTCGATGGGAGGGCTTTTGGTGGTGAGAATGGAGTAGGAACAAATATGGGAGGAAGATGGTTTTGGTAAACCTCACATGGTAAACTTCTTGTAAAAATTGCCATAGGGTGCTAAAGAGTATTGCAAGCTTCTAGAAAAGGGGCTATATAAATGCAAAATACAACAATTTTATCCTTTTTTTAAAGTATGCAAGTGAGAAAGGGTCAGTCTATTTGGCTTAGAGTTCTTCTTTTTTAAAGATTTTACTTATTTACTTTTAGAGAGAAAAGAAGGGAGGGAGAAAGAGAGAGACGTGTGAGAGATACATCCATCAGCAGCCTGTCTCATGCCCCCTACTGGGGACCTGGCCCACAACCCAGGCATGTGCCCTGACTGGGAATTGAGCCAGCGACCCTTTGGTTTGCAGGCAGGCACTCAATCCACTAAGCTGCACCAGCCAGGGCACAACAATTTTATCTCTTAAAGATAAGTAGAAGATGGGAAAAGACTATGACAGATATACACCTGTACCTTGGAAAAGCTTCCTTGCCCTTTGGCAGGTAAAGAAGTGGGAGAGAGGATTCTCCACCTCAAGTGGGGTCAGAGGAGAAAGCTCCTTAGGCAATTCCACGTCAGCCAGAGACAGTGGCCATGGGCAGTTGGCAGAGAGTCACTCCTTGCTGCCATAGAGCATTTATAGAAATGAAGCTAAATGAAGTATGGTGGCGGTTGGAGAGGAACATGTTGGTACTGGCACTGAGGTAAAATAAGCAGAGGTGACTGTAGATCTTTGCACCAGAGAAGAAAAAAAGAGGAACCAACACCCCCACAAAACAGGCAAATTGGCAAATTTGCCTTAGGCTGGGAGAGTGAGATTAGAGAGCAAAGGAACTGCCAGTGCTAGTTTTGGGGCAGAGGGCGTGAGGGAGATGTTTTGAAATCGACTGGGGTGACGGCTATACAACACTGTGGTTATACTAAAAGAGCACTGGACTGACAGTTTCAATAGGCTAATCATATGGTATATGAATTAAATCTTAATAGAGCTGATATTTTGAAAAACTAAATCTAAAATTGAGTATAAGTAAAAATATATGTGTAGATTAATAAAAACTTATGCTGCATGGAGAAAACAAACACACCATTGACTTGTTCATCACTGTGTCCCTGTCTCTCTTGCAAATCATGTAACCCCTTTTGTTAGTTTCTTCTGTGTCTTTCCAGGGCTTGAAAAATGCATATATAAGCAAACATGACTATATAGTCCTTTGTTCTTCCCTTTCTTACACGATATAAGTGAACAAACAAAATAGAAACAGACTTACAGATACAGAGAACAGAGTGATGGAAGCCAGAGAGGAGGGGTGTTGGGCAGTGGGTGGAAAGAGGTGATGGGATTGAGAAGTACTAATTGTTAGTTACAGAACAGGCGTGAGAGTGTAAGGTAAAGCATTGGGAATATAGCTAACGGCATTGTAATGACTGTTGTGTAAACTGTTCTGCTGTTTGCATTTTCTCTGTGCAATGCATGTCAGAGATCTTTCCACAGTAGCACACGGAGAGCTCCCTCGCTCATTTTCGCGGTGCTCAGTCTTCTGTTGTGCCACTGTTCTAATGACTATTTAACCAATCTTCGATCGATGGACTTCAGGCTATTTCCAGTCTTTCACTTCCGCAGTGTTGCAGTGAAAAACCATGTACATATGTCATGTCATTCATTACAAGACAAATCTGGGAGACAAAGTGAGATTGGTAGATGAAAAGGTAAAAACATTCATAATTTTGACAAATTCATAATTTACCAAATCATTCCACATTTTGTACTCCCACCAGCCGTGTATGATAGGTCTGGATTTCCCCATACTTTTGCTCATGTTGTTGTGTTGACAAAATTTCTAGCTGGTGAAACAAAATTATCTGTATTGTTTAAATGTTTTTCTTTAAAAAAAAACAACCCAGATTTTATTTATCTATTTTTAGAGAGAAGGGAAGGGAGGGAGAAAGAGAGAAACATCAATGTGTGGTTGCCTCTCATGCGCCCCCAACTGGGGACCTGGCCTGCAACCCAGGCATGTGCCTTGACTGGGAATTGAACCTGAGACTCTTTGGTTTGGTTAGTACACAGTAGTTTTTCTACTGAGTCACACCAGCTGAGGCTAAATATGTTGTTCATATTACTAATAAAGTCAAGTTTTTAATACATTTAAGAGCCCACTGAATTTGTTTTTCTGTGAGCCATCAATGTTCTGTGACCATTGTTTTCCCCCTTTGGCATGTGTCTTGACTTTGTCGTATTTTTTTCCCATGTAGAGGTTTTTGATATTTATGGAATTAAGTTTATCAATGCTTCTTTCCTGGCTCTGGATTTTGGGTGATAGTAAGAAAGCCTCCTCCTCTCCGAAGTTCCAAAGCAGTCCACCCACAGTGTTCTTCCCGTACTTTCATGGTTTATTTACTAAGTGCTTTCAAGTGTTTATTAAAATATAAAGTTAAAAGAAAATGGAAAGCAGCTACCAATATTTGAGATTCAAGTGATAACTTATTGTAAACAAGCAAAGAACAGTTAACTAACATTAAATGTCGTTATATGTTTAACTAGTTAAGAAATGCTTTTGTATATGAAGATGGATACCTTGTAATAGTTATCAGGTAAATACTGAAGCATTCTCAGCTTTGAACTTTGTACAAATGTAAAAAGGAAAAGAGGTGGGATCTATTTCCCCATCCATTGCATCTCAGCTCACCTTGAGGCTTATTCTGACCAATAGAATGTGACAAAGGTAATATTGTACAATTTCTGAGCCTGGCAGGCTCTCTTGGAGATCAGATGCTGTGTGAAGAAGACGAGCCTGCAGCCAGCACCAAGCCCCACATACGCGAGTGAAGCCGTGTTGAATCAGCCAGCTCAGGGTAAGCTGTAGCTGGACCGGAGTCCTGCAGATGGCCCCCTGGGAGACCAGCTGAAGAATGGCCCCGCCGAGCTCAGCTGAGCCCAGCCCAAGTCGCTGAACCGTAGAGTAACAAGCCAATAGTTGATTTAAGTCCCTATTTTTGGGATGTGGTTTATTACACAGAAAATAAATAATGCATACACATGGTTTTGTAGGGAGTTTTGAAAATGCTGAAAGCTAGGCTCAATTTTGTTCATTCACACACTCTTCACCTCCATGCAGAAAGGATCCAAGACTGCTGTGGTGGGCAGACCCTAAGGTGACCCCCCATTATCCCTGCCTTCTGGTGTTCACGCATCTGTATAATACCCTCTTCTTTTGCTTTTTAAAATAATTATTTTATTTATTTATTTTTAGAGAGAAAGGAAGGAAGGGAGAAAGAGAAGCAGAGAAACTTCAATCTATCTTCCTCTTGCATGGCCCCAACTGGGGACCCAGCCCGCAATCCAGGAATATGCCCTGACTGGGAATCGAACCAGCAACCTTTTGGTTTGCAGGCCAGCACTCAATCCGCTGAGCCACATCACCCAGGGCTAATCCTCTCCTCTTGAGTGTGAGTTGGAACTAATGACTGTTTCTAACCAATATGGCAATGGTGATGGGATGTCATTCCCCTGATTATTTTACATGATGTCGTACTCCATTATGCTACAGATTCACACTGGAGATTTCCTTGTTGGCTTGATGAAGTAAGTGGCCAAGTTGAAGAAACTCATGCAACCTTTAGGAACTGAGGGCGGCCTTCAGCCAACAGCCAGCAAGAAGCAGAAACCCTCCCCTCTACAACACAGGGAAATAACTTCTGCCAATAACTTGAGCATTCTTGGAAGCCAGTCCTCCACCAGCTCAGTCTCCAGATGAGAATGCAGCTCAGCTGATACCTTGACTGCATCCTCATGAATCCCAGAGCAGAGGGTCCAGCGAAGGCGCCTGGCGTCTGCTCCACAGCAACTGTGAAATAATAAATGCATGCTGTTTGTTCCTCAACACAGAACATGAATACAGCCACGGAGGTAGCCTGAGCATTCAGTCCTTTGCCAGGAAGGCAGCCCTTGCTCCTAGAAGAAAAAAATTGCGGTTCGTGAAAAGAGGAGGACATTCCATAGCTTGGTGTCCAAATTTTGGCATCTCTGGGCCACCCTAGAAGAAGAAGAGTTGTCTTGGGCCACACATTAAATACACTGTGACATGGAATCACACACACAAAAAAATCTCATAATGTTTTAAGTAAATATACGATTTTGTGTTGGGCCACATTCACAGCCATCGTGGGCTGCATGGGGCCCACAGGCCACGGGTTGGACACCCCTGCTTTAGAAGGTCAATTCTCATCACACCCTGATTTATTTTAAAATCCTGGGGCAGGAGGGTATATTATTTGCATGGCTGACTCAAAACATTGAGGATCATTACTCAAAGAAGGTAGGTCAGGAAACAAATTAAATTTGTATGCATGTGTAAGGGGTTATTTCCTAGGTACCAATGAGGAAGCTAGTCAATTTCCATTGAGCTGCAAAAAAGAGAAGTATGTTAAGTACAAAAAAATTTACCTGAAGTCAATTGCAGGAAGGTGGCTTTGGTCTAAAACTCCAATCACAGTAGAGACGTTTAATTATACGTCAGGAGATGAGTGACCTCCTGTCCACTTTGAGACAAGCCAGAGGTGGGAGTCATCCTTGAAAACCCATTTTCCTTACCCCCCACTCACTCCGTAGTCAATCTGCCGAGTCCTCTCAGTTTTACTTCCTAAGTATCTCTTGAAAACATGCATTTCTCATGTTCTCTTCTTCCATGATCAAAGTTAAGTTGCCATACGGTTCTGAGGGACTACTGCAGAAACTAACTGGCTCCCGCATCCATTGTGACCACCTCCTTTGTGTGCTTGGTGAGCTTGTCAAGGTGCAAGTCTGATAATATTTCACACCCAACCATTCCATTTTTCCCCACGTGGGTATTTGAAATATCTTCAATGACTTCTCATTGTGTTCAGATGGAAAAAGACCAAGATCTTAAAATGGCCTCATAGCTCTGCATGATTTGATGCTTGCCACTATTGCTTTTGACAGACCCTCCCCCTCAGCCTAGCCAAGGTGGTCTTCTGCTTGATTCTCCATCATCCTATGATCTTTCCTTGCCTCAGGGCCTTTGTACCATGCTCCTAGGAGTGACCAACCCCGATTTGATTTAGTTAACTCACATTCATTTTGGGGCTTACTACTTCCTTCGAGTTGTTTTCTTGAGTTCCAGAAAATATAAGTCTCTCGTATATTTGAGAATACACGCTCTCATAATGCTGTATTCCTTATGTACTCAAATGTATTAAAAACATTTCTCAGTTCGCACATTAATTAGTGTGATGATTCACGTAATATCTGTGCCCTTCGTCACACCGCCTCGTGATACCTGTGACTGTGTCTCTTTTGGCTAGGTTGACAGCCTCATCGCTTAGCACAGTGCCTGCCATGCAGCAAGTAGGCGTTTATGCAAATACAGGGGTGGGCAAGTGTAGGTCTACAGTTGTTTGTGTGGAAAGATACATTCGGGTTATGATGATCACAATAGCTTTACTAACTGAAAAAATGTCTCAATGGCACAGTGCACTTAGGTACAATACAATCTTGTCCGTGCCCGAAATGCTCATCTTCCTTATTTACACGTCCTGGTAGTCTACTGGCTCCACTCAAGCACCTGGTGGCAGAGAGTTCTTTACTGTCATCAATGAACCTAATTTTGCCCACCCCTGTATTTGTTCATGGATTGAATCAAGGACCTGGGTTCTAGGGCAGGCTTTGCACTTTGCCAGATGTGTTTGTTGGGAGATTACTTGACTTCTCTGAACCTCAGTCTCTTCACAAGTTAAATATTGTCATGGTCTGGGATTCCCAGAAAGCAGGACCTAAGACCAATAGTACCTTTTGTGCTACTATTTTGTTAGGGAGTGCAACTCCTGGAAACAGGACCAAGGGAGGGGGGTATAGGAAACCATTCTGCATGGTGTGGGCCCAGCTCCCAGTGGAAAGCGGGGTCTGATGCACAGGACCCACATCCACGCATAGGTTCTCCCATGGGGAATCAGGCCTGCATTGCACCTAGGCCACTTTGAGACTTGCTTTTGCTAAAACTCCCTCACCCTGAATTGAGGCATCAAGTGCTTACAGTTACTTCCTAAAGTCTGTGCTAAACCTCCCCAGTATGGAGTGCAACTGGTTCAACCACTTTTCCCCTTGATCTGCCACATCCTCCTCTTTGGAGTAATTAGCAACACTCTTTCCTTTGTTTTCTGTAAAAGGTAATCACCTGCAGTGAACCTGTGTATAGTAAATGAGGACCAGAAAAGCAATAAAATTCTGTCAAGGCAAGGGTCATTGCGCTCTCCTCTTGAGAGAGTAGCAGTGCCATCCCTTTTCCTCTGCAGGACTCGTTAGTCCGTGTGAATTTGTCTCATTCCATCCATAACGCTGCGGACCCCATGAGCCAGGGTCCGTGTCTCGGGGGAGTGAAGAGTGATGGAGGGAGAGCCATATCAGGAATGGGTGGCTGAGCTTGCTATAGCTCAGTGCCACTGAGAAGTTGTAGAGAGGATCCCCACAATCCCTTTGGGAGAGAGAGGGGGACATTCGTCCACCAGCTTGAAGTGCTAACTCCTGCATGGTGCCAGGTTGTCCCTCGTGGGTGGGGGTGTGGTGGTGTCAGACGATGTTACTTCACGGGTCCGCACAGGACTGCAGCCCAGCGCAGGCACCTCCGCTGAGGGTCCTGGTGGGGGTTTCCGGAGAACAGGCCTGGTGCATCCTCAGCAGTCAACAAATAAATGCTTGTTGTTATTAGGAACCTATATTTTGGTTCCCCAAATATCATATTCTTTCCCTTTCTTCCCCTCCTGCCCCCTTTTTCTAGACAAGGTGGTTTTGAAAGTCCACCTTGTGGAAAATAAGGGAAAAAATGCTAGGAAAACTGAGGAAAGAAAAAAGAGCAATTTATGTACAGTCTCAATAATTTGAAGAGTGTGGGGCATATTTTTGTAGACAAAGTATGTGGCTATTCATTACATTTATTTTTTCAACAGCTCATTTTTTAATTGTATTTTTCCGTTACCATTTATCCCCCATACTCTCTTCTACCTCCACCCACCTCTCTCCCTACCACAATTGCCACAACTGTTGTTCATGTCCATGAATTCTTTTTTCTTTTTGAAATATTTTATTTATTATGCTATTACAATTGTACCATTTCCCCCCCTTTATTCCCTTCTGCCCTGCACACTACCTCCCACCCACGTTTTAGTTCATGTGCATGTGTCATACATATAAGTTCTTTTGCTTCTCCATTTCCTACACTATTCTTAACCTCCCCTGTCTATTTTCTACCCACTATCTATGCCATTTATGCTACTTATTCTGTGTACCTTTCCCCCATTCTCCCTCTCCCACTCCCCATTGATAATCCTCCATGTGATCTCCATTTCTGTGATTCTGTTCCTGTTCTACTTGTTTGCTGAGTTTGTTTGTTTGTTTTGTTTTTTTTTTTAGATTCGGTTGTTATTAACTGTGAGTTTGTTGTCATTTTACTGTTCGTGTTTTTGATCTTCTTTTTCTTACATAAGTCTCTTTAACATTTCATATAATAAGGGCTTGGTGATGATGAACTCCTTTAACTTGACCTTATCTGGGAAGCACTTTATCTGCCCTTCCATTCTAAATAAAAGCTCTGCTGGATAGAGCAATCTTGGATGTAGATCCTTGCCTTTCATGACTTGGAATACTTCTTTCCAGCCCCTTCTTGCCTGCAAGGTTTCTTTTGAGAAATCAGCTGATAGTCTTATGGGCACTCTTTTGTAGGTAACTGTCTCCTTTTCTCTTGCTGCTTCTAGGATTCTCTCCTTCATTTTAATCTTGGCTAATGTAATTATGGTGTGTCTTGGTGTGTTCCTCCTTGGGTGCAACTTCTTTGGGGCTCTCTGAGCTTCCTGGACTTCCTGGAAGTCTACTTCCTTTGCCAGAGTGGGGAAGTTCGCCTTCATTATTTTTTCAAATAAGTTTTCAATTTTTTGCTCTTCCTCTTCTCCTTCTGGCACCCCTATGATTTGGATGCTGGAATGTTTAAAGATGTCCTGGAGGTTCCTAAGCTTCCCCTCATTTTTTAAAATTCTTGTTTCTTCATTCTGTTCTGGTTGAATGTTTATTTCTTCCTTCTGGTCCAAACCGTTGATTTGAGTCCTGGTTTCCTTCCCGTCACTGTTGGTTCCCTGTACATTTTCTTTTATTTCACTTTTCATAGCCTTAATTTTTTTCTCTAATTTGTGACCATATTGAACCAATTCTGTGAGCAACCTGATTACCAGTGTTTTGAACTGTGCACCTGGTAGGTTGGCTATCTCTTCTTCTAAATGTTGTGTTTTTTTCTGAAGCTTTGATCTGTTCTTTCATACGGGCCATTTTTTTTGTTTTTCTTTCGTACGGGCCATTTTTTTGTCTTGGTGTACCTGTTATGTATGAGGGGCGGAGCCTTAGGTGTTCACCAGGGTGGATCAACGCACAGTGCTGTGTTGTGTCGCTGTGTTGGGGGAGTGTTCCGAGAGGGGACAGTGCCATTTGCTCTGCTCTCTGCAGATTTTCAGTCACTTCCCCTGCTACCCACAAGCAAATTGGGCCCTTCTGGTGCTGATTCCCATGTGGGTGAGTTTGTGTACATTCTAGGACCCTGTGGGTCTCTCCAATGAACCCTCCTGTGAGGCTGGGAGTTTCTCCTAATGCCACCTCAACCCCCACAGGTGTTTTCAATTGGTGTTTTGAGGCTTTATTTCCCCGTGCTGGGGCCCTGGGTTGTGAGGTCTGTCTCGCTCCCCTGTTGTTCCTCCTGGTTTATCTGCATGAGAATGTGGGACCACTCAGTCTGCCAGCTGCCACCTCACTGGGTCCGCTAGCTGCCGCCTTGTCTCGAGTCCTCTCCGCCCAGCTGCCTGTCTCTGCCTGTCCTACCGGTCTGGATGAATGTTTCTTCTTTAACTCCTTGGTTGTCGGACTTCTATACAGTTAGATTTTTCTGTCGGTTCTGTTGTTTCTTGTTTTAAAATTTGTTGTTGTCTTTTCGGTTGTGTGAGAAGGCACAGTGCGTCTACCTACACCTCCATCTTGGCTGGAAGTCTGTGTCCATGAATTCTTTTTCTTTTTTGCTCTATCCCTCCACCCCCCACCCCACCCACAGGCATTACATTTATTATAGCATTGTTTGTTGTAGCAAAGGATTAGAAACAACTTAATGTCTATCAATAGGGGATTGACTAAAAAAATTATGGTATGTTTATACAGTAGGTTATGATGCAGCTGAAACAAAGCATGAAGAAGCTCTTAAGTATTGCTGTAGACAGCTCTCCAACATCAAATCAAGATAAAAAACAATGTAGAAATGTGCTTTTATTTGCATAAAAAGGGAAAAAGTTTACTTTCATATTTGTTTGAATGTACATTTAAAAAACTCTGGAAGGATATCTAAGAAAGTAATATTAGTTGTTAACTTTGTGTATGTGAGGTCCGTCTGGAAAACATCAGACCGTTGTTAATGAGAACGGTTTGCATGACATTGATGTAACCTGGCAGCCAAGGAGAGTGGACTGGAATGCGCATGTGTGAACAATGATTACTTCACTGTACTAGTCAGTGGGGTTTGTACTGTGTGGTTGTTGCATTCAAAATGACTGAGAGAGTGGAGCAACAAATCTGCATCAAATTTTGCATTAAGCTTGAATATTCCTCCCCAGAAACTATTGGGATAATTCAGAAGGCCACAGCTATGAGCAACTGGTGATTGGCAGCTTCATCATGACAATGCGCCCACTCATACATCACATCTTGTGCAGAGTTTTTTGGCAGAAACATCAAATCACCCAGGTGACTCAGCCCCCCTACAGTCCAGATTTGGTGCCCTCACACTTCTGGCTTTTCCCCAAACTAAAATCACCTTTGAAAGGGAAGAGATTTCAGACAGTGGATGAGATTCAGGAAAATACGACACGGCAGCTGATGGTGATTGGGAGAACTGTGTGAGGTCCCAAGGTGCCTACTTCGAAGGGGACGGAGGCCTCATTGTCCAATGTGCAATGCTTCTTGTATGTTCTTCAATAAATATCCCTATTTTTCACAGTATGTGGCTGGATACTTTCTGAACAGGCCTCATATAGGTGCCTATGTATTTTGGTGCCCTTACTGCATAAAACATGACCCCAAATTTATCAGCCTAAGACAACAAATATGTATTATCTCACAGTTTCTGTAGTTCAGAAATGCAGGAACAGCTTAGAGGGTGGGACTGGCTCAGAATCTCTCATGAGGCTGCAATCAAGATGTCAACTAAAGGCTTGACTGGGCCTGGGGGATCCACTTCCAAGATGACTCACTCACACGGCTCTGCGCTGGAGGCCTCAGTTCCTTCCCAGCAGGACCTCTCCAGAAGGCTGCTTGCATGTCTACATGACATGGCTGCTGACCTTCCTCAGAGTGAATGATCTCAGAGGGAGAGGTGGAGAGAGATGGAGAGATATGGAAAGAAGGAGAGCAAAGAAGCTGCAAAGATTTTTGTGACCTAATCTGTCACACAGTCACACCTGCCATATTCCATGCATCTGGAGAGGGGAATTAGGCTTCACCTTTTGAGAGGAGGAGTATCAGAGAATTTGTTGACATATATTTTGAAACCGCTCAGGCAGGGGAAAGGGGAAACAACTGGGTCAATAGAGGCAGGTCTGGAAAGAAGATTTTCCCTATGTTTATGCTTCTTCAACTATGTATTTGACTATATTAATCCAATAATAAGTTAATTACATTTCTTTTACAAGGAAATATATTTAAGCTCTTTGGGAAAGAATTGGGAGATGAAAAAAAAAAAAAAGAAAGAAAGAAGGAGAAAGCCAAACAGGACGTGAATAGGAAAACTTGTTTGAGGCTTTGCCCAGAAGAGCAGGGAAATAAAAAGGTCAACTTTGTGCTCACCCCTCCCCTTCCTCCCACCCATGCCAGGGCCTGGCGTGGTGACCGTGTGTGAGCAGCTCCGGATAATGGTTCTGTGGAGGAGGAAAGCCTCTGTAGCCAGGATGTTGTACGGGACAGGCGTTTATCATTTATGAGGGCTTAAGTCCTGTTACAACAATGTTTCTATCTAAGCCATTCTGTTGCCACTGCCCGTGGTCATTGCTGATTTTAAATATTAGATGGCGTACAATGTCATTCTTAATAGGTCATGTTTTACTTACTTGCTCCACCCTTCTGGCCTTCCAAAACCCCTCTCTGGTTTGATATTTGTTCTTTAACAGAACTTGCACAAACCTGTTAAGCAAGCCAAGAGAATGTAGCCTAGTAATTAAATTGAGGGAGATTTTAACGTCCGCAAAGACGTGGCATGGAATTCGAACAGGTGTATTGTCTCTCCATAAAGTTCCTTACGGGCGCGTGCACCGGGCAGCACTAACTGTGCTCGTTGCGCCCCGGTGGTCACTTTACACGTTGGGAGGTAAGGCGAAAAGTTTTACAAACCAAACTACTCAATTTGTTTTAACTTCTTTAATCCAGTAATACACCTAGAAAACATGACAAGTCCACTTTCAAGTTATTTCGAGGCGGTTGCTGCTTCAGAAGGGTCAGGGAGTGCGGGCAGAGAGCCCTCCCCTCCCTCGCCCTCATCCGCGGCGACCCAAGTCCTTTCTGTGTCTCGGGGACCCTGGACTCCAAGCCGGTTCCTGCTGGCCCGGCCAAGGCCAACTCCGAGGGGGGTGGTGTCCGGGAGCTAAGGGCACAGCCGGAGGCTGAGGAGCGCACCCTCGCGAGGCCACGTCCCCCATTCGTGGCTCCAGCCCTGGCTTCTTGAGAGGCGAAGTAGGAGGCGGACCGGGGAGGACATGCGATGGAAAGGGGGCCACGGGGCGGGCGGTGAAGGGGCGCTAAGGAAGGGGAGGGGGCGGCGGCGACCCCAGGGCTCGCGGGTCCTCCGCCGCCGCTTCCGGCGCCCTGTGGGCCAGCCCCGGCCGGCGGTGCCACATCCTCTGGTGACGTCAGCCAGCGCCGCCATATTGGGAAGGCACGGCTGCCGCCGCCGCGGAGCTCGGGCTGTCTGCGGGTCTGCGGCTGCGGGAAGGAAGGAGGGAACCTGTGCCGCGCCGACGCCCGGCCAGCCCGCTTCGCCCGGACCCCGGACCCGTCTCCCCATGAGTGCCCCCAGTTCGGCTGCCGACGGACGTTGCCCCAGCATCCGGATTTAACACAGAAGCCCGGGGCCGGGGCCGCTCGGGGAGGAGGAGGAGAAGAAGGGAGAAAAGCCGGTAGGTCCCGTCCCTGTCGGCCCGGCGCAGCGGCCTCGGCCGGAGCCATGACCTCGCTGACCCAGCGCAGCTCGGGCTTGGTGCAGCGGCGCACCGAGGCCTCCCGCAACGCCGCCGACAAGGAGCGGGCGGCCGGGGGCAGCGGCGGCAGCGGTGAGGACGACGCGCAGAGCCGCCGTGACGAACAGGACGACGACGACAAGGGCGACTCCAAGGAAACGCGGCTGACTCTGATGGAGGAGGTGCTCCTGCTGGGCCTCAAGGACCGAGAGGTGCGGGCAGGGCGGGGGCGGCCTGCGCGAGGCCCGGGTGTCTCGGGCGTCTGCCCTTTCAGCTCCCGAGCCCTGCTCCCGGAGCGCCCAGCTGGCCTGGGGCTTGCAGGTCCTCCCTGCACAGACGGCTCGGATTTTCCCTCCCTCGTCTCACATCGCTCCGTTCATTCCGACTCCCTGGAAGAAATCTGCATTTCTTCCTCGCCCTTCGCGCTTGGCTCATAGCCCGTGCAGACCCCAGGTGACCGTCCTCACCTGGAGACTGCCGGGTGGAGTGAAGCACCTGGCACCGCCAGCGCCCGGGACTCCTGGGGTTTGCAGGTTTTAGGACCTGGGAGGGCTCCACGGATCTGCTTTCTGGGAGATTTTTAAAAAGCTTAAGGTGTACTGTTTGGAATTTTTTTAAATGTCGGTGAGATGGTAATGGAGGCAAAGTTGTTTCACTGATAAAGTTAAAAGTCCAGCAAAATCCTGATGACACCTACTGGAAAATGACTTTCTAGGTAAACTTGCTTTGGGTGAGAGATAATTTTTAGTGTCGCTTTTACATTTTATCAGTTAATATTCTCCAGAAAGTATTGCCATCTTAAGCAATGACTTTTTCATGGGGCGCTTGAAATAGTAGGTTTGTGATTTCATGCAAGGCTTCAAAGCCTTAGGTAGGTTGAAGTTGCCATAGGTATTTCTTCGTGTTCTCACTTGGAAAGATGATTTCCACCTAAATATCTTATAAGAATTTTCACACGTAGAGAAGTTGAAAAAAAAATGCTACAGTGTACGCCTTTTGTATTCACCTCCTGTGTTCTGTCATTAACATTTTGCTGTAATTGCTTTATCGCCTTTTTACCTACAAAAAGGAGAGACTCCCAGATTTATGAGACTCCCAGATTTATGGAGAGATGATTAGTCTAAATGGTATTTGGTAAGGTGGTTGCAGAAGGTTGTTTTCTCTCAGCATGGAAACCAGACATTTTGAGAGTCAGATACAAAAATATATTGTTATTTTTCTTCTTTAAAAATTTATTTAAAAATTACAGTTGACATACAAAATTAGATTTATTTCAGGTGTACCTAAGTTTTGTTTTGATTGTAAGAATGTTTTCTCAATTCCAGGAAGGTGGGCAAAAAATTTTAATTCTTAAGAAACAGCTTAGTCTTACTTCATCAGTACTTATCAGATACAGGTGAGGTTATATATGTGTGGACTGTTGTGGATTCCGGATATTTAGTAATTGAATGAACTCAGGTTTGCCTTAATAGAACTGTCTAGAACATTTGCAATATCTAGGTTTTCCATTTGCTCAGGTTTTTACTAAGATCACATGAAAAAAGGTTATGTTCCTCTGGCTGGAAAGTGGGCCTAGGATGTATATGGTATTTCTTTTTGTTTTTTGGAAAAATAAACTAGATATCTAGTATCCTAGAATTGCCATTTTAGGAAGTATTTAACTTCCCTTTTTTGGCTTTACAATTCAGAATCTTGGTAATAAATTTTTTTTTGTTTATAATAAACATCTTTTTCTTTTGGGACAAAAGTAACATTTTAGAAAAAGAAAAAGCCAAGTGAAGAAAACAAGTTATCCTTATTCCTGAGTGGATATTTTGGTTTTATAATTTTTGAGACTTCTGTGAGGGTCTCACACTTAGAAATACTAAATAAGAAATACTAAATACTAAAATAAAACTACACTTAGAAATACTAAAACTAAAACTAGCTTTTGGACTTTTGAGTCACTCTGAGTGAGAAATTATGGAGGAAAAAATAAGTACCTTTTTTTTAAGTATGTTGCTCCAATGTTTAAGCTAAAGCATATCAACATGCTACTTCCCTGTGATGAGTTTTCATGAAGATAACCTAAATAATTTGTTGAAACTTAATGGTACTTAGAAAATGTAGATACTTTAAAGTTTTTTGGTGGCAAGTAATTGAAACCATCTGTTCTGTTTGTGTCAGGAGTCAGTATACTTTGCCATGTCATGGCCAAGGTCCAGACACTAGTTAATTCTGAGCATTTCTTGCTGATTTCAACAACCACCATAGGGAATATTTCCCCCCTGCTGCAGGCAGGTCCAGGGAATTGAAATGGAAGTGGGTGGGATTGGAATTTGGCATTGGTTTAGATTCAGGTATTAACCTATATATTTTTTCCTGTCCTCACATCTTCTCATACTAATAACCAGCCCTGTCAACTCATCCATTCATGTAATTCTGTGGAGGTTTCCCCCATGTCTTCAACTTGTGTCACTGTTTTTAGGGGGCAGGAGTGAGTTACTCTCTTACCTAGAGCCTAGGCATTTATGCTTGTTAATATTAGATTTTGACTTACTAAATTTGTTACAAACAAGCCCCAGACTGAAGCTATAATACAAGGTGGAGCAAAAGTAGGTTTACAGTTGTGAGTATGCAAAACAGTTTATTCTTGTATTATGATTTATTAAATATTGTATTTCCATATGAACAACAATCTTACCTGCTTTTGCCCCATCCTTTATATATAGTTCAGTAAACTTATTGCTTTAGCTTTTTTATTATTTTAACAAACTCAGCATCTACCTTTGTAATAACTGGATACTCTTAAGATATTTATATTTTAAGGTGAGGCAGGTCGTTAGTGGTGGACACACTTTATATATGTGAGCTAACCTTATTTGAAATCAAAATAAATTAAATTTTGAAATGGTGAAATTAGTTTTACTTTCATAGTTTTTTTCTTTTTAATTCTCACCTGAGGATATGTTTATGGATTTTAGAAAGAGAGGAAGGAAGAGGGGACGAGTGAGAGACAAAGAGAGAAAGAGAAACATTGATGTGAGAGAGAAATATTCATTGGTTGCCTCCCATATGCACCCCCACCGGGGATCAAACCTGCAACCTAGGTATGTGCCCTGACCAGGAATCGAACCCTGATCTTCTGGTATGTAGGATGGCGTGCTAATCAACTGAGACACGTGGCAGGGCTACTTTTACTTTTTAAAAAGCTGAGAGTCTTTTTGAAAACATTTTTTTGTTGTTGAATAATAAACCTACAGAAAAGTGCAAATCATAAATATGGTGAAGTTTCAAAACTGAACACACCTAGTAAGCAAGCATCTAGGTCAGGAAACAGAACATGACCAGCTCTCCAAATGCCCCATTGGATTTCCCTTCCAGTAACTGCCTGGTCCTGAAAGGTCACCAATAGCTTGGCTTTAGAATTCAGCATAGAGTGATTTTGCTGATTTTTGTACTTTGATTTGTTTGTGCCTTGCTTTTTGTTCAGCATTGTTTGTGTGATTCACTCATATTGTGCGAGGTTGTCTTTTGTTCATTCTTACTGAGTTACCAACTTTTAACACATTTACAATCTACAGTATTAAAAAGTTACTAGGGCTTATATCCTGACTAGTGTTTTCCCCCTCCCTCTTCCCTCTTTACTGAACAGAAGGCTCAGCTTTCCAGTAAGCACATAGTCTGGCTTCCGATTACCTATTACAGCTGACTCTAAAGTCATCGTGAAAGATGTTTTTAAAATTTAAGTACACATTTAAGGTTTTTTTTATTTTTATTTTAAACTAGTGATTTTTCTTTTTTGGCTTTTATTAAAACACAGATATGTGCATTCTTCTGGGGATTCCTGTGCTCAGTCTGGGGGGAGCATCAGTGACTCAGGTGTTGAAGTAAATCTTCAGTGGCCACACAAGAATGGCACATAGGCTTAAACTTGAATTTAACTTCCACATAGTTGGCACTATTTCTGTAATCTTGCTTGTGTTTGAGTGAGGGGGAGGGGCAGCAAATGATCCAGGTTTTTTCCCAACTAGTATTTGATTTTTCTGTGGATGTCACCAGTAGTCAGAGTGTTTTCAGAATGCCTCATTGAGAATTACCTCAAATAACTGGTGTCATGTGCTTTTATTTTATTTTTTAAAATTTTTATTTATTGATTATAGAGAGGAAAGGATTGGGAGAGAAAGAAACATCAATTTGTTCTACTTAGTTATGCATTCATTGGTTGATTCTTGTATGTTCCCTGACCGGGTATTGAACCACAGCCTTGGCGACACAACTCCAACCACCTGAGCTACCCAGTCAGCGTGGTGTCATATGCTTCCGAATATCTTCATTAGTGGCAAATCTGAGTGATTTAAGGTTGGATTTGGTTATTTTAAAGAACCAGGTATAATTCAGAGTAAGTCCATGGAATACCAAAAGTGGAAAGGGGTACTGTAGTCCTAGCCTGAGGTGTATCCTCTATTTAACATATTTAAGCTCTCTGAGCTTCAACGTTCTCTAAATAGAGAAATAGTCCTCTTGCATGATTGTTTTGATTGGGCCGTTGCAGACATGTATTTGTTTTACTGTCCACCAAGATTTCCCCATTTTGTCTTACTAGGGCCTTCCCCAATGTGTGTACCCAGGATGCCCTGTTGAAGCATTTACCCCTTCTTTTTTGTGGTGCAACCAGACCTAGACTTGTCCAATGAGGCCCCCCCCCCCGCCACTCTGCGTAGCAGAACAGGCTGCGGGGGTTTTTTGAGACCTGTCAAAGTCATGGCAGTGTGTGTGCCTCAGACTATTCTCTGACTTTGTTCCCAGAGCACACTGTTCTCTGATGTGGATCTCTGAGCTCTCTCACATCTGCAGGTGCTGTCTTTTCTACCCGTTCAGTTTTGTAAGCAACCTTTCAATTTTGTAAACTTCAAGAACAGTCTAGTAAAGTTTGTTTTTAAAGATAGCCAGGGTCAGTTACTAATGTTTCTCATGCTTGGAGACAAGAACCCTAATGCTGTATTTTTACCCTTTGTAGTCTGTCCTAAGCGTATACCCCAAGTACATGTTTAAAATGATGGAACTGACATTTGTGTGGCTTTTAGCCTGGCTCCAAAGATTGATTCCATAGATGGGTTTCATTTTTGGAATAAGTTTCCCAAGGTCTCTACTTTTAAATACAATACTTATCAAGATGTACGAGTTTTTAAAAAAAATTCTCCTTTCTACATATGCAGTCATGTAGACCATCTATGCATGTCAAATTTGATGAGTAACATTCAACAAATATGCAGTATTTCAAAATGTGCTAAGATTTTAATAACAAAAGTATCATAAAGGCTTCTGAGTTTTGGAATTTTATGATAATACAAATAATATTACCTTCATATTTTTTAAAGATTTGAACTTTCTCTTTTTTCTTTTTAAGGTATATTTAAAAGTAGGTACCCAAGTATGACAGATACAGAAACTAAAAAAAAATTCATTTTTGATGATAATTTAATCATTTGATTATACCTTTTAAACAAGATTTTATACTGTTGAAACAACTTTTTAGTGCATGGGGCCAAAATACTAATATTTGATGTTTATTAACTTTAAGCCTTCTGAGCCTCCCTGTGTGGATCATTTAAGATTATCTTTTAGAATTTTACTTTGGAATTATTATGATGCAGTTTTGAAATATTTGGAGAGTTTTTCTGGTACTTAAGAAATACACTTTATAGTAAAGTCTATTTACTTTATATGTCAGCTTATATGTAAGTCTCAAAAATACTCTGCAGGGGTGTCCAACCTGCGGTCTGCCAGCCACATGCATCCCAGGATGGCTTTGAATGTAGCCCAACACAAAATTGTATATTTACTTAAGACATGAGATTTTTTTGTGATTACGAGTCACAATGTATTTTATGTGTGGCCCAAGAGAACTCTTCTTCCAGTGCGGCCCAGGGACGCCCAAAGGTTGGACCCCCCGGGAGGTGGCATCATGCTCATCCTGTTACGTCAGCCTTTCCGCCTAGCACCCCTTCCTGTCCAAGCAGACTCTCCCTACTTCCTACCCACATACCTTGTGTTATTAATCAGAGTGAATGGTGTCATTCAGAGTTGCTGTGGTCTGTGTTTGTGTGTGTGAGATTTTATTTTCTTGAGAGTCTTCTTTTGAAGCAGCACCAAGAGACTGTGCTTGTCCCTGTGTTTCTTCTATTTAACAAGTGTAGTGACCTGTACCAAAGGGGGGAGCCAGCTTTATTTTGAAATTGATGTTTGTGGCTCTAGTAAATATTGAAGTTTTAATTTAGATATGATATGGAATTGTGTTAAGTTATATTAATTTAGATATTATATAGCCTGTTTCTCTTACTATTAGTTGTTTGGTAAACCTCTGATCTGTATGAATACAATTTATTTTAAGGAACATTACATTACCAAAAAGAAAGCTTCTGGTTAAGTACACACTTAAGCTTAACAACTTATATTTAAATGAAAAAATAACTTATTTTTAAATGTAATAAACTGCATTTGGTTACATATTCCTTTAATGGAGAAGTTCTTAAATTAGAGTTAACAGATGGAGTTTAGAAACTGTGAACACTTTGCAATTGTGTGTTTTGTGTGTGTGTATTTTTCCAGAGAAAGAAGACATAGCTCTCATCAGATACTCCAAGCATATTGTGAACCAGAAGGTTAAAGATTACTGAATAGTAACTGTTTCTGTGTTTTAGTTTAAATTTTTGCTTTGTTTTGTTTTTTTTTCTTTTTCCTCCCTGAAAACTGACTAGAAAATTCCAGGTTTCAGAGTAGCAGTGAGTTGGATTTTGAGTTCTTTTGAGATACAAAGCCAACATTTCTGTACCCTGACCATCTTGCTAAATGGTGTTCACAAGGTCTGTGACTACCACATCTATAATTCTAACAATTTCCATGCATTCATCAAATATTTATTGAGCTGAGCCCTTGACTAGGTACAAACACTAGGAAGAAGGTCTCTATTTTCGTTTTAGTTCCCTTGGTCAAACTCTTACACTAAAGTACAAAACTAATTTGTGTTGTTGTTTAATAGTGAGTATCTCAGCCTGGCATATAGCTACCACTCAGTATTTATGAAGTAAATCTTGTATTTTCAATGAGGGCAATTTCACCCCTTAAGGGAGTGAGAATTGGTTCGGAGGGTGGTGGTGGTGAAAAGTTCTTGCCCTGTTTATGTATAAAGCACAGATACATATACAATATGTAAACAGATTTACAGTGTATCCATCTTACTGAAGTTTCATGGGGGAGAGGGTATTTAGGAAACAAGTCTGAAAAAGCTCCTTTATGGAGCAATAATGAAAGAAAAAGGTTGAAAACCACTGAAATAAATTAATACTGAAAATACAAAGTTTGTGCTTACTGAGATTTAGAAATGTTTTTCTCTGATAAGAATTTTTATGTAATAGAATATCCTATAGTTCAGTAGTTGGAAGAACAATTGTAGCATATTGAACTGTGGGAAGTTGTGCGCTAAGTTTTTTGATCAAAATGATTTGTGTTGGTTGATTGATGCGGATCCCAGCTCGTGGGGTCCACCATTGTGGATGAGACATGAGAGAAATTCACACAGACTACTGAGTCCTGTGGAGGAAAAGGGACGGCATGGCTACTCTCAAGAGGAGAGTGCCCCGTGCCCTAGCCCTGACAGACTTTCATTGGGCTTAATTTGCGCAGGAATACAGGTAAAGCTCATTAATCATTGTCAGGCAGTAAGGATCAAACAATAGAGAGCATACAAAGAACTACGGGGGCTTATTTGGAGTCAAGCTCTGTTAGGTAAAAGGCTACAAAACTTTGGGGAACAAAACTCATGTCCTGCTGGGACCCTTATCATTTAATTGAGAGCATTCTTAGCAAAGCAGGTTTCACAGGATTTTATGTATTGTTTCTCGGGCCTGATCACCCAGGGAATCCACCCTTTCCAGCACAGGGCTGCACCTACCACCAGCATTGTTTCAAGCTTAAGGCATTGTTTCAGGCTTAAGTCAAGCAGGGTAACCAAGGCAACCAGGAGATTAGGAGACTTCTATCCGACAGAATGAGGACTCAGGCTACGTCAGGATAGCTGAGGGGTGAGGGTCCATTACCCGCTTTTGCTGTAGCTCCCCAAGTCCTTTTATGGGGCCTGCACATGATCGTGCCTGTCTTAGGTCGTTCCCTCCTTGGAGAATCTTACCCGTCTTTGGCTAACCGACCAAGCATTGGGGGCCAGTTATGGATGAAGCAGAAGCTGCGCTCCTGCCAGGGAGATAAGCTTTGTCTCCTTAGTGGCTTATAGACCGAAGGTCGCTTACTCAGCCTTAGCCATGAGGGTGGGTTATAGTTCCTGAAACCAGGCAGGGTAGTTCCCAACAGTTGATAATTTGTAGGTAGACTTTTGTGTTCCCGCACCCACTAGCCTCTGGGAGGACTGGAAATTTAAGGACTACGTATCAAGTACTAATGGTTGTTTTTACTGTGGTTTCATTTCCTAGTTCCAGTTTCTTAAATGCTATTGTTAAATACGTAAACAAAATAAGCTCAGAAATAACATTTAAGAATTGAACTTAAATTTCAGTGCAGTCTCTGAATTGAGTTTGTCATTTAATTTTTGTACGTATGTGCTGTTTATAAATATTGGAAACAGGTTTAGGGTCCAGTACATTTAGTTCATGTTATCTGTTGAACACCTATGTGACAGTCTCTTTGCTAGGTGGTGGGGTGACAAAACATTTTTATTCTCAGGGAGTGTCCAGTCTCTATGGAAGATAGATGTGCAAATGATTTCAGTAAAAGAGTTACTGACTTTAATGGAAGTACATGTTAAGTGCAGTAGGAATGTAGGGATCTGCAGCAAAAAGATCCCTGCTCTTGACTCCCAGCTTTGCCTTTGACGAGGGAGAAGACCTAGGATATAAACCAAATGACTTGAATTCTTAGACCTTCAGTTTACCCCTGGGCAAAATGGGCCTACATTTGTGGGCTGTCCCATAACTCCTAAATTGTAGGGATCCAGTGAATTGGCCTGTGTGCAAGCACTTTGAAAGCTCCGTGGTACTGAAAAACTGCAAATGAGTATTTACCTAGCTTAGAAAAAGGAATTAAAATTTATAGTGGTCTTGACAAATATTTAGTGCTTTCACTATTTTAGTGTTTCTTGACCCTCTTGTACTTTATCTGCTGAGCTTATTGAACATTCCATTCAAATGCAGTGTGTTTGTCCTGAATACGCCAACCTTTTTGGGGGGGGGGGGCCTGCTGTGAAGGGGGTAGTCCCTGGCCCACCTGGCTGGGAAATCTGGAAACCTGAACAACCATTAACTTCTTATTTTTAGGCCAATTCCAGGGTCTTCTTCAAACAGTCCTTACAGATACTGCTAACTCTCTGCAGGGTAATCAGAAGCCTCCAAACCTCCAAAATGACAAGTGACTCTAAGGACAATTAAAAACCCATATGAAGTGCATAGCACAGTTGGTGCAGCACAAGTGCCAGGCTTCAGATATCTTGGGGCTCCAAATTGGGAAGCTTCAAAAGGTCCGTGATCTCTTAAAACAGCTGTGATTAGAATTTGTTTCTACCTTTGATGTTCCCATCTCTTTTTAAAAAAATATATTTTACTGATTATGCTCTTACAGTTGTCTCATTTACCCCCCTTTATTCTCTTCCACCCTGCACACCCCCTCCCACCCACATTGCCCCCCTTCATGTCCATGGGTGATACATATAACAAGTTCTTTGGCTTCTACATTTCCTATACTATTCTTCACCTCCCCCTGTCTGTTTTCTACCTACCATTATGCTACTTATTCTCTGTACCTTTTCCCCTATTCTCCCCCTCCCACTCTCTACTGATAGCCCTCCATGTGATCTCCATTCCTGTGCTTCTGTTCCTGTTCTACTTGTTTGCTTAGTTCATTTTTGTTTTTCTTTTTTTTAGGTTCAGTTGTTGATCATTGTGAGTTTATTATTTTACTGTTCATAGTTTTTAATCTCCCTCTTTTTCTTAGATAAGTCCCTTTCACATTTCATATAATAAGGGCTTGGTGATGATGAACTCCTTTAACTTGACCTTATCTGGGAAGCTCTTTATCTTCCCTTCCATTCTAAATGACAGCTTTGCTGGATAGAGCAATCTTGGATGTAGGTTCTTGCCTTCATGACTTGGAATACTTCTGTCCTGCAAGGTTTCTTTTGAGAAATCAGCTGACAGTCTTATGGGAACGCCTTTGTAGGTGACTGTCTCCTTTTCTCTTGCTGCTTTTAAGATTCTCTCCTTCATTTTAATCTTGGCTAATGTAATTATGATGTGCCTTGGTGTGTTCTTCCTTGGGTGCAACTTCTTTGGGACTCTCTGGGCTTCTGGACTTCCTGGAAATCTATTTCCTTTGGCAGATTGGAGAAGTTCCCCTTCATTATTTCTTCAAATAAGTTTTGTAAATTCTTGCTCTTCCTCTTCTCCTCCTAGCACCCATATGATTTGGATATTGGAATGTTTTAAGATGTCCTGGAGGTTCCTAAGCCTCCCCTCATTTTTTTGAATTCTTGTTTCTTCATTCTGTTCTGGTTGAATGTTTATTTCTTCCTTCTCGTCCGAACCGTTGATCTGAGTCCTGGTTTTCTTCCCATCACTGTTGGTTCTCTGTACATTCTCCTTTATTTCACTTTTCATAGCCTTAATTTTTTCCTCTAATTTGCAACCATATTGAACCAATTCTTGAGCATCCTGATTACCAGTGTTTTGAACTGTGCACCTGATAGGTTGGCTGTCTCTTCTTCTAAATGTTGTATTTTTTCTGGAGCTTTGATATGTTCTTTTGTTTGGGCCATTTTTTTTTTTTTTTTTTTTTTTTTTTTTTTTTTTTTTTTGGGGTTTTTTTTTTTTTTTTTTGTCTTGGTGTTCCTGTTAGGATTAGGGGCAGAGCCTTAGGTGTTCACTAGGGTGGGGTAACCCATGTGGCTGGGTTGTGATGCTGTGTGTTGGGTAGGGGTCTGAGAGGGAACAGTGCGGCTTTCTCAGCTCTTTGCAGGTTTTCAGTCACTTCCCTTGTTACCCACAAGCAAAGTGTGCCCTGCTCGTGCTGATTCCCAGGTGGGTGGGTTTGTGTACGTTCTAGGACCCTGTGGGTCTCCAATTAACTTTCCCGTGAGGCTGGGAGTTTCTCCTACTGCCACTGTGTTTTCAGTCAGAGGTTTGAGGCTTTATTTCCCTGAGTTGGGACCCTGGGTTGTGAGGTCTGTCTCGCTCCCCAGTTCTTTGGGGTTTACCCGCACACAGATGTGGGACCGCCCAGTCTGCCAACTGTCGCCACATTGGGTCTGTCAGCAGTCGCCTTGCTGCGAGTCCTTTCTGCCCCTCCTGCTGGTCTGGGTGAATGTTTCTTTAACTGGTTGTCGGACTTCCATTCACCTCGATTTTCTGTCAGTTCTGGTTGTGTTCTGTTTTCAATTTGTTGTTGTCCTCTTCTTGGTTATTCGAGGAGGCACAGTGTGTCTACCTATGCCTCTGTTGTGGCCGGCCCTATCTCCTATTTTAACTTAGGCGGAGGCTGTCTGTCCTTCTGGCCTTAATTCAAGGCTAGGATCTCTTTATAAAATTTTTTTTTATTTGTTTATTGATTTTGATGGGGGTAGAGAATGAGACATCAATTTGTTGTTGTTCCATGTATTTATGCATTCATTGGTTGCTTCTTGTATGTGCCCTGACCAGGGGTTGAACCTGCAATCTTGGCATATCGGGATGAGGCACTAACCAGCTGAGCTACCCAGACAGGGATCTTTTCTGAGGGTGATAGAGCTGGATCCCCTGGAAATGGCATTGACCCCATAACCCTTTCCTTTTTATCTTATTGGGAAAAAATCTACTTCCTGTATATATAAAGATTTTTATTTTTAGAGAGAGGGGAAGGGAGGGAGGAGAGAGAGAAACATCGATGTGAGAGAGAAACATTGATTGGTTGCCTCTCACGTCCCCAACTGGGGACCTAGCTTGCAACCCAGGCATGTGCCCTGGCTGGGAATTGAACCAGTGACCTTTCAGTTCACAGGCCAATGCCCAATCCACTGAGCCACACCAGCCAGGGCTAACATAATTTTTTATTTTCTTAAAATTTATTTTTCAGTTATAGTTGATGTACATTATTACAGTAGTTTCAGGTGTACAACACAGTGATTAGATATTTGAGTATTTTACCATGTTCTCATCTCAATCTATTACCCATCTGACACTGCACATAGTTGTTTAATATTATCAACTATATTTCCTACGTTGTACTTTACATCTTCATGACTATTTTCTTAATAAAATTTTTTCAATTACAGTTGATAGTCAATATTGTATTAGCTTCAAGTGTACAGCATAGTGGTTAGTCACTTTATATTACTTAGGTAGTGATCCACCCAGTAAATCTAGTGTCCACCTGGCACCACACATAGTTATGACAATGTTGTCGAATGTTTTCCTTTTGCTGTATTTTACACCGTTGTTACTACTTTGTAACTGCCCATTTGTACTTCTTCACTTTCTTCACCCAACCCCCAGTTCCCCTCCAGTCTGGAAGCTATCAGTTTATTCTCTGTATCTATGAGTTTGTTTCTATTTTGTTTGTGTGTTTATTTTTTTTAGATTTCACATGTAAGTGAAATTGTGGTATTTGTCTTTTCTCTGCCTGACTTATTTCACTTAGCATATTTTTTGTCACAAATAGCAAAATTCTATTTTTTCTTATGGCCGAGTAGTATTCCATTGTGTGTATGTACCACATCTATTTTTACTTATTACTCCATCAGTGGACCCTTAGCTTGCTTCCATATCTTGGCTATTGTAAATCATGCTGTAGTAAACATAGGGGTGCATATATCTTTTTGAATTAGTGTTTTGGATTTCTTTGGATGTCTGTGCAAAAGTGGAATTCCTGGGTCATATGATGGTTTTGTTTTAATTTTTTTGAGAAACCTCCATACTTTTTCCACAATGGTTGCACCAATTTACAGTTCCACCAACGGTGCAGTAGAGTTCCCTTTTTTCCACATCCTCGTCAACTCTTGTTGTTTATTCATTTATTGATGAAAGTCATTCTCACAGGTGTGTGTGGTGTTAACCTCATTGTGCTTTTAATTTGCATTTTCCCTGATTAGTGATGTGGAACATCTTTTCATATGTCTATTGGCCCTCAGTATGTCCTCTTTGGAGAAATGTCTGTTCTGGTCCTTTACCCATTTTTTAAATAAGATTGTATTTTTGATGTTGTATGAGTTCTTTATGTATTTTGGATATTAACTTCTTATTGGATGTGTCATCAGCAAATAACCTTTCTCCATTCAGTAGATTGTCTTTTCATTTTGTTTGTGGTTTCCTTCACTGTGCAATAACCTTTTAAGTTTGATGTAGTACCATTTGTTTATTTTTTCTTTTGTTTCCCTTGCTTGGGGAGACATATTAAAAAAACATTGCTAAGAGAGATGTCAGAGAGTTTACTGCCTATATTTTCTTATATGAGTTTTATGGTTTCAGGTCTTCCATTTAAGTTTTTAATCGATTTTGAGTTTATTCTTGTGTATGGTGTAAGAAAGTTGTCTAGTTTAGTTCTTATGCATGTATTGGTCCAGTTTTCCCAGCATCATTTATTAAGGAGACTATCTTGTATATTATTGCCTCCTTTGTCAGATTAATTGACTTAGTACGCGTGGCTTTATTTCTGGTTTCTCTATTCTGTTCCATTGATTCATGTGTGTCTTTTTATGCCAGTGCCATGCTGTTTCGATTACTATAGCCTTGTAGTACAGTTTGATGTCAGGTAGCATTATACCTCTGACTTTGTTCTTCTCTTTCAAGATTGCTTTGGCTATTCTGTGGTTTCATATAAACTTTAGGATTATTTTATTTCTGTAAAAAATGCCATTGGTATTTTGGTAGAGATTGCATTGAATCTGTGGGTTACTTAGAGCAGTACGGACATTTTAATGATGTTAATTCTTCCAATCCAGGAGCACAGTGTACGCTTTCATTTGTTTATTTCTTCAGTGTCTTACAGGTTTCCAAGTACAGGTCTTTTACCTACTTGGCTAAATTTATTCCTAGGCATTTTATTCTTTTTGATGCAATTGTAAGTAGCATTGTTTCTTTAATTTCTCTTTCTGATAGTTTATTATTGTTGTATAAATATGCAATTCATTTCTGAATATTAATTTGTATCCTGCTACTTTACTGAATTCCTTCACTAGGTCTAATAGTTATTTGATGGAATCTTTAGGGTTCTTTATATATAGTATCATGTCATCTGCAAATAATGACAGTTTTAGTTCTTCCTTTCTAATTTGGAATCCTTTTATTTCTTGTCTGATTGCTGTGGCTAGGACTTTTCAGTACAATGTTGAATAAACATGGTGAGGGTGGACATTCTTGTCTTGTTCCTGATTGTAAAGAAAAAGCTTTTAGTGGTTTACCACTGACTGTAATGTTAGCTCTGGGTTTGACACCTGTGACCTTTATTATGTTGAGGTTCATCTGTGTCTTTTAATTTACTTTTCATCTTCTCTTCATTGTAAGGAGGTTGAGAGTGGAGAAAGATGTAGAAACAGTAATTTTTAAAAATTGCACCAAATTATAAACTTGTATTTTGTGCAGGGCTTTTTTTTTTATATTAAATGGGTCTAAGAATAAAATAAAGTAATAAGTATAGTCCTAGTCTTCACACGTTTGTAGTCTGAGTTGTAGTTTGTAGTTTCTGGTGGGGAGACAAGACATGTGAGAATGAAAGCAGCAGTGCAGAGTAGCATTCGTAAGTGCCACTTTGGCAGTGGAAACAGGGCATTTTCAGTTCAGAGGAAGCACGGAGTTAGGCTGAGGCCGTCCTGGAGGGTGTGAGGAGCAGGGAGGAGTTGAGCTGGGTGTCACACCATGTACAGAAGGAAGGGCGTTCCATTCTAGGGGTAGCCAGGGCGTGGAGCATACTCTCCCAGGGAATTGTATTCACAAAGTAGTTTGAAGTTGACTGGAAATTCTTTTGGGGTAAACTTCCATTTGATTGTCAGTCTTTTAAGAGGATGCCTCTGAAATTTTAAATTAAAAATAGAAAATTGTTTTAAAATGCATTTTTAGTGATTTTTACAAAATACTTGGTATATTTAGAAATTATTGTTTATAGGTTTTGAACTTAGAATATTCTCTCTGTGTATCCATTCATCTGTCCATGTATCCATCTGTCACTTGTCTTCAAATATAGTTTGGGATCTTTTATGATGTGGTCAGTGTCCCGAGTGCTGAGCCAGAAACATTATTAAGATGGTTCCCTTCTCCAGTCTCAGCAGTCTTAATTGTGACTGAGAGATCTAAAAGAGTAGAAGAAACGCTGTAAGCTTTGTATTTTTAATCTTTTATTGTGGTAAAACTCAGGTAACATAAGATTTACCGTTTCAGCTATTTTAAAGTGTACAGTTCAGTGGCATGAAAGATGTTCACGTTCTTGTCTGTGCTGCAGCCATTATCACTGTCCACCCCAGCACTTTTTCATCATTTGAAACTCTGTACCCATCGGAATTTCATTCCTTTTTAAGGCTGAGTAATATCGTGTTATATGTATGTACCACATTTTGTTTATCTGTTTATCTGTTGCACATTTTGGTGGTTTCAACTTTTTAGCCATTGTGAATAAGGCTGCTTTGAACATTGTTGCACAAATAACTTGTTTGAGTCCCTGCTTCAGTTCTTGATTATACACCTAGAGGTGACTGCTAGATCATATAGTGATTCTGAGTTTAATTTTTTCCTGGAATACTTATTTTATGTTGTCAGGACTTTACAGGGGAGTTTTTAATGTGATATCTCATTTATTCTTCACAAAATCTCTGCAAAACAGGCATTGGAACATCTGTTTCACAAGAAGGAAGCTGTCTTATGCTAATAGTCATTAGCCCCAGTCCACACATACACCTAGTAAGAGGCAGAGTTAGGGTCTGAGTTCAGGTCTAGTGAAGTCAAATTTTCATAAGACAGATGCAGCTCACATGAGTTCTAATCTGTAAAATATTAGAATCAGAGCACATTAAAAACTCAAGTTGCAGAAGCAGCATCCTTTGGTGATGACCTGGAGTGGAACACCTAATTTCTAGACCACAAAGATGGTCAACCTGCCTACCTGTCTCAGTGGACAAGTGAGATGAGGCAGTGAAGCCATTTGTCTCCCAAGCAGGTTAGATATTTCTCTGCAGCTACCCTAGGGTAGGGTATCCCTTGACATGAGGGATTCCAGAGTTTGCATCCACTTGAAAATGCAGACCTGAGCCAGAATCCTAGCTTTGCTTCTTACTCAAACATATCCTGGGACAAATTGCTTAATCTCTCTGTAGTTTAGTTCTTCATTTGTAAAAGCAAATAATAATTGTAGCTACTTCATATAGTTCCTATGAAAATTAAGGGAGTAAATCCATGTAAATAAGTGAATTTGTGCTTAAAACTATGCCTAGCACATAGCAAGCACTTTCAACCAAGGTAAGACGCTGTTACATTTTTTCTTTTTAAATTCTTTAATTATTCATTCATTAATTTTTCATTGGCATGACTTTAGATGCATCATCCACCTTGATCATTTTCTTCTGTACTTTCTCCTGTTTGACCTTTCTCCCCCTCTCTTGGGATTACCAGAACTGAGCATGTTACTCTAGGTATATCTGATCAGACCAGACTAAAAAGTTAGGTATTGCCTTGCTTGTTCTGGACCCGATTAATCCCGATGTGTTTATAGTTATTAACTGTCTATACTTTATATCAAGTTTAGAATCCTTCCTCTCTTTTTCTGAAGGCAAAGAACTAACTAAGTAATCTTAATTTCTTTGTTGTGCAAGGTCATCTTGGATGAAGTTCAAAAATTTGTCTCTATGTTTGATTTTTTGAGGAAACTACCATACTATTTTCTGCAGCAGCAGACCCATTTTATGTTCCCAGCCACAGTGTTCAGTGATTGGAATTTCGTTTTTTAAATACATTTTATTGATTATGCTATTATAGTTGTCCCATTTTATTTTTTCCCTTTTGTCCCCCTCTGCCCTGCACAATCCCTCCCCCCAGTATCTCTCCCCCTTAGTTCTTGTCCATGGGTTGTACATATAAGTTCTTTGGCTTTTTCATTTCCTATACTATTCTTAACCTCCCCCTGTCTATATCATGCCTACTATTTATGCTTCTTATTCCCTGTGCCTTTCCCCCCAATCTCCCCCCTTCCCCCACCCCCGCTGATAACTCTACGTGTGATCTCCATTCCTGTGATTCTCTTCTGTTGTTTGCTTAGTTTGTTTTTGTTTTTTAGGTTCAGTTGTTGATAGTTGTGAGTCTATTTTCATTTTACTGTTCATAGTTTTTGATCTTCTTTTTCTTAGATCTAAGTCCCTTTGACATTTCATATAATAAGGCTTGGTGATGATGAACTCCTTGAACTTGAACTTATCTGGGAAGTACTTTATCTGCCCTTCATTCTAAATGATAGCATTG
The DNA here is from genome assembly GCA_004027475.1 of Anoura caudifer. NCBI lineage: Eukaryota > Metazoa > Chordata > Mammalia > Chiroptera > Phyllostomidae > Anoura > Anoura caudifer. The sequence goes on from PVKU01002383.1 coordinate 218,770, forward strand.
CTGGATAGAGTAATCTAGATGGTAGGTCCTTGCTTTTCATCACTTTGAATACTTCTTTCCAGCCCCTTCTTGCCTGCAAGGTTTCTTTTGAGAAATCAGCTGATAATCTTATGGGAACACCTTTGTCAGTAACTGTCTCCTTTTCTCTTGCTGCTTTTAAGATTCTTTCCTTACCTTTAATCTTGGCTAATGTAATTATGGTGTGCCTTGGAGTATGCTTCCTTGGGTCCAGCTTCTTTGGGACTCTGAGCTTCCTGGACTTCCTGGAAGTCTGTTTCCTTTGCCAGATTGGGGATGTTCTCCTTCATTATTTTTTCAAATAAGTTTTCAATTTCTTGTTGCTCCTCTTCTCCACCTGGCACCCCTATGATTCAGATGTTGGAATGTTTTAAAGTTGTCCTGGAGGTTCCTAAGCCTTTCCTCAGGTATTTGAATTCTTGTTTCCTCATTCTATTCTGGTTGACTATTTATTTCTTCCTTCTCCAAACTATTGATTTGAGTCCCGGTTTCTTTCCCTTCATTGTTGGCTCCCTGTATATTTTCCTTTATTTCACTTTGCATAGCCTTCACTTTTTCCTCTGTTTTGCAACCATACTCAACCATTTCTGTGAGCATCCTGATTACAAGTGTTTTGAACTGTGCATCTGATAGGTTGGCTTCTCTTCATTGCTTAGTTCTATTTTTGGAGCTTTGATCTGTTCTTTCAGGGCCATATTTTATTATCTCCGTCAACCAGTTAACATAGTAAGGGGTGGAGTTTTAAGTATTTGCCAGGGTAGGGCAACCCACATAGGTGTCTTGTGGTGCTGTTTGTGGGGGCGGGGTCCAAGAGGGAACAATGGGGCTTGCTCAGCTCTCTTTCCCCACTATCCACAAGCAGATTGGGCCCTTGTGGTGCTGATTCCTGGATGGGTGGTTTTGTGTACATGCTAGGACATGTGTGTCTCTCCAATTAACTCTCCTGTGAGGCTGGGAGTTTTCTCCAACTCCTGCAACCCCCACAGGATTTTACAGTCAGAGGTTTTGAGGCTTTATTTCACATTGCTGGAATGCTGGGTTGTGCAGTCTGTCTTGTTCCCCAGTTGCTCCTTGGGGTTTACCTGCATGCAAATGTGGGACTGCCCGATCCAGCAGCTGCTGCCTGGCCTGCCCTTGCCTTGCTTCGTGTTCTCTCTGACCTGGCTGCCCATCTCTGCCCCTCCTACCAGTCTGGATGAATGTTTCTTCTTTAACTTCTTGGTGGTTGGACTTCCATACAGTTTGGTTTTCTGGCAGTTGTGGTTATTTTCTGTTTTTAAATTTGTTGTACTTTTTTTTGGTTGTGCAAGGAGGCACAGTATATCTACCTACTCCTCCATCTTGGTGGGAAATCCCTGATTACAATTTCTTTACATCGTGGCCAATATGTATCACTTTCTTTTCTGTTTTGTTTTGATAGTAGCTATTCTAACAGGTATGAAGTAGTATTTCAGTATAGTTTGTTTGCATTTCTCTAATGATTAGTGACTTGAACATCTTTTCATGTACTAATTGGCCATTTGTATTTCTTTAGAGAAAATAAATGAGAACAAATGTTTTTCCTGAGCTGCTTAACATGTCCAGGTATACTACTAATAAGCCACTGTAATCTGAGGTTACTCTGTGTGTGAGCCCTGGTGCTTGTGGTCTGAAAGTGCTTAATGAACACATACCTTAACGAAGAATGAAAGACATTGTACTTTTAAACCTCTGATTTGCAAAGTTATTTGTTGTTTCTCCGCATATAAGGATGAGTGGTGAAAAAAACAGTAAGCCCTGAAAATCTTGAAAATTCTAGATTAGTAATATATAGTAATTGTATTTTTTCAATATTGTATTTAAAATTATAATTATGGGAAGACATGAAAGATAAAAGGTACCAAATAGCAAAAATATTTCTGTTTTTGACTCTGAATTCAAAGTAAATTAGTTATTTTCTTTTCTTTTTTAAAATAGGGTTATACATCATTTTGGAATGACTGTATATCATCTGGATTACGTGGCTGTATGTTAATTGAATTAGCATTAAGAGGAAGGTTACAACTAGAGGCTTGTGGAATGAGACGTAAAAGTCTATTGACAAGAAAGGTAAGAGGAGTGCTCAATGACATATCCTTGTTAAAGAGTTCGTGCTGCCTAAAAATGGAGAGTGTTTCTGATAATGGATTTCAGAAATGAAAGAGGAAGTTGATTTGAAAGTTTTTATTAGATCATGTTTCTGTATATTTTTCTCATCCTTGGTTTCTTTGTGCATGATGAGGAATGTAATTCACTGTTATAGTCACTGGCCACTGCACCTCACAAGTTCAGAGAGATGCCAAACTTCTTTTGCTGCTGCTGAAAGCCACACTGTATTTTACCATGTGTAATCCATTCCCATGTATACTGTACTCCCACATTTTTGGCCTAAACTTTCAGGGAAGAAATCTTTTGTTTTAGTTTTTAAAGTCATCTATTTATTTATTTATATTTAGAAACAAAACTAATTATCATATTCCAGGATATTATTTTGCATATGGATATCATTACTTTCTAGAGTTATACTTGTAACACATAAGCATAAATAAGATAATTAAAAACACTTATATAGATACAGAATTAGTAGTACTACCCATGTATAACATGTATCCTTACTTTCCCTCAAAAATTTGGGCAAAATGCGTATTATACATTCCGAAATATGGTAATTTGGAAAGGCTTGACATAACTTTCATTTTGTTTTGGGGGGCATGATGTTTCAAAACTGTTTTTTTCCTTAATACAGTGTCCTAATGCAATCCAAACAGTTTTAGGTCAGAATGGATTTATTTTATTGATATCCTATACAGAGTAATAATCCTATAGGAAAGAAAGCCATTAATGATTCTTTAAAGGTATATATAAAGTATTTATGGTATAGCAGAAAATATTTTTCATGGGACTTTAAAGTTAATTCTTGTCTGGGCATTTAAAGTTAAAGTCAAATGAGCTGACATAAGATTAGTTTTAAAATTACTGTTCTAGATAACTATGTTATAAAGCGGAGTGTAATTTTATTTCATTTTACTGTGCAACCACAGAATTATGGAGGAAAAGACCTTAAGAATCTGCTGTTAGTTATTGATGAAATATATATATAGGTTGCTAGTAATTATAGTAGTTATGAGTAATTTTGCATTAATGTTATGGATCCCAGACCTGAAGAGAAACTACATTGATACTGGTTCTTTGTACTGATATTCATACTTCTTTGTGTGGTAACAAGACCAGTTTTGCGTTGGCTATCCCCGTTTTGTTAGTGCTAAGTCTGCCATGCCTTGTGCTTCACCCTGGAGACGCAGTGATGACCACGACACGTGTTCCCTGCCTGTGTGGCCTTCTTGTTTCCGTCTGTGTGTTTTTGGGGTCTTGGTTAAGTAGGTAGTTGAAACATCTTTTGGAAAAATACTCATGTGATTTAATATACACACTTAAACCAGTTTTCTTTGTTGCTGTCCTGTTTTGTTACATGCTCCATCAGAGAAAACTTAGCAGTGTTAATCTTCAGATGTTAAAATACACCATATAACTCCATTAACTCCATTAAAATTCACCTTGTGTTCCAGTCTGAGTGAGTTATGCTTGGGTTCTACTGGGATTTCCTGTGGCATTTTTACTGCTTTCAACCCTCTGTTTTCTGGATCTAATCTTTTCTTCCATCCTTGCGGGAGACTGTTTGGAGACTTTGCACTCCTGTAGATGCTACTTCAGTTTTATTTGACAGTTTAGTGTTATTTGACTGGCAGTAGAATGTTAGATTTAAAGTATTTTTTCATGGAATTTTTGAAGGTATCTCCCCATTGTTTTATAGTTTACAGAGTTGTGGTTAAATTTTGATGTCCTTCTGATTTTCATTCTTTTGAGATCTGCTTTATTCTTTCTGGAAGCATTTGGGATCTTCTATTTATTCATGGCATTCTGAAATTGTATGATTTGTTTTGATGTGAGTCTTTAAAAATCCGTTATGCATGCACACTTTTAATTCGAAAATGTGTCTTTTGGTTTTGGATCGTTTTCTTGTATTTCTTGTGTCTTCTGCCCTCCGCTTTCTAGGACTCTTATCAGTTGGATGTGGGCCTTTTGGCTACTCTTTTTTTCTTTTTTCTTTCTGCTTTTTGTGTATTTCCCAGTTTTACTGAGATGTAATTGACATTCTCTGACTTCTCTTATCTTTAACCCTCTGTTGAATTTTTTAAATTGTGGTTCTCATGTTTTTTATTTCCAGGAGCACTTTCTTGTTTTTTTTACCATGGCTTCTCATTCTTGTTTTATTGGTGTGATATTTTTAAAATCTCTGATGATATTATGGCTTTTCTGAAAGTTTCCTTTGTGTTATCTATGTTTCATGAAGGTTGTTATTTCCTTTTTTGTTTTCTTTGCTGATAAAGGCTTTCCCTCAAGTGTCTTGTCACCCTTGGTTATCTGTTCAGATTGAAGGAGACCTCTTCTTCCAAAGGGGGAAAAAAAAGTAGAAATTACAGGTGTGGGCACAGAATATTTGCCAGTGGGCTGCCTGTTACTGAATTTTATTAAGGAGTTTAGAACTTACTCAGAGTCAGAAGAGTTTTAAGCAGAAACAGTGGAATGCCATGATAAGATTTGTCTTATGTAAAGATCACTGAAAAAGAATGGATAGAAAGAGTTAAAACTAGCGAGGGAACTTAAATTAATCCACGTGAAAGATAACCAGGTTAGGTGGACTAGAATAGTTGCAGAGTTGATAGAGAAAAGTGGTCCCTCTGAGACAGATTAGGGGACAGAATTTCCTAAGAAAAAAAGATCTGCTTGTACCCAGGTTATTGGGACCCTGATGTAAGACTGCTCTCGGAGTGGGTGGGGTGGGCCTGAGGTGGGCACTGAGGCTGGCTTGCATAGGTTTAAGGAGTGAGTGGGTAGTAAGAAGTAGTGTGGCATGACCCCAGGATATGGACGTACAACTTTCTTTCCCTAGGGTCTCCTTTTTCCCTCTTCTCTCTGACCCCTGTACTGAAAGTGTGGTCTCCAAGAGCACTGTTCAGAGAACTTTTTGCCATGATGAAAATATTCTGCATGTGCACTGTCCAATATGATAGCCACTGGCCACATTTGTCTGTGAGCCAGACCTTGAAATGTGACTAGTGCAAATTGGGACATGCTGTGGACAAAAACACACACTATATTTTGAAGACTTACTGTAGAATAAGAAGGATGTAAACTACCTCAATTTAAAAATACTTACTGCAACCCTGGCTGGGTGCTCACTCGGTTGGAGTGTCACACCACACACCAAAAGGTTGTGGGTTCTATCCCTGGTTGGGGTGGATATGGGGGGCAACCGATTGATGTTTCTCTTTCACATCGATGTTTCTCTCTCCCCGCCCTCTGTAAAATCAATAAACATATCCTTGGGTGAGGATTAAAAAATAGAAAAAATAATTGCAGGTTATTATTTTTGGATATAATGGGTTAAGTCAAATATATTAAAATTAATTCTACCTGTTTTTTCTTTTTTAATATAACTACTAAAATTTTTAAAAATAGATTTGTGTTATGTATTTGTGGTTCTTAATATAATTCTACTGGGTCACACTGTCTCAAATAGATATTGTATGTATATTTCAACCTTTTAGAAGATGATTACATTTTTTGAGCAAAAATGTAAAGGACACATTGTTGATAAATTTAAGAGAGGACTGTTGCATTTAAAAATAATGCTCTTAAATTTCATAATATTTTAATAGCTTAAATAGAGTAAGATAACAGATTTAAATTTGATATTATACAATTTAAACTAGAAATTTGTTGCTGAGGCAGCAAGAACATTAATGAAGGCTATAGGGGTCCGTTACTTGGCTAAAGCAGTGCAGCATTTTTCTGTCTCATCCCCCAACTCTGGATTTTTCCACTGTTAGGTGGATTCTGTATTCTAATATAGTTTAGACAAAAATTTGTAGTATTTAAAAATTTTATGTCATCAAGCCTATTGGTATTTTCTTTAAGTTGTCAGAATTTTGAAAGAACGTTTCTCACCTTCCAAATTATATTTCATTATATAAATCTTTGTTGTGGTATAAGCTCTGAGGAGTCATTTTACTTAATTTTTACTGTTAATTTATTAGACAGTTTTAATAACATTTATTGATACATTTATTTTTCTACTGATTAAATGCTACCTTGTATCATATACTGAGTTTTTACATATAATTGAAACTGAAACAGTTAATCTGGGGCTAATAAATGTTTAAAAAATGAATTTATGGGTAAATAGCCCAAGGTTGAGTAGTGAAAGTAATTATGGTTAGTATAAACTGTTCTAGCACTTTGCTTTACTAATTAAGCTTATTTTTATTCATGATTGTAGCTAATCTTCTTAGGTTAAATGTTGGATTTTCTTAATATAGAAGTAATTTAAAATCTGAACTTCGTTACTGAATGTACACTTGGGGCTTCAGTTGCAATGAATTATTTGCATAATTAAGTTTTTCATTTAAAGAGAACAAGTTTTGTTAGGAATCTGTGGGTCATTTTTTCTTAATGCTTACATTTTAGGTGATCTGTAAGTCCGATGCCCCAACGGGGGACGTCCTTCTTGATGAAGCTCTAAAGCATGTTAAGGAGACTCAGCCTCCAGAAACAGTCCAGAACTGGATTGAATTACTTAGTGGTAAGTTTCTGTGTGTAAACTAAAAATTGAACTCTGTTTAAAATTTTTTTTGTACAAGTTTAAAATCCTTTTAAAAGGAACTTAGACAAAATAGCCGAGAGCTTGTTTTGTAATTTAGGCATGAGTTGTAAGATGTCAGTCACTGAACAGGGAAAGTAGTGGTTTTTAAAATTTCATGCCTTTTAACAAGACTGAGCAGGTGTGGAACGAGATGCTAATGTCCTCCTTTAGAGCTCCCACGTTCTTTAGCAGAACTGCCTCGTGCTCTCTTATTCTGGGTAGGCGAGGTTACACTTTGGTAACAAACAGCCCCCAGACCTCAAAGACTTAAAATGATAGTTTATTTCTCAGTCATGCTATCAGTCTGTCACGGCCACTTCATTCTCCCTGACAGCCAGACAGGCGGAACTGCCCCCACCTAGAGCTCTGTCTGTTACTGGTGTCCAAGGAGGAAGAGCGTGGCAGGTCTCTCAGGCTCTTCAGTGGCTGCTCAGAAGTGACAGGTTTCAGGTGTCATTGTATAGTAAGTTATTTGTGTATTTGTCTAATCTAGGTGGAGAGCGCCTTCAGTATAACAAGACCTAAGTTTTCTTGTTCTTCCTCTCTGCTATTAACATAAAACATACCTCTGCATACAGTTGACCCTTGAACAGTGTGAACTCCATGGGTCCACGTATATGTGACATTTTTCAGTGGATACTGTAAAATGTATTTGTTTTCCCTTAAGACTTTACTAATAACATTTTCTTCTTCTGACTTAATTGCAAGAATACAGCGTATAATACAACATAAAGTAAAATATGTGTTAATTGTCTTTATGTTACTGGTAAGGCTTCTGGTCAACAAGAGGCTATTAGTAGTTAAGTTTTTGGGGAGTCAAAAGTTATATGTGGATTTTCGACTGCTCAGGGGTCAGCGCTGCTACCCCATGTGTTGTTTAAGGCTCAGCTGTACATGTATTGTTATTTCATTTTGTGTTTAGACATGTCGTTGCTTAGCATAACTTGTAAACACATGTGGACTTTGTCAGAGATTGGTAATTAACGTGGCATCATTTTTTCACATACAGAGTTTCTAAAATAATAGTCCCTATTAGGATGCTCTTTTAGTAACAGAATTTTGAGCTTTGCATGTTTACTTATTTAAAAATTGAATATACATACTACATTATTAGCTACTAGGGCAATAATGGGCACTTTACACTTAGGGTGGGATTCGTTCTTCATTTTGATAATTTTGAAATTTTGGTTTTGACCATCCTCTTGTAGATCTGCTGGTAAAGTTGTTTACCTCATTGAAGAGAGAGAAACTTTATTCTTTACCTTCTTTCTTTTTTTGTTAAATATTTTATTTACTTATTTTTAGAGAGGGGAAGGGAAGGAGAAAGTGAGACAACATCCATTGGTGGCCTTTCCTGTGCCCCCAACTGAGGACCTGCCCTGTAACCCAGACATGTGCCCTGACCTGGAATTGAACCTGTGACCTTTTGGTTCACAGGCCGGCCCTTAATCCACTGAGTCACACTGGCCAGGGCTACCTCTTTTTCTTCTTCATGCTTATGAAATTCTGATGTCTTAACTGATCATTTCTTCTGCAGGAATCTTTTAAAATTACTTTGCCCATTTTATGAGGATTTGTTTGGTTAAAACTAGATAATACTGTCCACAAGTCCACTTACTCGACACATACCAATAGACCATGTCACTGTGCCCAACTCATTGTCACCTCTCTCTGGTTAGCTGCCTTTCGCTTATGCCTGTTGGTGACTGTGGCCATCTGAAAGACTCAGAGATTAACTGTATATGTTAAATATTAACAAATACAGTTATTTTAGAAAAAAGTGGAAGTGCTAATAACTTGTAACTGTACCCTAATGGATCATTTTGTACATCCTTTGATGAAGATCACTGACCTAAGCAATCTTTGGGTCAAGCTCATTTTGTGCTGCCATTGTTGACCACCTCTGTTACTGCAAATTGGAACTTGTAATTAGGTTCTCAGTTGGCTGGAAGGAGGGTTTCTCAAAGTTTACCTGGGATAGGGAGATAACTAGGGGTTAATTTTATTATTACTTACACTGTGCATCATACATGTTAAACCTATTGATATATTGTGAACATTATTTATATATGTGTATATCTCATTAATTTACAAAAGACTTAAAAATGGCAAAGACTTAAAAATGTTTAACAATGTTTTTAAGAATAAAGAGCTTCTGGACCTGGCTGGTGTAGCTCAGTGCATTGAACATGGGCCTATGAACCAAAGGGTTGCCAGTTTGATGCCCAGTTAGGGCACATGCCTGGGTTGTGGGCCAGGTCCCCAGTAGGGGACACATGAGAAGCAACCACACATTGATGTTTCTCTCCTTCTTTTTCTCTTCCCTTCTCCCCTCTCTAAAAATAGATAAATCTTTAAAAAAATAGAGATAATAAAGAGCTTCTGGCTTTCTGAAATCTTTTATAAAAAATACATTTTATTAATTATGCTATTACAGTTGTCCAATTTCTCCCTCATCATTCCCCTCCACCCTGCACACCCCCTTCCATCCTCATTCCCCCCCTTCAGTTCATGTCCATGTGTCATAGTTCTTTAGCTTCTACATTTCCCACACTATTCTTGCCCTCCCTCTGTCTATTTTCTACCCATCGTCTATGCTGCTTACTCTCTGTACCTTTTCTCCCTCTCTCCTCCTCCCACTCCCCTGTTACTGACCCTCCATGTGATCTCCATTTCTGTGGTTCTGTTCCTGTTCTACTTGTTTGCTTAGTTTGCTTTTGTTTTAGGTCTGGTTGTTAATATCTGTGAGTTTGCTGTCTTTTTACTGTCCTATTTTTTATCTTCTTTTTCTTAGGTAAGTCCCTTTAACATTTCATATAATAAGGGCTTGGTGATGATGAACTCCTTGAACTTGACCTTATCTGAGAAGTGCTTTATCTTCCCTTCCATTCTAAATGAAAGCTTTGCTGGATAGAGCAATCTTGGATGTAGGTCCTTGACTTTCATGACTTGGAATATTTCTTTCCAGCCCCTTCTTGCCTAGAAGGTCTCTTTTGAGAAATCAGCTGACAGTCTGATGGGAACTCCTTTGAAGGTGACTGTGCTCTTATCCCTTGCTGCTTCTAGAATTCTCTCCTTCATTTTAATCTTGGCTAATGTAATTATGATGTGCCTTGGTGTGTTCCTCCTTGGATCCACCTTCTTTGGGACTCTCTGAGCTTCCTGGAAGTCTATTTCCTTTGCCAGATTGGGGAAGTTCTCCATTATTATTTGTTCAAATAAGTTTTCCACTTGTTGCTCCTCTTCTTCCCCTTCTGGTACCCCTATAATTCGGATGTTGGGACGTTTAAAGATGCCCTGGAGGTTCCTAAGCCTCTCCTCATTTTTTTGAATTCTTGTTTCTTCCTTGTTTTCTGTTTGGTTGTTTCTTCCTTCTGGTCCACTCCATTGATTTGAGTCCCAGTTTTCCTCCCATCTCTATTGGTTCCCTGTGTGCTTTCCTTCATTTCACTTATTGTAGCCTTCATTTTTTCATCTGATTTGTGAGCAAAATCAACCAATTATGTGAGCATCCTGATCACCAGTGCTTTGAACTGTGCATCTGATAGGTTGGCTATCTCTTGGCCGCTTAGATGAATTGGCTCTGGGGCTTTGATTTGTTCTCCCATTTGAGCCATTTTTGTTTTTTGTTTTTTGTTTCTGGTTGTGGCTGTTATGTATGAGGGGCGGAGCCTTAGGTGTTCCCCAGGGCAGGGCAGCCCAGCCCAGTCGCTGGGTAGTGATGCTGTATGTAGGGGCGGGGTCTGAGAGGGAACAATGGCACTTGCTCCGCTCTCTCTTGGATTCCAGGCTCTCTTGGATTCCAGTCCCTTCTGCTGCTTCCCCTTTGCCTGGATTATCTGCCCGCGAATGTGGGGCTGCCTGGTCAGCCAGCCCCTTGTGCAGCCTCACTGGGTCTTCACTGTTGCCACCCTGTGCCCTGGGATCTGCCAGCCGCTGCTGCCTGCGCACCTGGGTCTGCCAACCTGCCGCGACTCCGTCCCTCTTACCGGTCTGGATGAATGGTTGTTGGACTTCCATACAGTTCAATTTTCTATAAGTTCTGGCTGTTTTCTTGATTCTAAATCTTTGTTTTTAATTTTGGTTGTGCGAGGAGGCACAGTGTGTCCACCTATGCCTCCATCTTGGCCGGAAGTCCGCTTTCTGAAATCTTAAGGCATGCAGTTGATCAGCTTGGTCACAAGGTGTCACCAGACTGCTAGATTTCTGAACAGCTGCTTTTAATTTGGTAATTTAATGTCAAGGAAGACAAGTTTTGTTGCAGTAAAATTATGTAGGTAGATGTTCTACTGAAGTAATTTTTGGGCAGAGAACATAACCTTTGAGTAACTTTTCCTCTGTGTATATACTGTAGTTTGCCATGTATACTGTGCACCCATGTTTTTGGTCCAAACTTTCAGGGGAAAAAAACCTTTTCATATTACGGTATATAGATATGGAATTAGTACTACTCCCATATAATGAGCTCCTAATTTTTCCTCAAAAATTTGGGCAAAAAGTGTGTGTTATACGTGGCAAAATATGGTACTTCTCTAACTTTTCTTTACAAAAAAGTGAATAAGTAAATTCTGTACATTTTAAATTTGCTTTTTTAACTTAGTAAAGTCTTTTCATATAAACAGTGAATAAATTAGGGATTAATGAATAATAATATGGGTTATAGTAACATCTTTTAATCTGGAATTTTTAGTACTATTTTTAAGGCATTTATTACAAGTATTTAAAAGGTATTTAATATTCTGCTTAAATTGAAACAGATATTTTTAGTAGCTGGCATAGATTAAACCTTTATTGTATCTTTTCTTTATTCATCCAGCTACCCTTCTCCCACCCCAATTTATACTGATTTCTTAGTGTGCTAATCTCAAGGGTGAGTTTATTTTTTGGATTTCACCTAATTTGGTTCTTTTAAAATAAAAAGTAGAAATGTCAGGATACCAAGACACTTGAACCACTCAATTATTTTTGGGGGGTTGCCAAAAATAGTATTAAACATTTGCTTGTTGTACTGTTTTAGCCTTCTACTTAAGAGATCTCTTCATTCTTTCAAATACCTGAGGAGATCTGAATAACATTTTTGTTGAAGTGAGCACACAAAGTTTGCCTTTTCCAGGGAATTGCTACAAAAGAAAATGATGTCTAATTCCCTTTTTATTACTTCCTCTGAGGAAGGCAGGATTGCCCAAAAGAACGTGTAGCCTTAAGTGGAACACGTTATTTGAAGGTGGGTCTGTCTATGTTCAGTCTCTTCTCATTTTTAGTAGCAACAGTAAACTGTAAGTTAGCATATTTTGGAATTGAGAAATTTCTTACAGCAACTTTGTAAGCATTACATTGGTTACAATATATATGATTTGATTGTGGATAAGTTGTAGATAAACCTTAGTATGACTTAAATACAATGAACAATAAGTCATAAACTGCTGATCCCATTTATTTCCCATGAAAAAGAAAAAATTACTGTGTAGCAGCATTAGGAGGATTTTGGGTTTTTTTAAGGTCTGCAAAGAGAAATTTAACTATGGGTTTCTCAGAATAATCTTAATTGCCTCCCATTACCCCCTCTCTACCTCTGTGCTCCCCCTGCTCCCATTGTTTGGGAATAGATAGCTAATATATTCTCCGAGGTATAGAATATCTTCCTATTTGACTAGTGAATTGCTAGGGAATGATACTTCTTTGTTAACTGACAAATTATTATCGATATAGTTAATTAATAATTTATCTTAGAATTGAACTATAGTTTTTTATGAGCTTTTATGTAAATTTGGCTATTGAGTAATTTATGTTAAACATTTTTTTATTCTATTTTTTTCCATTACCATTTAGTCCCCTTATACCCCCCACCCCTGGCAGTCACCACACTGTTGTCCATGTTCATGAGTCCTTTGTCCTTTTTGCTCAATTCCTCTACCCCCCAGCCTCCACAACGCCCACCCCCCCACCTGTCATC
>PVKU01002384.1:0-231330 GCA_004027475.1 Anoura caudifer
GTCTCCGTCTCTCTCTGTCCCTGTGTCTCTCTCCCCCGGGCCCACAGACTCCTTGACGGCACAATTGAAGCTGAGGGGATGAAACGCACGGAAGCACGGGCACAGATGTTCCCATCGCAGGCACCTCAAATAGCTCCAAAGGGCCCCCCCGGGAGGCGCCTGCGCCCGGATTTCCTGCCTGGCTCGCCGAGCACCATCTCTGGCAGCCGTCGCTGTGAGCACGGAGCTGGACGCCTTTCAATCCCAGGGCAACCAGCCACGGCCGTCGCCGGCTGTCAGCCGCAGGCACGTCACGGCTGACATCTCCTGCAGGACCGCAGCCGCCGGCGTGTCACTGTCGACAGAGCTGCGCCCCCCTCGCTGCTCAGCTGCCAGCAGGCCCAGCGCCTCCCTGTTGCTGCGAGGGGCCGGCCCGGGTGCCCAGGGGCTCCGGGCTCCAGGCTGTGGGGCGGCCCTCGGGAGACGCCAGCCGGCCACACCGGGCGTCCAGCGAGGGGTTGATGGGCCCTCCATGGAGAGCCTGGGAGGAAAGGCAGCCGTGCAGGAGGCCCGGCCCCACCAGCTCTGAGACCGTGGCCTCTGGGATGCCCTTGTCCCTCTCTGTCCCTGGAGTAGGGGGTACCCAGGACCGGCAACGCTGGTGCTGGGGCCGGAGAGGGGGCATCTCCCGGGGGCTGGTTCTCACCCTTGCTGCAGACTCAGATGCTGGTTCCCGCGCTGGTTTTAGTCACATGGAGAAAACACGGGTGTGGAGACAGGGAAACACTCACAAGTGGTTCCTGGTGGTCTCCTCTCTCTGACCATCAGAGGAAACACCCCTCGTCTCCCTGCAGAGGGCGCCAAAGTCCCGAGCCCCCCCACAGAGATCCAGCACCCGCTGGGCACTCCTGGTGTGGGAGACCCGCGTGAATGAGGCCTGACGCCAGCCGGGTCTCGACAAGGGTGAGGAGAGGGCATTTGTCCCCAGTGTCACCACTGCCGGGCCTTGGTGGACACTGCCCCCGGAGGCAGCTGTCCCCGAGGTGCCTCCATTCTGGGGACCTCCCCTGTGGCCTGAGCCCGGCAGTGGCCACTGGCTGCCTCGCCCTCGCCCTGTGGTCAGTAGGGCACAGTCACCTACTGTGTCGTTCTAAACGGACCCTTGTCATCTGTCTGCTGTGCCCTGACAGACACAGGCAGTGGGCGGGCATCGGCGGTCAGGACGCACCAGGCAGATGTGAGTCTCAGGCAGGTCCTGACCCCCAAGGGACGCCAAGCCACCAAGGGCACTGAAGGGGTGACCCAATGTCAGAGGGCAAACGGAGCATGGAACACTGTGCACATCCCCCCAGCACCCCGGTGGGCTCCTGCCCCACTATGCGCACCCCCCAGCACCCCGGTGGGCTCCTGCCCCACTGTGCGCACCCCCCAGCACCCCGGTGGGCTCCTGCCCTTCTCCACTAGGCCTCATCCTCAGAGGCACCCCCGTCTCCATCCACCTGTCTTGTCCCCCCACGTCCTGTGGGCAGCCTTGGGCTTGCTCAGGCAACGCAGGCCCCAGCTCAGGGCTCCATCCCCGGTCCCCACCCTGCCTCCCCTGGAAACGGAGGAGCTGATTGCAGGCTCCCTGGACACAGGTCCGCTCCCCCCCCCCCGCACCCAGTTACTGGGCTCATTTCCTGGGGGTGGGGGAGCAGGGCGGTGCATGCAGAGCCCGGGCACCCTCCACCTCCAGGGGACCATGGGAAACCATGCCGGCGGTTCAAATCGGGCGCGAGGCGTGGAGAAACGAGATTCGCCGTGGATTTCCTCTCTCGGCGGGAAGCAGCCGTGTGTTTCCCCAGAGTCCTGCTTGAGACGTTTGGGTAGAATTTGGGAGCAGGAAGAGGAAAGCTGCTGAACTCCTGAGCTGTGACTCTGGTTAACGAAGAGCGTCCGACAGGGCTCCACCCAGGGAGGTGCTGCGGAGGGTTTGCCCGCTGGGTGCAAATGCCCAGGTCCCCCCCCCATATCCCTGCTGTGAGTGCACAGCAGCCCCACAGGGGAGGGCACCCCCCCCCACAAGTGGACCCCTGCGCCTCGGGGCAGGTGGGGAGAAGAGAGTCTTTGTTCGTAAGGATTAAAAAGCCAAGTTCCAGGCCAACGTCTCCCTGCAGGGACCAATTCTTCCTCCCTGATCCCCTGAGACGGCGAGCCCCTGCCGGGGGACCCTGCCTACTGTCCCGACTTCTTCTCAGAGACGGACCTCAGGCCCCGAGACTCACAGCACAACCCTGGCAGAGACACGCACCCTCCCAGAGGCCCCAGCGCCAGGGCCACCCTGGCTGTCAGACTCCCTCATCTCGGGTCCCGTCTAGAGGTGGTTTCCAGGCACTCAGAGCCTGCTCCCCTTGCCCACGGGGCACACAGCGCCCTGGGCTGTGCAGGCAGGCGGCTGTGGGCACGCGGCCCTGATCCTGGGGCGGGGGGGTGCCAGTCCCCAGGGGGTCTGCGAGGTGCTTCACAGGTCTGCGCTGTGAGCCTGTGAGAAACAGCCAGTCGTTCTAGGTCGGCTACCAAAGGGACGGGCCCAGCAGTGGTCGAGAAAAGACCCTGGAAGACAGGTGCTACCTCCTTTCACAGCTCATCGCGAGGGGATAGCCTCCCCACCTGAGCCGGTCCTGGAGGGGGTGGGTGTCCCAGACAGACGGTCTCCCTGCAGATCCTCGAGGTGCCTGTGGACTCACTCGCGCATCCACCCGCGGGCTGAGGTGCAGCGGGTGAGTGACACATCTCGACAAAGGAAGCGGCACCCTGGCCCTCCCTGGGCGCGGAGCTGGGAGGAGTCCACAGGACCGGGGGTCAGCTCCTTGACCCCTCACCTGTCACCCCCAAAGGGACATCACGGCCACAAAGTCCTTCCTGGGCCTGCATATCAACGCTTTCCCCACAGCCAAGTGTGAGCCCCAGCCCCAGGCTGCCCTGGGCCAGGCTGTGCTGGGGAGCACGGAGCGTGTTGCCACCCGCATCCCTGCTGCTCCGCCTGAGGCTGCTGCTGCTGCCTGCTTGGCGCCCCCCAAACCACAGGAACCAGAACAGGCTCCCGTGATCCAGTCCCAGCCTGGCCCCCAAGTGGCTCCGCCCCCATCTGCGTCTCCTGCGTCCCCTGCACCCATGCAGACCCCTTGGGGCCTGCTGGGGCTCAGCTCTGGCCCAGACGTCGACCCCATCCCCTCGTCAAGGCGCCCCCCCACCCCCGAACAAGGTGGGAGGGTTGCGTTCCCAGGACTGACAGA
Organism: Anoura caudifer; assembly: GCA_004027475.1. Classification (NCBI taxonomy): domain Eukaryota; kingdom Metazoa; phylum Chordata; class Mammalia; order Chiroptera; family Phyllostomidae; genus Anoura; species Anoura caudifer. The sequence continues at coordinate 3,255 of PVKU01002384.1, forward strand.
AAGAAAAGGAGGGAAGAGGGGAAGGGGACAGGGAGGGAGGGAGAGGACACCCGGGGCTGAGCCCCGCTCACAGGCCCAGGCACCCCACCCAGGGCGCTCAGGGAGCAAAGCTGCTCCTTCTGGGTGGCGAGGCCTCACCCGGCCTCTTGCCAACAGACCAACCCCCCACCAGCAACTGCCAGGGACTGACGTGGGGCCTGTCGGGGGAAGAAGGTCGCACGGCCGTGTTCCCACCCTCCTGCATGCAGCTGCCAAGACTGCAGTGGCCATCGGACGCCTGTGTGGCCTCGGGCACGGCGCTCACCAGGCCCGACGCCCACCGCCTGCCGTCACTCAGCAGCTTCTCCAGGTCACAGGTCACCCTAGGACAAGGACACGGACGCCCACACTCAGTGACTCAGCTCTGAGGGGGCAGCCGAGACCCAGAACGGGAGCGGGGGCTGTGCTCTCAGACGCATCGGAGCGACGCCATTTGCCCCCGACGTGCGGTGCCGTGCGGCTGTCACACACCTGCACGCCCGGTCCTCCCGGGTGTGTCCGAGGCAACCCTCAGCAACGCGATAACTGGCGGGTGACCGGAGGAGGGCAGCACATCTGGGGCACAGGGGAGGCGGCCAGAACCTTGCGTTGGGCGGGGGGCCTGGGCCCCACGGGGCGGCTCAGGGACAGGCCCTTCTGACCGGAGAGCGGGCCAGGGCTCCAGAGCCACGCAGCAGCTCGGGCCCTCGCGGCAACCCAGACAGCAGCTCGGTCAGCCGCGACCTGTGCCCCACGTGAAGACCCCAGCGAGCGGAAACCCAAGTGCAGAAACCGCCCAGAGCAGGGGAGGCAGAAGCGGTGGGGCGCGTCCCCGGGAGAGGTCGGCGCCGGCGTGGTCGGGGGCAGGAGCTGCGGCTTCCCGTTGCTTCCTGGCGACGGGGGCCTGGGGAGACCCAAGCCCCAGGATGTGGGTTTGAGTCCTGGTTCGGCAGACAATCGCTTCGTGACTGTGGGCAACCTCAGACCTTTCCGAGCCTCGGTTTCCTCGTTTGCGAAAAAACACAGGTGGTTTCCCTTTGTCCGCTCACGCCCAGGTTTACCCGTGTGTCAGATGAGCCGCATTCCCTGTGTCTGTGCTGGGCGGTGTGAGCTGCTCCGCAACGGCAATGGGTGTTTGTAGGGGTGTAAATGCGTTCCACCGGCCCTGGGTGGGCCGCCGGTCACAGGGGTGGGGCCCGGGGACCAGCTGACTCTGCACTGCACCCCCACTCACCTGCCCAGCACCCCACACGCCACGCCAGGATCCCACAAACGCAGGACATTAACCCAGGACCTTACCTGCCGTCCCCCTGGGGAACGCGGGGCTGTCACGACAGACGGAGGGACTCTGCAGCTCTGAGGGGACACGGTGTGCAATTAGCGTGGGTCGGTCTGCGCGGTGAATGGCACCTTCATTATGGGGCACGAAGGAACACAAAACTGGTAAGAGGAAAACAAGGTCCCCAGTTCCTTCATTACAGGGACAATAGGAATCTAATTGCAAAGTTATGTTTAATTCAGATAGTTTGGCGAACAAGTTGTTACACGCCGAAACCAAGCGTGAAGGTGGGAAGTGCCCTTGGAGGTCGCCCTCAGCCCAGGATCCCACGGGGCCCAGCTGGGAGCCGAGGGCGGAGGGTCACTCGTGTCCAGGGCGAAGCCACAGCGCATGAAGGGCAGGGGATGGAGACTCAGCCCTGACCAGTGTGGCTCAGTGGGTTGGGCGTCGACCTGCAACACGGATGGTCACCGGTTCCGTTCCCGGTGAGAGCACACGCCTGGGCTGCAGGTTCGGTCCCCGGTCAGCACAGGTACACGAGGCGACTGGTCGATGTTTCTCTCTCACATGGGTGTTTCTCTCTCCTTCCCCCTCTGCGTCCCCGGCTCTCAGAGCACCACAGTGACAGTGGCTGCTGTGCACGTGTGTGTCAGGCGCCCGGTTCAGTGTGGCACATGCACACTCGCTTTACCCCAAGCTAGTGGGGGGGAGGGGCGGGGAATGTGGCCGTCCCTGCCGCACAGACGAGGGAAGGGTTTTCGGGAACAGAGCCCCAGGTCTGAGGTTGCAGGACGAGGTGGTGCCGGTGCTGGGACAGGCGTCTTGGGGGGACCCGGCTCGGGGTCTTTTCCAAAAGCACACGGGAAGCGCAGGGTGAGCGGCGAGCTGGGCGTCTGCCCCTCGAGACGGTTTCTGAAAGGTGCTCGCCCGGTCGCTGCCTCAGCCTGGCTTGCAGGAGTGGGGGCCTCTGTGTCCCCCCCGCCCCGAGGCGATTTCCCACCCAGGTGCTCCCGCAGTTTCAGCCCAGCTCTGTGTGACATGAACCCATGGAACCACCCCCCCCGGCTGGAACAACTGTGGGCCATGTATGCCCAGGACCCTGTCCCAGGTCCACGGGGTCCCAACAGTAACAGCAGCTGGGGACTGCACAGCTGTGTCCACCTCCCGGTCCCCGCACCGGCCCCTGAGCACACCGGCACCACCGGGGACGGAGGCCGTGGCTCGGCCGTGTCTGGGGATCGGGCTCCTGGTGGCTCTGCATGTGCGCAGCAGGGCCCTTGCTCACAAGCAGCCTGCCACCCCCAACCCAGTGGAGCAGAGGGCCCCCCCCACCCCGCATTGCGAAAGGCAAGGGCACCCTCCTGGCGGCGCAGGTGAAGGGTGCTGCTGGCATCCTAGGTCTTTAGGAACCATGCAGGTGGCGGGGTGGGTCTCCAGGGAAGCCTCGGGATTGGCTCCGGGCAAGTCACGGGAGTGGGCGGAGCAGACCGGCCCTGTCTGAGCTCCATCGTCCCTCACGCCAGCAACCCCCCCACCCCCCGCACGTGTGCGGACAGGGCTGTTTCCACACTCGCGGGCTTCGGGGCAGTGACCCGCCAGGATGCCCCCTGCCAGCCTGTCCCAGATCTGCCCCTTTCCTGCCCAAGGGAGCCGGTCATGACACACCCGCCTGGGGAGGGCCTCACATGCACCCTGCACCCATGGGGACACCTACTCTTTTTAAAAGATCAATCGATCGATCAATGAACACAACAAGGGGGAGGGTGTGGGGCGGCTGCGCCCTTGTGCTCTGCAGGTGGGAGCATAAACCAGTGCGGTCACAGTAGAAAACAGCGCAGAGATTCGTCCAAAAACTGAAGAATTTCCCTGTGTTCTAGAAATTTCACCTCTGAAACTATATCCAAAAAATGGAAACTAGGACCTTGGAGAGAGAGACGTTGACACAGCCGTGTTCCCAGCAGCCCAGATGCAGGGAGCAACCAGAGTGTGAGCGGGCGGGCGGGCGGACAGACAGAATGCCGCCCATCCAGACAACGGAACGCCCCTCGGCCGTAAAACGGAAGGACATCCCGGCACCTGCGGCCCTGGGGTGAACTTGAGGACGTCATGCCGAGCGCAACAAGCCGGTCACAAAGAGACCGGAACGGCAAGGCTCCAGCGTCACCAGATCCACAAAGCAGAACGTCGACCGAGGGTGGGAGCCGGGGCTGGGGAGGGGCCCAGGGAGCGCCTGTGGACGGTTTCGTTTTTCCAGGATGAGGTCTGGGGACGCACTAGGGAGCATCATGAAGTCACTTGACCGTCGGAGCTGTGCATTGAGACACGCGTAAGAGGGCAAACCCCGTGTTTGTGCATTTTAGTCTAACTGAAGAAAAAGGGACCCTCCCACGTGGGGTTGGGAAAATAAGTCCCTGCCGCACCGTCATTCAGGGAAATGCCGGGGCGTAATAGGTGCTCAACCGTGGCTGCCGCGGTAACAGGCCCAGTTCAGAGTGAGCCCACGGGGTGGGCCCTGGGGTCCTTACAGGGAACAACTGGAAACGGAGTGTGGAACACCCAACTGGGGGAGGAGCTGGGTCCCAGGCCTGCGACCAGCTGGAGAGAGAGAGTCACGGCCGAAGTTTCGGCAACCTGGACATGCCCCGTCCTGGCACGATGCTTCTGTTTGTGCCCAAGGACACCGGTGAACACAGGAGGGGCCGTGTGCAGAGGAACCTGCCCTGGGAGGCCACAGGGACTGTGGGGCAGGGACAGAGGGACAGGGAGCGCCCGGAGGCCACCCCCTGCCAGGTCCTCCGCGTCCCCGACTCTGAAACCCTGTGGGACCATCGGAACTCATAGACGTGCCCCAGTTTTAGAAATAAAATAGCAAAACATCCTGTGTCGAGCTAACAGACGTCAGACCAAGGCCGAGTTCTGCCACAATGGACAGCTAGCCCAGAGAGAAATTTCTGGGGGGGCGGGGGGGCAGTCACTGATGATCCAAGAGAAAACAGAATTTCACCCCAAGAGAAAGTCGCCGAGTCAAGAAGCAGCCACATAGCACGCTTCTCTCTCTCTCTCTCTCTCTCTCTCTCTCTCTCTCTCTCTCTCTCTCTCTCTCTCTCTCGGCTGCAGGGACCCTCGGGCTCTCGCTGTGGCTTCAGCAGTCGGAGCAGCAGACGGGGTGTGAAGGTGACTGACTGGGGACCGCAGAGCCAGTGCGCGCCTGCTCTGGCTGGAGGCGCACAGCTTGCTGCGGCCGTGAGGAGGCAGGAGGCAAAGGCAGAGACCGGAGCACCGTGAATGCTCTGCGCGGCCGGGCTGAAACGCTCCCTGAGCATTGCGGGTCCCCCACAGGCCCCTGGAAGTGGGTGTCAATGCGGGAAATGGCGGCGGGCTGAGGTGACAGTGGCCAAAGCGTAGGGGGATCTAGATGGGACGAAGGCCACGAGGTCCTGGCTGCACACGCTCCGCTTACGCCCAAGAAGTCTGGGCCACGGGGCCGGTCCCCGGTCTTGGTGGCCGGCCACCCCCGGGTCACTCTCTCGGTCTCGGGAGGTGGACAATGGGGTTGGGCTCTGTCCAGTTTAAGCGAAACAGAGCTGCTGGGAGGGTCGTCGGCGTGACGCCGTCCACCAACCGCACACCCCCCCGGGGGAGCACCCGGCCCGGCACGGGTTCCGTGTGGGGAGAGGCTAGCTTCGGGCTCCTCCGTCCACATGCCTAAAACTGGGCTCCAAACCCCATGGGTGGTGATGAGCTCCTGCCCGTGGACTGTGCAGGAGACGACCGAGGGACGGGCTGACCTCGATGCCTTTGTGGGACCCAAGCGCCACCCAGTTCCATGAGTCACCAGCCTGCCGGGTCGTGGTGTTTCTCCCAGGCCCTCCCCCAAGACAACAGGTGACTTTATCAACCCCCCGCCACATCTTCATCGGAGAAGGTTTGATTCACGACACCCCCTCATGGGTCACTGTTCCCAAAGCCAGCAGGCAGAGCTGCACACGGGCGGTGGCGAAGCCTCGGTCACGGGCACTCACGCAGCCACGTGCAGGCCCTCGGGCCTCGGGCACGGCCGAGGGATGCCAAGGACAGTGAGGAGGGCCAGGACAGACAGTCCCTGGCAGGGAGGCCGCATCTCAAAGGGCAGGGGGACGAACCAGGGACACTGTCACCAGCCGCTGATGGCAGCTTGCTCCAGTCTCCCAGTAAGAGCTGGTCGGGGGTGCCCGGTGACTCCAGCATGAATATTTAACAAGGAAACAAGTCATTAGAGCAGGCCCCACGGCAAGCGATTAATATTAATGGGGTGGAACTGAGCCGCCTTTTGAACCCTGGGAGAAGGCAGCAACCGTGGGAGAGCGCACGGGTCTCCAGAACCAGCCTTGACCTGGGCACGGCTCAGCAGGGGCCCCAGGGCAGCAATTAGACATTCGGCAGCTCTCCCCCCGCCTGGATGTGGGGGCTCAGGCTCTCCAACAACAACTGCTGAAGGTTGATGGGCCCAGAGGCTGACGGGGCTGGCGGAGGGGCCCGGGTGGGGGGGGGCTCGAGAAAGAGCAGGGAGCCCAGAGGCCCCCGGGGCCCCAAAGACGGATGAGGATGGATGGGGCGGAGGCCCGCTGTGAGCCCCCATCTGCGGGCGAGGGGCCTGAGGCCGGAGAACTGGTCCCCGACACCCCACGCCCTAACCCCCATCTGTGGGGTTCCAACCCCCTGGGTGGGGGTGGAACTAGACAGACGGAGAGCCCAAATCTGTCAAACGCCTAAAATCGCCCCGGCACCAAGTGGGTCCCCGGTCACGGTGAGCACACCCACCTCTCCGAGGGCCCTGCAAAGTGAGGGCAGGCAGGGCGGGTGCCCGAGTCGCCTCCGGCAGCAACGCCCAGGCACCCGCTTAGGCATCACGGGGCTTGGAGGCGCTCCACCACCTGTGGGCTTCGGGCCCAGGCCCTCGGCAGGTGCGGCAGGAGGCATCTCAGGCAAGGAGACCCTGTCACGCTCGATTTTGTCACGCAGTAGGTGCTCAGCAAACGTAATGTACGTATTCCCGTATTTAGTCATTCAGCACACGAACAGTTAACACACCTAATCACTGATCTAGGGTTCAGCAGAAACCAGGGCCGTTTTTCTCATTACGCGCGGGTGGGGGACGTGGGCAAGGCCCACGAACTGCTCTTTCGAGGGCGATGGACCAGCTGGGCGTTTGCCGCCGGGCGAGGCAAGGTCGGAGGAGGTTCTGTAAGGGGGAGGGTCGGTCACCTGCTCTTCTACTGGAGGCAAAACAATGGCAAGGGGAGGGGAGGTCGGCCGAGCAGCAGCCGGCGGTGTGGCGAGTCTGGGAGGAAGTGTCCCGGAGGAGCGGAGGGCAGGAGGAGCTGCCCCCGGCTGGACGGGAAAGGTGGTGCTCAGTCCGGGAGGGCCGCTGGGCCGGCGGGTGAGTGTTCAGTAGATGGGGGGGGGGGGGTTAGACGGGTAGGCAGGTGGGTACTGGATGGTGGTGTGTGCTGGACGGATTAAGGAAGATCAACTCGTTTTGGCCAGACCTGGGGCCGTAGTCCCAGCCTCTGGCCCGAAGAGCTCAAGCATCTAAGACCTGGAGAGGCTGAAGAAACTGGGCTGCTGCCCAGCCCAGCAGCCGTCGGAGACAGAGGGGTCGGGCGTGGCTTCCGCGAGGCCCATGGGGGGTGTGCATTCGCGGGTTTGGCGATGAAAGCCTCCCACCAGCCCGCATCCTCCCGCTGCTCAGGAGGTAGTCCTGGAACAGCGCCCAGGTGGTCGCCGGCTCCCCGCACGCAGCCCTCGCTGGCCTGGCTCTGCCACGCAGGACTCTCGCCGCCCCAGCCCCTCCCCCCCACGCAGGGCACGGCTGTGACAGCCCAACGCTCCACCCCAAGACGTGGCAGTTTACGATGACAGCTGTTACCTCTTCTTCACCGTGTCTGTGGGTCCGCAGGGCAGGTCTCTTGGGGCCTGGGCTCGGCTGCTGTCCGCCGTGGGTCAGCTGGGGCCGGCCGCATCAGGGCAGCCTTGGCCTCGAGGCTGGACCTCTGTCTGGCTTCCCCTGGGTGGGGGTGGAACTAGACAGACGGAGAGCCCAGAGCTCCGAGAGGGACCAGGGGATGCACACAGGCCTCCGGAGACGCGGGTTCGGAGCAGCTCCTTATCACTGCCTCCACGTTCTAAGGTCAAGCAAGGTCCGTCCAGACTCAGGGGGCGGCATGGGGGCTGCGGGCCGGACTCCCACTCCTGCTGCAGGAGCTGCCCAGTCAGCATGAGGCTGTAGACGTGGGAGGGGGCGTGGAGACCGGCCCACCACCAGCATGGCACAGCATGCCCACGAGGCCTCCGCTCTGGAGCACCCAGGAGTCAGTGGCCTGAGACACAGAGAGGGCCCGCCTCACGAGCTCCCCACCTTCCTCCCTCCGGTCCCACCCCTCTCCGTGGCGGCCGGTGAGGCTTCTTCCCTACCCCCACACCACCTGGCAGGACCCTCGTCCCCCTCGGGGGCTACAGGCCACGGCAGGACCACCCGCCCCGGGAATCGCCGCGGCTGCCCTGGCGGGTTGAGCCCCGCCCCCCTGTGACCTCCGACAGCAAGGCCCGGCTCACCTGTCCAGACCCGGCCTGAGCTCAGGGAGGACGCACACCTGACACGGACGTGCCTGACAGGGAGCACGGGCTCAAGGTGTGCCCTTTCGGTGACGGCACGAATTGATAAGGGAAGGCGCGTCTCGGCTCGCTCCATGTTTCTGTCTTTCTCTCCACATCAGCCCTCCTTGGGGAGAGTGAAGCCCTTCGGCACTGCCCCTTCACGCAGGGTGTTGGGTCGGCTTGCGCGCGGCCCTGTCTCCCGGGCCTGCAGCCGTCACGGCGGGCTGGCACAGGCCAGGGCGGCAGGCCCTGGGCTTCAGGGCAGCTGGGGCCAGTTGCCAGCCCTGTGAGTATTCCAGGGTGGGGGGAGGGGCGGATCTCGCTGGCCCTCAGTTTCCCCTCTAGAGGGGAACCAGGACGCTCCGTCGAGGGTCCCTGACCGCAGGAGCCAGTGCCTCTCGCTGCGCTGCACACGCCGGGGACACCTGACCGGTGTCCTCAACTCACCGGCGACTCCGAGACCTGTCCTACCTCTGCCCACTCGGGGACAGCACAAAGCCACTTCAGCGAAAACCTCTGAGCGAGGACACGGCCCAATTAGCTGCGGTCTGTCAGCGCGGGCCGACCTCGCCGCAGGCAGGGCCTCTCTCGGGTCTTTCTCCTCCGGGGGAGTCGCTCAAGGACAGCAGCGTCCTCGGACTTCCCACCCCTCCCCCGCACAGGCCCGGCGCTGCCGAGAGACATGTGTGACCGCTGTGGCTCCGGGCTGGGCAGTGGGCCGTGCCCCGCAGGGCCCAGGCCAGGCTGGGGTCCCCAGGATGGGGCAACTCAAGTGCCCGGACGGATGAGCTCCAGGAAACGTGACTCGGGGGCCTGAGGGGGGCCAGAGGGGGGCCCCCAGAACCAGGGGACCCCGGCACGTGGCCTCAGCCCTCGGCTCCGGTCTCAGGCTCTGGCCAGCTGGGGGTCCCAGTCCCAGCGTGGCTGTGAAGTACTGCTCCCTGGGGTTCCCGTGCTCTGCAATGGGGCCATGCCCCCTCCGAGGGCTGGAGTTGGACAGGATGAGCCCCCTGCTCGCCGAGATCTCCGGCAGAGAGTCTGGCCAGGGCACCCACAGGCCCTGGGGCTCCAGAGTGAGTTCCAGCCACACTGGCCACCAGCCGCGTGGCCCCCGCTCCTCCCTGTCACAAGAGGCACTCGGGGCCCCAGGGCTCCGACCCCGGCTGGACTTGGTCAGAGAGCCCAGGGCCGGAGCCTCCGTCCACTCAGGCCTCGGGGGGGGACGATCTGCCCTCGGGCCTCCATCCACAGCGCGGAGGTCCGCCAGGACCCACTGGCCACTTCCTGGCTCTGAGCTCCGCCGGAGTTGGTGAAGTCTGCCCTCCGGAAACTCGTTCGGGTTGTGGCTTTGTGGTTCTTTACCAGTGAGTGTGTTTGTGTGTACAGATGCGGGGCGTACAGGTAGGTGTTTGTGTGTTTGCACATGCGTGCCACATACATGTGCTTGCACGTTTCTGTGCATGACACGTGTGAGTGTGTGTGCTCGGTGGGGGTCCAGGGCGGACATGGAAGGTTCGGCGGAGCAGCCTGACTGAGCTGCCCAGGCGCAGCCAGACACTCTGCGCTCGGCCCAGCTGACCGCGCTCCCCGAGAGGAGAGGAGGGAGCAGGCCATCGGCAGCGCAGACCCAACTCTCAGACGCAGACCTGAGACCTCAGGTGAGCACCGCAGGAACCTGACACGCACGCGTCCTGTCACCTGTTCATGTTCCTGACAAGGGGACGGGCTCCCAGATTCCAACTCCCGGCCTGTCCCGCATGCCCATGGGGGCGGGGGGGCGTCATGGAGGCAGGTCTCGGGGAGGCGGCGGATCCGTTCGGTGACGCAGCCTCAGAGGGCACGTGCGGGGCGAGACGGGGAGAGAGGGGCCCAGAGACCACGGCGGCGGGCAGGACTTGTCTGAGAAAAGCACTCGTTCGTGGATGCCTCCTGCTCACCTAGACGACGTTACCATGGAAACAGGAAATCGCCTGGATTTTTCTAACACACACTGCACAGCAGTGCGCCCCCTCGGGAGCCCCTGCCAGCCCGAGGTCAGGGCTGCGGGAGTGGGTGCCGCCGGCGGGTGGGCCACCGGGGTGGGGGACAAGCGGGGGTGCGAGGGTAGGAGCTGGGGAGGAGCCCCACTCTGACTAGTCCCCGTGGACGGGGCTGGCGCAGGGCTGCCCAAACCAGCGCTCAGGTGGCTGGCTTCTGGAAAACAGGGAGACAGTGAAATACCAATAAAATTACGTGCAGCGAGGAACAGGCGTGCAGAGCTGGGAACGCCATATCCAGGGGAAAGGAGCCGGTCGGAGCGAGCTGCGTGCTGCGTGAGTCCCGCCCCGCGGCGTTCCGTGAGGGCGGCTGCAGACCCCCGGCGCTGGGGCTGGAGGGGAGGGAGGCGAGCAGGTGGGGCGCGGAGGGTGGGCAGGGCAGCGACTCCGTGCCGCCCGGTGCCGGGGCGGCGGGTCCGTGGCATCGCACACATCTGTCCAAACAGCAGAGGAGGCCAGTGCACACCATGGACTTGGTCACCAACCGGGCAGCAATGCCGGCACAGAGGCAACACACTCACCGCCGGCGCAGGAGGTCAGTGGTGGGGGAGGGGCGCGGGTACGGGAATTCTCCGTGCTTTGGACTCGGTTTCCCTGTAAATGTAAAGCTGATCTGAAAACAAAGTCTGTTGATTGAAAATGTGTAGCGCGGACGCCATGCCTTCAACGGCTGGGCCCTCCCCCATCAGCGTGACCCCCATCCGTACCCAATCGAACGCTGCTCTTCCTCGAACCCGGGTGTCTGCTCTGCCTCGGCCTGTGAAGCTCCTCGGCTTGCCCGCCGCCCCGGAGGAAGCAAGCTCAGAGCCGGAGTCTTCTCCCGAGGGGCTCCCCCAGGCCGTCAGGCCCCACCTGCACCCCAGGCTGGGGGCACCTCGGATACCGGGCTCTCGCTGGGGACCCTGCAGCGTGCCCACTGTCCTGCGACCCAGTTCTCTGTCATTGTTTCTGCCCGGCTCCGGCCACTGCCCTGTCCCTCAGGGCCCTGGCTTCGGCGGCACGGGGGTGGCCCCGGGTTGTCTCCGCACACAGGAAAGCCACGCCTTGCAGACGAGTGGTTTGGGCGCACGGCTGTCCTCACGTCCTCCTGGCCCCTGTCCTGACACCTGCGGTGGTGGAGATGCCAAGCCAGGTGCCGTGAGTGACAGAGATGAATGGGATTCCGTGGGTCCCCAGCAGCAGCGGCCTTGGCAGACACGCAGGACAGCAGGCGGCAGGTGACAAGGCTGGAAGGAGACCGCGGGGCCCTCACAGCTCCTGCAGCCATGCCCACTCAGCCTGCCAAGCCCCCCCCCCCGCCCACTCCATGAGGGTGGGCTCTGCCAGAAGGCCCAGGGCCGGCAGCCAGCCCTCGGGCTGAGCTAAGTCGGGTGTTCCAGTTACCTATTGCTGCGTAACAAATTACCCCAAGACCCAGGGACTTAAAATACATCATTTTATTAGAGCTCCGGATTTGGTAGGTCAGGAATTGGCGAAGATGCAGGCGGGGGCCGTTTGTCTGCTGCACGAGGCACCGATGGGCGCAGGGGGCACTCGGCCGCCAGCGAGGGGGCTGGGCTGCCCCACCACGTGCGGTGTCTTGGTGAGCACCAGGGAAGCCTGGCTCCCGGGCCCTCACCGTTACCCCAGGTCCCCCCAGCAGGTAGCAGGAGTCCCGGGGCCTGCAGAGACGGTGAGGCAGGGCCGGAGCTCCACGTTGCCTGCGAACTGGCCACCGACGCTCCTCGGGGTCACCTCTGCATTCTCTGGACAGACACATGGGGAAGGTGGTCCAGAGTCAGGAGAGAGAACGAGACCCCACCCAGAAGGAGGCAGGGTGGAGGTCGGCGGCAAAGAGCTGCGGTGGCTGCTTGGGGAGCGGGGCCACGTGCTGTGACCATGTCCTTCCATCTGTCACCTGGGCCCGGGGTGCCCGGCTGCCTCATTGACACCCCGTGGCCAGCACCTCGGACCCCAGGGGAAAACAGAACTTCCCCGACATTCTCTGTCCATTGACCCCACGGGAGACTCCTCACTGGCCCTGATATGTCAGCCTTTGTCACCGAGGACAGGAGCTATGCCTGGTGTTTAAATCCACGGGAGACATGGATTAAACAACCATTTCTGCGGCCAGGGGGGAGTCTGCTACCTAAAGAGACCTGCTCAGTGGACCCCAAACCCTGAACACAGGGTGGCCTCGTGGGGGCGCTGTGGCTGTGTTCAGGTGGGCTGCAGCACCCCAGGAGGCCTCCAGGCATCACCCGGGGCGCCCCCGCCCCCCTCTTGCCCCCACCTGACCCGGATCCCAGACCTCCTGCCGAAGGCGCCCCCAGCAGGGCACTGCCTCTGGCAGAGCGGGAGCCGGGGAGCCGGGGAGCAGGGGGCCTGCGGGTCGGTGCCGGCGGCGGGCTCTGAGCGTGGCAGAACCAGCAGCCAACGCTGCACACCTCTGAGGGCGGAGGAAAGCTGCACATCAACGGTGTCATCTCCCAAATTACCAGGCGAGCGACCGGCACCGAGCATCTCTCCTCTGAGGTAACAATGGATGAAACACAATCTCACCCTCGTCCGCAGCACAGAAGCTGGTTTTAAATGGTCACATTTGTCAAATGTCCACAGGAATACCTGCCCGAAATTCCTGATGAACAACACCTGGCCTGGGAGGCCGCCCCCTGTGGATTCGGGACCTCGTCTCCGACCTCATCATATTTATCACACAGACGTGCGGGTGTTCCATCCTCGCGGCTGCGCGAATTTTAACATGCGGCTCGCCGTTGTATTGCGGTGTGTCCACAGGCACGTTTGTTGCAGAATAAAGTACCAAATTTCATCCAGTGCAGAACGTAGATGCTTGATTGTAAAAGAGAGGGGAAATGTAGGTGACTTTATTTCCTTAACCTAAATGAATGCTCACTCCGGTGCTCGGGCCAGAGCGTGCCTGGCCCACGGCTGGACACCTGGGCCTCCTGGAGGACCCGCCTGACCCCTCCCGGGGAGGCACGCACACAGAAGACCCCCTGCCTGCGTCCTGAGGGGCAGCAGGCCTTCCGGGAAGGGGGAGGGTGGCCACCTTCCCGGATGCGGGGCTTCCTGGGCCGGCCGGAGCCAGAGGCCCCTCTGAGAGACTCTTCCTCCGCTGTCCGCTCCGCCACGAGCCTGCCAATAGCCGGGCGAGATGATGCATTAACCTATTTCTGGCCCAGGCATGGTCATCCATCAGACCCTCTCTCCTGCCGGCAGGACAGCCGGCCGCCAGGCGCAGCCGCCCCACAAGGGGCCGGCCCGGGGCTGCGGGCGGCTGTGTTCTGGGCCAGCCCTGTCTCCCCGAGCCTCAGGCTGAGGCTTTTCGAAGGGGGGCGGACCCCAAGAGCTGCCAGCCCCGTGCCTCAGGACTTCTGTAATTTTGGGAAGGGGCCTGTGGGCATTTCCTTGTCCTGAGACCGGTCCTAGCTGGGGTTTCATGTTTGATGCAAAATGAACCACGGTCTGGCAGGAGGGTGGGCCCGTCTGTGGGCATTTCCTTGGGAGGCTCTGGTCAGCCACCCCCAGCCCTTCCCTGGAACCAGAGTCACTGCGCGGTCGAAGGCAGGGTGCCCACCGTCCCCATTGCGACTCCTGAGGGTGTAACAGGGCAGTGGCAGCCCGAAGGTGGGGAGTGGAGGCCAAGGGGCAGAGGGCGCAGCCTGGCACATGATCGCCGGAGACCTGGGCCACGCCCTCTGTCCTCGGGGTTGGGCCAGGCCCTCTGAGGGGGGCTGGCTGTCCCAGCGGCTGACAGTGCAGGCCGCTGGCTCCCTGCGGTCCCTCCTGCCCAGCCGCGCCCCTCCACCATCTGCTGGCCAGCCCAGGCTCAGCCCTGCTCACTTGGGCCTCATGTGACCGGCGCCTAGCCGAGCGTCTGCAGCTCCGGGTAAAAGACCCAACAGAGCCAGGCCCAAGGCCACCCCACCTCAGGATGGGTGATATTCGGCAGAATAAAAGCCCCTGCTGATTTAGGGCATTTCAGAAAGTGTAATCTGGGGTGGGCAGGTGGGCTGTGACAGGGACCATGCCAGCGTGCTCTCCGGCTCCCAAGAACACACCTGAGCTGCCAGCCTGGGAAAGCCGCTGGCAGGGACAGGCCAGACTTCCGTGAGGGTGGCCAGTCCTGTAGGGGGGCCGCTCCCTTGTGCTCCCCTCGCCTTCTCCCAGCGGGGGCCGGACAGTGAGGTGGCACCTCGGGACAGGAACAGCTCCACTCAGGGCCCCCGGGCCCCACGGCGCAGTCTCCAACCACCAGGCCCCAGTGCGCTGGTGGAAGTGACAAATCCCGTGGGGAGGGGAAGCGGGAGGCAGCCTCGGGTTTTCCGGGCCTTGATGGGCTGGTCCCCAGAACCGAGGCGGGGGAGGGGGGGTCTCCGTGGGCCCAGGCGCCCTCCCCGGGGCGGGATGCAGCAGGCAGCCCCCTCTGTGTGCAGAAGGCAGGAGTCTGACAGTTCACAGCCCAGTGGCCTCGGGCTTATCGGCCAGCGCGGCTCAGCGTCCCCAGCCCCTGCCATCTGACAGCTCAGTGACTGCCGGCTTTATCTGTGACAAACCTCCAGCCCCCGCAGAGCCGCCAGCCCAGGCGGTGTTGATAAGCTGTGACTGCTATCACCTGAAGGTCTGAAAGTGGCTTAAGCCACTTATCAAATCTGCTGGAGTGGTCACCCCGGAGACCCCCGCCCCCCGGCACCGCATCCCCACCGGTGGCAGGTGCTTCTCAGCTCCAGCGGGGGGCCTGCGGAGGGGGCGCCGACGACACCCAAGACCCCCAGAGGAAAGGAAGTGAGCGGGTGCGTCTTCCCGCCGGGGCACTCGCCACGCTGCCTGCACTTCCGCTGCTGCTCCCCCGCGGCGGAGGGGCAGGGGCACCGCCCTGTCACGCCTGCTACACGGCAAGTCGGACGCTCTGACCTGATGCGTGGGGACCTGCTACGGGATGGGCTCCCGGCGCAGAGGCTGAGCTGCGCAGGCGGGTGGCGCAGGGTCGGGTGAGCCGTGAGGAACTCGAGCACCGCCCTGTATTTGCTGTAGGACCCCCACCGGGTTCCACCGGAAAAAAAAAAAAAAACCCGGCTTCAAGGGTGTTTCTGCCAGCCAAGCCTTGCAAAGCAATACCACTCGGGCTGGGGGAGGGGCGCGCAAGCCCCACCCACAGGCAC
Organism: Anoura caudifer; assembly: GCA_004027475.1. Classification (NCBI taxonomy): domain Eukaryota; kingdom Metazoa; phylum Chordata; class Mammalia; order Chiroptera; family Phyllostomidae; genus Anoura; species Anoura caudifer. The sequence continues at coordinate 18,386 of PVKU01002384.1, forward strand.
ACCCCCAGGGAGGCAGCCTGCACTGTCCCCACAGACGTCCCTGCCTTGGGCGCTGAGTCCCAAGACCGCCCTGCTTGGCCTGGCAGCTGCTGTGCACTGAGCTGGGGGTGGCAGACTCGCTGTGGGCGCCTCTCAGCAGGGCTCTGGCAGCTCCAGGGCCCTCGGCTGCCTCACGGCCCCCAAAGCCCAAGCCCCAGACTCCCCACCATGGTCCCTGAGCCCCGATGTCAAGGGCCTGGCTGAGCCTCTCAGGCCCTGTGCTCTGGGAACAGACACACGGCCTCTTCCCTGCATTGCCGGGCCTCTCCTGGGACAGGCTGTCTCCTGCCTCCTGCCCCTGGCCTGGCCTGGCTCCCCAGGGGTGGAGGGATGGCCCAGGGTCAAAGGTCTCCTGAACAGGGCTGTTTCTCTCTGCCTGGCGTCTGGGGCATCTCTGGGACCCTTGGGTGGACACCTGATTCCTAACTCGTGGCTTAGCTGCAGCTGTGAGCTGAGACAGGTAATTCCCTCCCTGAGCCTCAGTTTCCCCAGAAGCATCCGCTGCGAGAACTGTGTGAGGACCGAATGGCTTGGGAGATGCGTGTGGACACTGTGCCTGGCTTCACTGCTGTCCCGAGGGTCCTCCCGGATGCCCAGGTCAGGCCCTGTGCCACCCAAGCCTCCGTCCCACATCCAGGGCACCGCCATGCTGTGTGTGTGGGGGAGGGCACATGCATGTGCAATCTGCCAGCCTTGCACACTCGTGGCCCTGCCTGGCTCCAGCCCTCCCCCCACTCTCGCCTGTGCCCCTCCCTGCCAGCCCACTCCGCGGTCTCCTGCCCACCTGCCCTGCGCATCCAGCCCGTCTCCGGCTGGTCCTGCTCCTCTGGGCGGGGCTGGAGGTCTGGTCCACACAGCAGCCCAGGCTGGCCACCGACGACATCCCCTGAGAGGCTCTGCTGTCCTCCCCTGGGCCCCGGGCGCACCACCCCCCTCATGGCCAGCCCCACCCTCTGCCACAAGACCACCCGTGTGAGGAGCTCACAGGCTTGCGCCCTGTCCCCCCCCCCCCCGCCATCTGCTGGGCCCTGACTCATTCACTCCAGTTGCTCAGCCTCTCTCGCAGCCCACGACCCATGGCCTGCGCTGAACAGATGGCTGTGGAATGAATGAATTAATTAATGAAATTGTTGTACTGGTGGAGATTTCCAGGGAGGGTGATGGGATCATATTGCAAGCCCCTTAAAATCTCAGCAAATAGGGGGCCCTGGAGGGGGGTGGGGATTGGTCCCTGAGGCTTCCTCCCTTCCATTCGGGTGTCCAGGGACAGATTCAGGCCACCAGGCAGCGGTTCTCAGCTCTGGCTTCACTTTGTAATCCCCGTCCGGACTCTGGGCTCCTACCAGTGACCCTGAGCCGCCTGGTTCTGGTTCTGGTGCGGCCTGGACGGGGGCAGGGGGACGGAGAGCTGTCTGGATGGTTCCAACAAGCAGCCACGGTGGAGCCGCGCCCTCCCAGGTGACCGGCCCAGGGCCCTCGGGTGCGCACACGCATGCCCTCAGGGACTGTGACAGTCACCCTGTGTCCCTGCGGAGGTCTGGGCTCCCTACCGGCCCCACCTCCCTGCCGCCCCATCTCTGTACCGAGAAGACATGCACCCTTATTTCCATGCAGAGAAGGGGGTGGGAAGATGGTGACCTGGGCGGAGCAGGCGCCCACGTGGCTGGGGCAGGAGGGACAGGAGCTGGCAGATGGCCCCTTTGGAGATGGGCCTCACGTCCTCCCCTCTGGGCGGCCCAGGTTCCCCCACCAGATCGGACGCAAATCCCTGTCTTCTGAGCTTGGCTTCCGGCCACATCCAGACGCCAGGAATACGGTGCTCTAATTAGCGGTTCTCATTAATCAGGCCTCCAAGTGGGCAGAACTGGAGATCCCCGGCTGGTTGGGAGAGGGGTGAGACCCTGGGACTGCCCACCGCCCGAGGCCACCGTAAGCACAGCGCCAGGCCCTGGGCCGGACGAGGCCCGGCTGTGGGCAGGAGTCACGGACAGACTACAACCTCGAGAGAAGCCATGGAAATGTCGCCGTGGGTGGCTGCAGCCTCAGAACATAATTGCGTTCTGTCTGCTTCATCGCCCAAACCCTCTCAGCGGCCGTGTGCGGCCGGCACAAAGGAGCCGGAGCTCTCGGCTCAACGCGGCGTGCCCTGGGATCCGGCCCCAGTGACCCAGTTTCCTGGCTCCACCACCGCCCCCGACAGGCACAAATTAACCCTCGGCTCAGGCGCACGCGGCCCCGGCCCTCCCTCCCCCTGCCCGGCCAGCAGTGGGGAGATTCCGGAGGCTCAGCTGAGAGGCAGCTCAGAGAGGCCCTTCCTGTTCTCTTCTCTTCTCTTCACACACACACACACACACACACACACACACACACACACGGATACAGATGCACACATACAGATACAGAGACACACACAGATACAGACACACACATGGATACAGACACACACAGACACACACACGGATACAGAGACACACACATAGACACACACACATGGACACAGACACACACAGATACAGACACACACACGGACACAGACACACAGACAGATACAGACACACACACAGATACACACACACACAGATACAGAGACACACACGGATATAGACACACACATAGATACACACACACGATACAGAGACGCACACACACGGATACAGAGACGCACACACACGGATACAGACACACACATGGATACAGACACACACAGACACACACGGATGCAGAGACACACACATAGACACACACACGGACACAGACACACACACGGATACAGACACACACACACGGATACAGAAACACACACACGGACACAGAGACACCCCCCTGCGCTGTGGGCCACGGCACTCTCCCTCACGCCACCCCACGGCCGGGTGCTGCCGGGCGCCTCCCGAGGCCCGGCAGGCTCACACCGTCCTGAGCCCTCCCTCCCTGAGCCCTGAAGACCGGGCCGTGCTGCCCGCTGCCTCCCCTTCCGAGGTCCAGGCAGGCCCACTTCGGAGGAGCCACAGGTGTGGCAGGATCAGCGTTTGACCACATCCTCTGAGGTGCGAGCTCTGAGCCCATGTGGCTGCGTGTTTATCAACACTGCGTGGCCCAGGAGTTCGGGGCCCCCCTCCGAGGTTGCTGCTCCCAGACCCCCATGAGGTGGAGCGTGGGGCTCCCTGGCCCCAAGGCTGACAGCGGAGCGACTGAGTCGGTTCTTTGTGTAAATCCACACTCAGGTGATGTGTCTGCTCCGCCCCGGGGCGGTGGTGACGTCCCGAGACCTCCGGATGGTGGGGGACACCGGCGGTGTCCCCAGCTCGTGCGGGGTCCCACCCTGTCAGCGGCTGTCTGAACAGCACATGGCTCCTCGTGGGATTATCCGGTGAGGAGTCGTGGGCAGTTGGAGCGTGAGTCCGACCTCCGTGGAGCCCTGGCCGCGTGGTTCTGCCCGTGGCGAGCTCGGGAGAGACCGAGTAGCCCGTCGGCGCACCGTCCCCAGGGAAGAAAGGATCGCGCCTCACCAACAAGACCATGTGGCCACAGTCTGCGGCCTCTGAACTGGGGGGCCCCCCACCCCAGGAGCTGCCTCTCCTCCTGCTTCTGCCTCTGAGCTTGCGAAACTTCCCAGCCCTTCCCTGGACCTGCCCTGCCCACAGGACCCCCTGCGTGCGGCCCGCCTCCGGGGCCCTCGCCACCAGCTCCAGGGCCTCGTGTGTCTGGACACGTGGCCTCGGCAGCACTGGGTGCTGGGACAGACCACTGATCGGACAGACCACGCGCCTCCCTCCCGGACCGAGCGCCGTGAGGCCGCAGCTCCTGCAAAGCCCTCTGACCTCCCAGGGCCGCTTGGCCCTCCCAATGACAGGCTGAGGTGCTGTCAGGGCCTGGGCTCCCGGGGCGGGGCGGGGGGGCTTCATTTGGGGCACGGAGAAGGCCTGTGGAGGCCACGGGACTGGAAACGCCCCGGTGTGCCCGTGCCGGGGTGTCGGGTGCTGGCACGGGAAATGCTGCAGTGGCCGGGTGCGGGGCAGGCCCTGAGAGTGGACTCCGAGCCAGCGCGGCGGGGCTTTCCGAGGGAGGCGTGGACATGGGGACGAAAGGCAGGGTGTGCCTGTGGCCTGGCACCACCCTGGTCCTCAGAGACCAGCGCCCAGGCTGGCCCGATGGGCCTCGGGGACCTGCGGGTCCGAGCTGGCCCCCCAGGCTGTGCCCCTCGGCTCCGTCCCTCCCCTGAAACGCGACTCCATCGGATTCTTGGCCCAGCCTCGCCCTCTCGGACTGCACCTCAGTCCCTGGGCCCCATCACGGGTCCTCGGACCACCGCCCCCTGCCCCCAGGAACGCAGTGGTCTGCACTTCCCTGCTGGGCTGTTGGCCCCAGGCTGAGAGATGAACTTGACCCGGCCCCCAGACCCCAAAGCAGTACACTTGTTGCTCAGCAGACAGGTCCTGCTGGAAACACCGCAGGACCAGAAATTCACCCCCAAGGCTGAGCCCATCTTCCCCCAAATGAGTCGCCCAAGCCAGAGATGCCGTCCACCCAACCCTCCCCCAGCCCGGGCCTCACACGCCCCTGCTGGGCTCTGTCAGCTGGTGTCAGACCCCCACCCCCAGCAGGCCCTGGGGGGTCTAGATGCTCACCCTTCTCCCTCGGGCTTGAGCACCTCTTTGTCACAAACACCAGCACCTGCACCCATGACCAGGACATTCCCCCCCGCCCCCAGCCTCTCTCCCTGGCCTCCCTCTGGCCCTCATCTGGGCCCCCCGTGCCTGGCCACCACCTCCAGGAAGCTCTCCCTGAATCCCCCACAGAGGCCAGGGCCCACTGAGCTCTCCCCAACCCTGTGCCTGTCCCCAACTCAGCATTCACCTAACTCACCTATTGTTAAGGAGCGTGTCACTGTCCTCCAGGATCCACATGGTCTCCAAGGACAGTACCCTTCACGCTGGAGACCAGGGGCTGAGTGTGCGACACAGCCTTGCCGAGCTCAGCCAGGAGTCAGAGTTTTGGCCAAATTTCGGTCACCGCAGCCCACCCACCAGCCCTCCTTCCCTCACTGCCGGCTCCTCAGTGTTGCCCACCCCCTGCAAAGCCCTTCAGAACTGTCGTGGGTTCCAGGAGCTGAGAACTGAGAGCCCCCAGGACGGGAAGCCGCCGTCCCCACCACCACACCTTCCGGAAGAGGGCGTGGCACCCACCCGGCATGGCCACCAGCACACAGGTGCACTCGGTGCGTGCCCTCCTCTCTGCGTCCCTGTGGAGACGAGCGGGAACGCTGGCTCCCTCACCAGTAGCTGGACAGGGAGCTGGCCCGGGCCGTCAGCAGGACACCACCCCCTGCACGGAGCCCCACAGGGGCACAGGGCTGCCTCGGGGGCTGCCTTGGGGGCTGGGCCACCTCTCGGCACCCCAGTCGCCCTGTGACTGCGCAAGGGACTCGCTGAGCCGGCGAGTGCTCTCCGGGATGCGCAGCCGCTCCAGCCCCAGACGGGGCCCCTCCCGCTTGGTCCCCATGGGATTTATCGGGTTTGCCTGTTCATAGAGTCTGCTTAATTTCCAGCCGTGCCCTGTTCTGTCAAAAAAAATTATTATCTGTAACAATTACACAGTTGGCTCGTTTAATGGAAAACAGATTTGTCCTAATCTCTTGCTAAAAATGGCTTTACCTCCGGCGAGTGCTCCGAGCCTCCTCGCGGCGGCCCCGGGGTGGGATTCGGGAGGGTCCCCCGGCGCCGCCCCTCAGGCCCAGGCAGCCGGCCCCACTGAGACAGCCGTCTCCGAACTCACCTGTGGGGGTGTTTCAGGGGCACATAGCTTTCAATGGGCCCTGACCGACGACCCTGCAGATGGGCCCCATGATGTCTGAGGGGCCGAAGGTGAAATCCAGTCCATGGTCTCCCGTGCCCCGTCCCTCTCTGGCCACAGTCATGTTTCCACGCGACAGCATCACTCGCCGCCTGCACCTGGATCTTCCCGACCTCCCGGGAGACTGCCGTGCACCTGGCGGAGCCTCAGGGGACAGAGAGAGGGGAGCAGAGGAAGGGAGAGTTCCATCACGACGCTACGGACGTGCTCCCTCCGTGTCCCCGGCGTCTGAGGGGCGGACCGCGAGTGCAGGAGAACCGAGGGAGACCAGGGAGGCCACCGGCCCGACGGGACCGCGTTTCTGAAGTTCTGGTGCCGTCGGGAGACCCACTAATTCCGTTGGGGCCCTGAGGTCACCGGGAAGCCAGTACCAATGCCCTCACTGTCATCGGCACTTCTCAGAAACCCGCGGGACGCTGCCAGGGGCCCCTCGAGTCCACGCGGGGTTTGGTGTTTACGGACACAGGCCCTGATTCTGTTCCCGACGGGAGAGGGACACCAGGTCCAACTCTTGCCAGGAGAGCCCGTCCCAGAAGCAGCTGGGGGCAGGGACGGGGTGGCCCCAGCAGGCAGGGTGGCCCCCAGCCACACTTGAGGAGCCGATGCCCTGAGCAAACCCATCCTGACCTTGGGGCCCCGGCTCTAATTCCTCACCAGCCCTGGATACCCATGAGCAAAAGCAAACAAACGGGGGGAGTGAGACCCACCCCCGATCCCAGTCCTGACGCTGCCGGTCCCCCTGAGATGCAGCACTGAAAGGACTCGCCGGGAGGTGAGATCACACCCAACATCCAGCGTCTACCCACACGGCCCCTACGGTTTTGACCCCACACGGCACCAGGCACTGTTCCGGCTGGGGGTCACAGCGGACATCACATGGCGAGGGCCCTGCCCTCACCGGCGTCCACCTGGTGTGAGGCAAGGATGGGGACAGATGTCAGGCACAGGGAGTCGGCAGCCAAAGCAGCACATCCGTTGGCTCAGAGCTCCACAGTGGTGTGGCCTCGGGGACCTGCATGGGCAGCTCTGGGGCGCAGGGGTCCCACGGAACGAGGCGGGAGGGTGGGGGCTCCGTGCCAGCATCCGCCACCCGCGTCGCCCGGCAGGCAGCGGAGGTCTCCACGTCTCCGCTCTCTCGCGTGTACAGAGACGAGAACAAAACACAGGGCGTGAAGCGCCAAGCACGCCCACGCGGCCAGCGCACGATGCACACCCACTTCCTGTCAGCTACTGCTGCGCTCGCCGAGGCCGTCATGGGTCCTGGGAGGGCCCCCCTGGTTTCCCCAGGCGACGCTCAGACCTCCCGAGCGGGCCCTCTCCCAACGTCCATAATGTCCCGGTCCACAGGGTGCCTACTGCCTGCAGCCCCGAGCCCCACTGGGGGGCCCCAAACTCCGAGGGCATCCTCAGGGCAAAGGGCACCCCCAGAGGGAAGGGTCTTCGTCGGGGGAGGCTGCCAACTGGGAGCTCCTCCGTGGTGGCCCCCGCTCCAGCCTGATCGCGGGGGGTCGTCCTCAGCACGTCCTCATCCGAGGGTCTAACCGGGATTAAGGACCCGATGGCCAGCCCCTGGGCTTTACAGACCAGCCTGTGCTGAATCTCCATGGCAACCCGGCCAGAAGCCTCGGTGACTCCACCTGACAGGTGCAGGTGACTCTAACCAGCCCACGTGCCCCAGTGGGGAGCTGACCTTTGACAAAGGGTGGGTGCACGTTGGGGGGCAGGCCCCGGAGGGGGGCTCCTGCACCCCAACAACCACCGGCCGCGGACTGTTTCCTAAATTCCATTTGCGGTGTTCCGGTGAGCGACTGTGCTCCCCCCGGGAGGGCCCCTTATCAGCCCTCATCCCCGATCGCCCGAGGCATTTGCACACGCCTCCCCTGCCGCCCTGACCGCCAGCATGATCCGCCCGACAGCCCCACTCCGGCGACAGGATCTGATAACTCGGGAGCCGCCGGACGGCCCATCTGGACGTGACAGATAGCGCGCGCTCTGTCAGCGACACCGTGAACTGCTCCTCCACTGCATTTTTTTTTTTTTTTTTTTTGAGATCTGAAGTAAATGCGAAAGTGGAAGGGGGTGGGTCTCTGTGAGAGGGGTGTCGCTCCATGGGAGGCCCCGCACACTCCCAGGCACCGTGCACACGCCGAGAGTCTGGCCACAGCCCGCCAGGTGACCTCAGTCGACGGGGAAAGACCCAAGCTCGGGGCAGAACCCACAGAACCAGGGCCGCGCACAGCCGGGACTCGGGGGGAGGACGGCAGCTGCCCTTAGAGGACAGTGCGGGACAGGTCGTGGCCAGAGCAGGGACGGATCGCAGCAGCTCTCAGGGGGGTGTGATGCCCCCACCCCACCCCACCTGAGCGCCCGAGGAAGTAAATAAACTCCGTTGGGTTTTACAGTTTCCTTTTTTCCTTTCTCAGGTCTAGACGACCACGCCCGTCCGGTGCCGGTTCACGAGGAACAGACCCTGGGATCTGGGCGTGGCCGAAGAGGAGGCCCCACAGAGGCGGCTGGGGGCCGGAGCCCCGACCCGACTGATGCACCACGGGCCTGTGGGCTGCCTGCCCACGGTGTCTGCTGCAAACAGCAGGCTCCCTTGGCTCAGTTCCGGTCCCTGCGCTGCCCCGACGGAGCAGGACGCCCCCTGCTGGGCGTGACGTCACACGAGGCTCTCCCTCCCCAGGGAGCCCCTGCCTTGGACCGCCTCGCCCCCGTCTTCCGTGCCTGCCCCGTGCTGGGACGTGTGCCCAACACACGTGGCAAACGGCCTCCTTGAGTCACTGAAACGGGGCAGGAGAGGCTCCGGGCCTTCAGACTCCGGGCTGTCCAGACGTGGCCGGGGCCGGGCTCCGTCTCCGTGGGAAGGGCTCTGCCTCCCTCACCACCCAGCTGCCACAGGAGCCGTCCTCACCTCCATGGGCCTGTCACCTTCACCAGCTCTCCCGAAGAAGGCGGCCGGCGGTCTGCAGATACCTAATGAGCTTTACAGAAGGCTGTCGCGCTTTACAAAGGTAGTTGTTTCCAGGTGGGAGGCGGGAACTCAGCAGGAACTCAGCTCCGGTCCGTGTTTGAAATACAAAGCCCGAGTCCCCGAGTCGGAGCCGCTCTGGCCCGCCGCCGACCAGGTGGAGGGCCACACAGCCTCCCTGTATCACATCTGTCCCTGCGCTGGACCGTCACAGTGACCCAGAGGGATGGGGGAAGCCGGTCTTCGTCCTGACTCTGCAGACGGGAACGTGGAGCCCGAGCCAGCTTGGGAGATTGCCTCCCGGCCGCACGCCGGCTCCAGGAGAAGCTGACTCTGCTTCTTCCGATCTCTCCTTCCAGCTCAGTGCTCACGAGTCGGGCCAGCACAGCAGCCTCACCCCCCAGGCAGAAGCGGGCGCCCTTCTAAGTGACCACAGCCCCTCCCTGGCCACCGCTGTGCGGGAAGAGCGTGCAAACGTGAATGCGGCATCCCCGGGTTCGCCAAGGGGTCTGTGCCGGCCCCAGGGCCCCAGGGGAGCCGCACGGGGAAGGGCGCATCCCAGCAGGGGCCTGTCAGGGACAAGGAGGGCAGGGGGACTGTGACCGTCGCAGGCGGTCAGGACGGCTGCATCTTCTGCGACACCCGAGTCGCCTGGTGGAAGTTCCCACTGAACATGCATGTGCGGTGCTCGCTTTGTGGTTGCTGAGGTCATCCTGTCGTCGTCGCGGTAACTGACGGCCATGGAGTTCTAGGTCGCATGGGCTGGGCTGCCTTGCCATCCACCGGCACACCCTCTCGGACAGAGGACGGAGCCAGGCAGTGGGGTCGGGGGCCCAGGTTCCCGAGGCGGCCCCGGCAGAGCCAGGCGCCCATGCCCGTCCTGGCCAGGAGACTCTTTATGAGCCAGGAGGGTGCAGAGAACGGGAACCACCCCAGGAAAAGCAAGGGGCCTGGAACACATCACCTAGAAATCACTTGCCCCTCCCCCTCCCCCATCCAGGAAAAATCCTGCGTCTCTTTGACCCAACTTAGAACCATCTGTAAGCACACAGTTTGCCGGGTCCTGGCTACCAGGAAAGCACTCGTCTTTCCTCGGTGAGGCATCTCATGTGCGTGTCAGACACACTTAAGATCTCAGAGTCTCTCTCTGTGACCTCAGACCCTGCTGAGGTCTGACATTGCCCACCTGAAGCACAGAACAAGGCAGCAGCCGGTCTCACGCTGCGGACACCCCCAGCCCAGCACAGCCACCCATGCCGCTGATGGGGGGTGTGGGTGCGCCTTTTATCTTGATGATTATCCATTTATTTTAAGGTTTATTTTAAAAAATCTCACTCGCAGATCAAACTCCAGTCGGTGGGATTGCTTTAGACCAGGACTAGCTTTTACAGATCAGTTCTAAGAAACACGTCAGGTGAGAGGCAGGACAGGTGACACGTGACAGGGGTCAGCCAGCGGACCACAGCGGAGGCTCAGCCCATCCCCGGAGACGGGGTGGCCAGTGCCCAGGCCACAGGCGATGCGCCTGCAGTGAGTCCGGCTCTGAGTCAACTCCTTTCAAGAGAGGGAGTAGGCCCAGACCCAGCAGGGCGCCATCCCCCGGCCTGGGTCCCCGGGAGACAGGCCGCCCGCAGGAGATCGGCGAGGATACTGGGTGGGGAGGGGGGCCGAGCAGGCTCCGCCCTACTGCTCCCAGGGGACCTCACACGGAGGCTGCTGCTCTGCAGACAGACACTCAGGCCCGAGGCAACACTGCCAATCCCTCCGCTGCAGCCTGCGGGGGCCCGGTCCTGATTCCACAGACCCCCGAGCAGCCGCCCACAGAGCTGCTGCCAAACCTCAGACGCGTCTCACACAGGCGGACGTGGCTGCCCCTCTCCACTCTTACGCTCACTCGGGATTCGGGACTCGGGCCTCTTCGTCCACGCCGTCGGCATCCAGGCTCGGGGTGGCTGCCCATCCGACCTGAACCCCCGGGTGTGAGCGCACACGTCTCCTCTGCCCTTGTCCTGCGGGGGCCGGGGGCGGGGGGCACAGACCTGCGTGTCCTACAGCACATGATTTCTAGGTAACACACGCCTCTCTCCGCAGCGAGGCCGAGTCCCAGGGCTGCTGAGGGCGGGCCGCAGGCAGCCAGACTTGGGGACACCCGGGAGCTCCGAGGGGCTCCGCTGACCGGTCACATCGAGTGTCATTGCAGTGTCTTCCTCTGCTGTGCTTTGCCACATCACATGCTGATTGGACTCCAAACAGCAGCTGATTTTGGATGAAAACACTCTTGTATTTTCGGGTGAAATAACATTAATTTGGACAGTGAGCATCTGATCAGAATTCCTGGTAAATATTTGGATCAAGTGCCCGGGGAAGGAAGAGACCTAGCTAATTGTAATTAATCATGGATAATTCATTACTCACAGTCTACGTCTCGGCTGGAGCTTGCGGGGCCCGGAATCCTAAGCAGCCCCCGGCCTCCGGGCCACATGTGACTCGGAGGTAGCAGTGTCTCCTCCCGGCCCTGACAGTGACAGATCGGAAGGCTTGGATGGGCTGGCTCTGGCGGCCCCGTCAGCGGGCGAGGGAGAACCGAGCGTCGTCAAGGGCAGGTTGTAATTCATCCGGAGACGCGGCGCACTCCCAGCTCGGAGGTGGAGAAAGGGCCAGGGCCGCACTGGCAGGAAGTCTCGCTCAGCTCCCCCCTCGCTGAGCCTGCAGAAGGCCCGGAACCTCACCCGCCACCGGCCTTGCCACTGCTCCTCCGGGCAGTGACAGCTGAGTGTCATCTCCTGGGTGCAGCGGAATCCCATTTACTAGACGCTGGAGTGACAGGTCTGGACGGAATTGTCTCGGGGGCTGCAGGAGGAGGGCCCTGGAGTGCCTGCCAGCAGCAGCCCCGTGAGGACAGCTGAGAGGGACCTGCGGCCACTCAGGTGGGGGTGCGGGAGCTGAGGGCCCCCCCCCAGAGAAGTCTGCAGGGGGTGGAGGGCGAGGCTGCGGCCCAAGGTGTGAAAGGAGGCAAAGGAGAAGGGCCCTGGGCTGCTGAGGGGGGAGGTTCCGGAACCCGGAGCCGGGAGAAGCACGGACAGACTCCTGCCTCTCAGCTGCAGGACCCACGCCCTCCCCTCTCAGAGGGCTCGGGCGCGGAGGCGACTTCAGCAGCTTGGCCTTGCAGGCGAGTGACGGGCGTGTCCTGGCGCACGCAGCGCCCGTGCCCCTCCCCCAGGGCAGGTGCGCTGAAATTCTGCAAAAACTGAGGCTCTGTGCCTCCGTCCTTGGGCCTCGGGGAAGAGAAGCGTCTCAGCAGAGCTCTGGGGAGAAGGGGGAGGACACTGGGGGCCGGCACCAGACCCGCCTCCCCACCCCCCCAGCACCTCGTACAGGAAGTTCTACTGGAACGCAGCCTCACCCACTTGCCTTTGGGCTGCCCGGGGTGGCCGGCCTCCCGCGGCAGGAGAGCAGGTAACTGAGACACAAGCCTGCACACGGGACTCGGTGCGATCTGGCCCTTTATTGAAAACCGTGCTGATCCCTCGGGACGGCTAGTTTTATGTGTCCGCCTGACGGGCCGAAGGGCGTCCAGATATTTGGTCAGACTGACCCCAGATGACTGCACCATGACAGTGGGGGGGGGGGGGGAACCTGGCGGTCCCCCCATGTGACCTGGATGACAAGGCCATCAGCCCCTCAGCTCCCTCCCACCCTCTTGTCCAGTCTTTGGGACGAGGACCCACAATTTGAGGCCTTACAGAGTCTTAATTAGTTTGTTTAATTATCACATTAACACCACATTTTAGAAGAAGGTTTCTGTTTTTATCACTTTTATGCTGCTCTCCCAATTAGCTGTGTTGGAAAACGCCCAGCCCCACGTCAGAGGACAGGCGCTGGGTTCTGAAGCGCAGGCCGTCTGAAGGCGGGGCGGCCTCGGGTCCCAGCATCTGGGGGTGCAGGGTCGGGGGGCAGCGGCAGGCCTTCCGAGGTCTGGCCTTTCCCACCAGCTCCCTGCGCCTCTCAGAGCCAGGCCCCCAGGAAGCGGCTCTGGCCGACAAGCAGGCACTCGGGACCCTGGAGGAGGGTCCTCCCTCGGCCCCACCCAAGAGGCCTGCATCCCAGGAACCCCCACTGTAACCCACGGACCCTGAAAGGGGGCCACTGGGCCACAGAGACCAGGAGGGGCTGCGGGTGTTTTCGTGAGCCAGCATGCTGCGGACTGACTACCCAGGGGGCAGGACAGCCACGCGCCCAGTTCTCAACGTGAATGGAACTGAAGGGAAGGGAGCCCCATCCCCATCCGGGGACCAGGCAGCCGGAGCATGAGAGGGACTCTGGCGTCTCCAAGTCCCCGGACCCCAAGGCACAACAGCCTTGTCTGAAATCCAGGTGAAGAGGTTTCGGGCAAATAAGATCGGGCCGCAGTCACAGGCAGGCGGGTCCATACGGTGGGAAAGAGTGTGACGGGGGGCGGGTGCAGACCCCGGGCCTGCCAAGCAGCCATGTCCTGACTGAGAAACAGATGCACTCAGCCCACCCCGGGGGCTCCGACCCCTGTTTGAGGGACACTCACTGACCCCCACCCCGGAGGCCGAGCGCTCTGTGAGGAGCTGGGCGCGTGGGGACCAGCACACGCCACCCCTGTGCCCCGGGACCTCTGACGCACAGGACGGCCAGCACCCCAACAGTCCGGGGCCCGAAGGGATCCACCGCCTGGTCCTTCTGTCCCTCTTCAGCACACAATGCCCTGTACAGGTTGTATGGGACAAACAGCGTGTATTCCAATAAAATAAACTGCTTGGGATGGTTTTCGACGAATTGGAGGGTGAGAGGCCTCAGCCACGCTGTCCAGCACCTGACCTTGGTGGACATACTAATGAGGGGACGCACTCCGCCCCCCCCCCCCCGGCACCAGTTGGAGGCAGGCACGGCGGGCTGCTTGAACAGGCTCCGAGGGGAACAGTTTTCATTAATATCAGGGTGGGCAGGCTGCAGAGACGCTGGAGGCCACAAGCCACACCTCCCCCCTGCGGTGTCCTGGCTGCTGAGGTGCTGCAGGGCGCAGCGCCCAGCCTCGGGGGGCAGAGGGGGGCACACAGCTGGGTGGCTGCCCCGGGATCTGCCCCCTCGGTGCCGACAGGAGAGACGTCGGTCCGACCTTGCTCTCCAGTGGAAGGAAGCCCCTGCTGGCCAGCCCAGCTGGTGGCACATCCTCTGACTTCGCCGCTACCGGTAGGCAAGGTGAGAGTCACCTCCACCGTCACTTTCCCGTGCGGTTTATCAGCAACGCTGCTGTCAAAGAGAAACCATGGAACCGCACTGCAGAGGAGGAGACAACCGGGTCGCGTCACGCGGCTCACGGCCGAGAGCAGGTGTTCCGACGTCCCCACTTGTCTTCCGCGCTGAGACGGGTGGAGGGCCGGAAGTTACCGCTCGGAGCAGACGGCCCCGGTCCCAGCGGCACGGTCTGTGCGGAGCTGTAAAGGCAAACAGCGAGGGAGACGGGCAGAGGAAGACGCGGGGGGGATACGAAGAAGGGGAGGGAGCGGCAGTGTTGGAAACAGACCGCAATCGTGCCGTTGCGGTGGCAGGAGTCAGCAGAGGCGACCAAAGCTGCAGACACGAGTATTTCCTGCTGCGTCGCAGCCACGAGCCGTTACCAGGACGAACACATGCACCACAATCAGAATGTGGTCAGCAGCAAAACGACGGAGACCCCAATTCAAAGTGGACAAAGGACTTGAATGGGCGTTTTCCCAAAGAACACACACAAATGTCAACAGCAAATCAGACCCCGGAGAGACTTGCCTGCACCACGGCAGCCGGGCTGGATCGGGATGTGGGGGGCGGCCCATGGGGGCGGGGGTGAGGCTGCCGGGCCCCTGCAGGGCTGGGCGTGGGAAATGGCGCAGCCGCCAAGGAAGCCTGGCGTCCCCAAAGGGCTAAAGGCAGAGTGGCCAGGTGACCCAGCGGTCCCACACCTAGGAACACACCCGCCAGCCAGACAAGAGTCCACCTAGAAAGCTGAAAGGAGATGCCCCTCGTCCCCCTCCTCCCAGCCAGCTCTGACGTCAGGCAGAGGGTCAGACCCACTGCACCCGGAAACCCGGCCCAGGCTTTGGGCTCAGGTCGCTGCAAACCAAGGTGCACTTCAGGAAGCAGAGACCCCCACAAACGTGAGCTGGGGCGAAGCTTCCTTCAGAACAAGGAGGCACAGGCACGGCCGCGGGCCGAGGGCCGAGTGCGCATGGCACTCGGTGCAGGTGTTACCTCGCTCTGGGCTGGACCGGCCTCTCTGCCGCCTGCCCCACGGGCTGCGCCCAGATGTGAGCCCAGCCCCCCCCCCGGGAGAAGCCTCCGCTCCAAGGAGCCCAGTGGGCAGGGTGGGGGCCCAGGGGTGTGTCAGCACGGCCCCCCAGGGCGGCTTGCCCGCACGCCGCACTGGCAAGCCCATCCGGCTGCCTATGAAACATGACTTTCTCGAAGTGAAACTGTCCTACAAGAGAGGTACCACCTCACCGCAGAGCCGCTCCCATCTGCGAGGACAAAGTGGGGGGGGGCCCAGTCAGAAGCCACGCAGGGTGACGCCTGGCTAACCAGGACCGAGGCAGGACGCGGGCCTTCCGCAGCGGGGCCCAGGCCTCCGCAACCTCAGGTCCCCAGGTTTCCCCTGTGCTGTACTGTCTCCCAGCCTGGGCTTCTCCGTCCATCCCTCAAGAAAGTGTCCTCTTCCTCTCCGAGGCCACGTCCTGCCCGGGTGACACTTGCCAGACCTCTGGTGACAACTTTCTTGGTACTTTAGCCTGAGGGGTGAGTAGGACCCCAAAAAGCACTCAGACCCTGGGGTCGGCCACCAGCACCCAGGTCTGAGGGGTGAGCAGCGGTGACCGTCCCCTATCCCTGGTGACTCGGGCAGGGATGGCTTCTAGCAAGCCCAGGTGTCCCCAACTCCCGAGGTGCCCGGTGGAGATGCGTTCTCCCGCGGAGCCCCTGTGAGCAGAGGAGGAGGCTGGGTGGAAGGGCAAAGATGCTGACTCGGGGGTCCAGGGAGGACACGTCAGCGTCTGCGGCGTGCAGGCTGTCGTGTCACCACTGCCCCCCGGGGGACAGCCGGGCTCCCGCAGGGCCGCCAATCAGGAGAAAACAGCACAGCAGGCGGACTGGACCCGCCACCAGGGAGGCCCTGCATCCTTGAGTGTCCCCGTTCCTTCCTCCTCGTCCACCCCCGCCTCCCGGCAACCACACCCCGCAAGTGCCCTCTGACTGACCGTCGGGATGTTTCCTCAGCGCAGGGTGGCGGGTGTCCTCAGAATGCGGGGTCCCCTAAGTGTGTGTGGGGCCCCTCCCTCCTTCTCAGGGTCTGACTGAGGCCAGGCTCAGCCCTCAGCTCAGGAGGCCCCTCATGGCGGCAACCGGCACACAAACCCGGGCTTGGAGCAGTCGGGAGCCCCCTGCCAGCCCCAATCTGCTCACTCGCAGGTGCTTGTGGGCGAGGCCCTCTGGCTCTGCCTCTGGTCCTCTCTGCGACACGGGGCGACAGCGCCACCCGCAGGGGCCAGCGGACCCCGCCTCCGTGACAGCCTGGGCTGGAATCGGGGTGCTGCTCTGGGGAGTTTCCCGAGGCAGCAGTGCCCACGCTTCCCCCAGAGACCGCCACATCCTGTCCCCTGTCCCCGGTTGCCACAGAACGAGGATCGCAGAAAACCGGGCTCAGCAGATCCTCTCCCCAGGGTTGGCCCACGGGCTCTAACAGCCAAGGTGCTCACTCTGGCGTAGCGTCCCCGTACACCACCCCCCCCCCGACCTCCAGCCCCCCACCCCTGACGCACACACACACCGTCTCCCGCGTCCCGGGTCCAAGTGCGGATTCTGGGCGGGACTGAGCTGTCCCGGCTCTCTCTTCACGTCCCCCCGGTACAGGTCGGGCGGGCACAGCGGTTCTCTCCTCGGGCAGAAAGGCTGGCGTGGGACCCCGGCCGGCGTCAGCCGAGGGACGCAGGCTCTGTTTGCCAGGCCCGCCCCCCGGCGTTCCCCGCTCCTGCCCCCACTTGTCCGTTGCCCTTGTCCCCCTTTCCAAAAACCACACCAAAAGCCTGGACCGTCTGTCAGCCGTGCACCCCGGAAAAACCCTTGGCCTGCGCGAGCTGGGTTTTTTTTAAACACATGTCCCTGTCGTCTGAAAACGCCGGCTCTTCCCCAGACAGAGCAGCAGCCCGGTCCCTGTTTTAGATCTGGGAGCACGCGGCAGCGTCACGTGCCCGCGTCTGAGCACAGAGCGCTGGGCAGCTGGTCTCCGCCGCCTGCAGCCGGCAGGCTGGATGCAAGACAGACGTGCGTGCATCTCGGCCCCTGCGCGGGCCGAGGGGCACGGATCCACGGAGCTGCGGTTCTGCTCCGGGGGAGGGCGGCCACGTGGGACACCCCCCTCCATCCCCCCTCCTTGGCCGCCCACTTCCTAACCGCGTGACTTCACCCCGGGGCGCCAGAATCAGACTGCTCACCAGAATCGCCGTTGTGTGGAGGAAGCCGCCATTGCTGGCCAAAATCACAAAGGTCATTCTTAACGCACCCGTTTAAAGCTCTAACACTGTCTGCTACATTCAGACACCGTTCTGACGCGCACGCGGTGTCTCCGGCACCCAGGCGCCCATCTGTGGCAGGAGACCTCTCCGCAGACAGGATGCCCAGGGGCAGGTACAGATCAGTCACTGGGCAACGGCGTTCCGGGTGGATCAGTCACCCCGCGATGGGGCGATGGTGTCTCCCTGAAACCAGACTGGACGGCGCTGCCTGCCACGGCAGAGGGGACGGCTTCTTGGCTCGGGGGGGACTGGGAGCCATGCAGCCGTGATGCTGCCTAAACGTGGACCCAAGGCCCTAGAGGGGCCACAGCAGGCTGACCTGTCAGGGCCGGCTCTGGGCACCCCTCCCCGCCCCCGGCAGCACACCTGGGGCCTCTGCTGGGCATGCTCCTCTCTCGCTCTCAGGTTACCTGGCCCACTATCGTCCCTTAGCCTTCAGGCCCAGTGTCCCTGCCTTGGGGGAGGACAGGAGGGAGGAAGGGAGGGGAGAACGGCGACAGCCACAGACAAGGTGGAGAGGTCTCTGCCTCGTGGCTGGAGATGCCCCTCAAGGGCGGAGAGCCAAGGGGGACGGTGGGGATGGCCCAGCTCCCTGCCACCCATTTGCTGGTCAGAAATGGACTCCACGGCCACACCCGAGTCGCACCTGGACGGGGTGCCCAGGGGCTCATCTGAACTTCTAGGTGTGAGCACGCAAACCCTGGTTCAGTCGGGACAGAGGTCAGGTACCACACCTGTGCTGGTCGAGGGGAACACTGAGTCCCAGGAGGGGCCAGGCGGGCTCCTGACCCTGAGCAGGCTGGACTCCAGCTGCCATCTCTGCAAGGTGGGATGTCAGGGGGGGAGATAGCAAAGGGCTGTCCAGCCATGGTGGGGGGTGGACCTTGCATACCTCAGGCCAGGGGCAGAGGGACAGACCTCAGGCCTGGCAGGGAGAGGCTCCAGAGGCCAGAGCCAGCCACCGCAGCTAGGGGGATGAGTGCCTGTCACCAGAGCCCTGAGCTGAATGTCGGGGACTCAGTGAGGGCAAGGCCATCTCCTCCAATCACAAGGCAGGGAGGCATCTCCTCCAATCACAAGGCAGGGAAGGTGTGGCATTTCCTCCAATCCCAGGGCAGGGACAGGGAGGGTGTGGTCATCTCCAATCCCAGGGTGGGGGCGTGGCCATTTCCTCCAATCACAGGGCAGGGGTAGGGAGGGTGTGGTCATTGCCCCATTTCTGAAACACTGGGCTCTCCCAATTGGAGTGTCAAAGGCAAACCCAATGGGCCTTCCGTGGGGAGCTCAGAACCAGGAGGGTGAGTGTGGAGATGGCACCTGAGACAGTGGCCAGTCCCCGTGCAGGAAAGCAGCAGGCACATCTGATCTGGGCTGCAGGATGGAGAGAGACGGAGGGGAAGGACAGGAGGCTGGAGCCCAGGCCCGCACTGTGGGAGCCTGCCTGCTCCATGGCCCTCTGGTGGGGGTGTGCGGGGATTCGGGAGGGGTAAGGGCGGGCAAGGAGGCCCGAAGGTCGTGAGAAGCCAAGAGAGGACACTGTGCAGAGCAGTGAGGAGCCAGCGGCCTGCGTCTGCTGGCTGTACAGGAGGAAGGAAGCTGGGTGGAGTCGGGGGGCAGCCTGGACTGCAGTGCATGTGCACACACCTGTGTGCATGTGTGTCAGAGGCAGAGGGACCCAGTCAGGGGTCTGGGGATGAGGAGACCCAGAGAATGGGGGGGGGGCGGGCACTGCGGGGCATGGGGTGTGGCGTGGGGCCAGCTGAGGTCACGGCGCACTTCTGGGACCAGTTCACTGCGGGGGGGATGGGGCCCTTTCCGGGTGGTACACAGGCAGGACGAGCCCGGTCAGCCGCTCTACAGGCCCCTGTGAGTCCTCTAAGGTGAGAGGTCCAGGGGCGGCAGGAAGTGCAGCCCTGGAGCTCTGAGGAAAGTCAGGGCGGACAGGGATGCGGGTCCTTGGCGTGAGTGTGGCTGTAGCAGTGGGGGGAAGCCGAGGCCCCTGGGACTGTCCCAGGGCACAAAGGGGCCACGCAGGGGACCCAGGGACAGAGAGAGCAAGACGGGGGGGAGGGGCGAGCTAGATGGCAGCGGTGGCTGGGGGCTGAGAGGGCAGGCTTGCACACAAGGACAGAAGGTCACTTGGATAAAGTGTCGACGGCCGGGCAGGGGGCGGCTGCTGAGGCTCCCTCCCATCCTGCTGCTCCCTTTCGTCCCCTCCCACCAGCCCCATCGCTGCGCTTCCTGCTCCCCGGCAGCCCCCACGGTCCAGCCGCAAACACGCAGGACGTCGTGCTCAGAGGCCCTTACTGAATGATGGCCGAGTCTTTGCCTCACACCCTGACGATGGCGGGGAACCCAGCAGCAGTGCACCCCTCCAGACTGATGCCGGCAGCCCTGCAGCTCCAGCTTCACCCCAACTCAGAGGCCACAGGGAGCTGGGCCTGGGGCGCAGTGCTCCTGGGGGCGGGGTGCGGGGCAGCACCGGAGCAGAGGCTGTGTGTCAAGGCCGAGGCAGGGACAAGCACCCCAAAACACCAGCAAGGACTCCCCGTGCTCTCTGTGTCACACCAGGAGTACACGCACACACTCATACACACACGTGCACAAACATGCATGTGTGCATGAGTGCACCCATACACACAGGCACACACGTGAACACACACAGGCAGACATGCATGCTCTTATGTGAATGTATGGGCAAGTGAATGAGCTCACATAATCAGGCAGGTGTGAGTACAGGAATACATGTGTGCTTGCACACACAGGCTCACACGAACATGCGTGCACACACACTCTGGCTTTATGTCTCCCCCAGGGACGGGGACGCCCCCACTGTGGCTCCTCAGAAGCCGGGGAGAAGCTTCCGGTCCCTGCCCCCACCCCCAGCTCTGCTCCTGGAAGCCGGTCCTGGCTCAGCGCTCTCTGCTGTCATCTGGTCAGAGACGCTGACAGGCGTGGGCAGGCCGCCAGCTCGGCCTGCACGCCACTCGGAGGTTGGGCTGGCAGAGAAACCTGTCCTGGGGGGCCCAGAGGGAAGATTTCACGTTCACGTCTCCGCTGCACCAAGCCTCAGCTCTCCGGCTCACAGCTGCAGCTGGGAAGGCTGACAGGCACCAGCCGGGCGCAGGCAGATGGTGCGGCAGGGACCCCGTCAGAGCTGGACCAGGCGGTGCTCCCGAGGAATGGTGGCCTGCCCACCCGGAGCTGCGCTAGAGGCATTCCGGCTCATTCCGGCTCATTCCGGTTCCTTCCGAGCCAGAGTCAGATCCTGCCTGGGAGGCACTGACCTCTCATCCTCACAGCTGCTTCAGGGGGGATGGGTCCCCAGCAGGGGCCCACTCAGACAGGCCCCGAGGGCATCCCCGAGCCCCGGCCCTTGGCAGATGGGTGCCTCAAACCAACCCAGTCATTTATACACAGAGAAGGAGCTTGGACAGAGCAGGAAGACCAGGGCTTCAAAACTCTGTTTTCTGCCCTTGCCGCCCGGAGGCCGTGCCCCCCCACGCCCCCACAGTGCCAGGACCTGAGGCTTCGTGATATCAGCATCAGCATCTCAGGATTTCAGACACTGAGCGGGGAAACGCACGTGGCCCCCGTCCCAGGTGGTGAGTTCAGCCGCCCCCTGCCGGCCCCACTGTAATCTAAGTCCCCGGCTAGAACACAGATGCCTCGCCAGGGCTGCGGACCCAGGTCCTGGATGTGGGGGCGTCCCGTGCTGGTGGCCTGCCTGACTCCTGGGTGCAGAGCAAGGAAGCTGGGTGAGGAAGGGCGAGTGAGGAAGCCTAGTGGGTGGTGGCAACCCAGGGCCCCGGCTGCCGGCGTCACACCTCGGTGTTGGGGTCCCCATTGACCTGTCACCCCCATCCCTCCTGCACGCGTCAGCCGGGTGCCTGCAGCTGGCAGTGCTGAGGGGCCCATCGCCCCAGGACACCCGCAGCCCATGGAGACGGACCCCGTGCTGTGGCATGAGGGGAGCTGGAGGTGGCCCCTCTGCACAGACTGGTGACATCATGTAGGTGTGGACTCTGGGCCTGGCCACCCCCTCACCTTCCCCAGGGCGCCTGTCACACTGCTGCCTGAGTGACACCAGCAGCCCCTTGCGGATACCGCAGGGGTCCCGTGGTGAACAGCCCAGCCTGGACCGGCCAGAGGACTCTCCGCTGTGAGGGCCGGCTGCCACTGTTAGTGTGGGCGGGGGCAGGTTTGAAGGGACAGCCTGTTCCAGGCCACGTTCCCCTGGAGTGACACTAGCCGGCTGTCAATGCAGTCCTCAGGGGCACTGTTCACGTGAAGCCCATAAGCACCCCACGCAGGCCTGCTGTCCTCCCGGGGGGTGCGGCCACGGAGGGCTCCACCGCAGACCTGAAGGGCCGGCACCTCCCTCTGCGGACACCTCCACAGGGGACAGCGGCCTGGAGGGCGGGTGTCACTCACCCACCGCTGCGATACACCGAACTCCGACCCGCCCACCCTTCCTTGGCTCCCAGTCCTTCAGCGAGCCCCCAGATCTGACGGAGCGGGCGCCCCGCATCCTCGGCTCGACACGCCTGGGTCCAGCCTCGTCTCCGCTTCCCTCTCTGTGCCCGACAGACACGCCTCTGCCCAGTAAAGGGCAGGCCTGGGAGGCAGGCCCTGCAGGCCAGGGGGGTCCAGGCGGTGGAAGCCAGAGAGACCGAGTCCTACGGGGAAGTCAGGGGTGGCCATGGCTACCGGCCTGGACAGGGTGTCGGTGAGAGCAGCCGCAGGTACCAGTGAGGGAGGAGGCGGGAGGAGCCGGCCTGGGGGCTGACGCTGCCCTGAGCCCCCCGGGGAGGTTCACCTGTGCCACGGCAGTCCCGCCCCCGCCCGCCCCCGGCGACCGGCCTGCAAGTTCCCTGCTTTTCCCGGGGTGGGAAAGCTGAGCCAGTCATGGGGGGCGTGGGGGCCATGCTGCCCCGGGGAGACAGATGCTCAGGAAAAGGGGTCTCCTCCCGCCCCCGCCCGCCCACTGGCTGCTCCGTGAGGCCTCGGGGACTCGGCAGCACTCGCTTTGCGTCCTTAGGCCTCGTGTGAGGAAGGACCGGCGGGGGTCAGGCCCTCTGGTTCCCTTGGGTGTGACGCCTGCGGCCGGAGGACCCGCGAGGCCACCTCTCGGGTGCTCTCTGAAGTGCGCCCTCGTGTGACTCCGTCCAGCACTGCAGCCACGGGGCAGAGTCGATGCTGTTCGGTCGGGCATTCCAAAGAGGCTGCTGAGAACCCAGATGGGCAGCAACCGCCATTTAAGACCGGTGAGAGGGTGAAGGCCAGCCGGCGTGGCCTCCGGGCCCCTTGAAGCGGACGTGGTTTCCCGCTGGACCTCGGACGTGCGTTTGCTGGACCACAGCCGCAGCGGCGGCGTTGCTGATGGCACGAGTGGGGAGCCCCGCACGCTCCCCGCTGCTCCCAGACCAGCCACGGTCATCCTCAGCGTCTCCACTCGCACGTGAAAAAGCCAATTTCCAATTATTTTCAACTTACCGTTCACGCTATTGCTGATATTGCTGTAATTACCTATCGGCACATTCAATTTCCACCACGTGGAAATCAATAAAACGCTGGACCTTTAATAAGCATGAAAAAATTCCACTTGTTATTGTCATCGGTTTGTGAAGCGACTGTGTGAAACTTCCGGAAGGGGCCACCTGTCTCACCCCCTCTG
Organism: Anoura caudifer; assembly: GCA_004027475.1. Lineage (NCBI taxonomy): Eukaryota > Metazoa > Chordata > Mammalia > Chiroptera > Phyllostomidae > Anoura > Anoura caudifer. The sequence continues at coordinate 41,490 of PVKU01002384.1, forward strand.
AGCCGGAACTCGACGGGCGGCTGGGACAGGGCTCAGGAAGACCGAGGACAGGCAACAGGGGCGGAGCACGGACAGGCCCACTGCTGCTTCGGAATCTCCCGGCCGCCGGTCTCCAGGGGGCTCTGCTCCCTGCGTCCAGGGTTAACGCCAGACGTGCCCTGCCTGGGGGGTCCGCTCCCCCGCCTACGCCCTTGACCGCCCCTGTTCCCAAAGCGGCGCCCGCACCTCCGCCCCGTAACAGAATCTCTGCCTCCCGCAGACCCCGCTGGCTGGCAGAGGCCGCAGAGCCGTGGGCCAGCCTCGGGGTAGTCCCTGGTTCCGCCCACACCCTCCGCACTCCGCACAGGCCTCCGGCCTCCAAGACGAGGGTCTGGGTAGAGATGACGCAGCTGCCGCGGCCGCAGAAGTGCGTGCCCCAGGCAGCGCCGTGGCCCCACAGCCGGTGGGAGACGGGGCCAGACCGGCTTCTAGTCTCTCACTGCACGAACCCCAACGCCCCACACAGAGGTTTCAAAACGTCACCAGCGTGTCCCCACACGGAGTGACCTTTCATTGGCAGGTGTGGGTGCACACCAGCGAGGCCCTCTGCTTCTGGGAAGTGACGCCGAGCATGCCGATGAAACCTTCTTGGTGGGATCCAGCATCTCCGCGCGGCTCAAGGACAGGCAGCCGTCCAGCTCCTGGTCTGCCCGTCCAAGTTATGGGGGCCGGGCAGGGGGTTCCCCACTTCCAGCTCACCCAACCACCAGCAGTAGCCCCCACCCACTTCAAGGGATTGCAGAGGGTGGGGGCCATACCGGAGGTGGGGGGCTCAGAGCCCTTAGCATCACCCACAGGTCCTGTTCCGGTGTGCCCTCAGGCGCCTGCCACGCGGGACCTGGCTGCGCAGCCTCGGCAGTCCACGGGCCTCCGTGCTGCCCTCCGGGACAACCACTGGGCTGCGCGAGGCCCAGCCAGACCTGGGTTCCTGCTGGGACCTGGTTTACACAAACATGCAATGGTTGCCAAGCACACGGCCAGTGACACGTCCCTGCCTCTGCTGCCAGACAAGCCACTCACTGCCCCTGGGGACGGCGGAGCCCGGTGCCCGGTGCCCGGTGCTCGCGGATGCCTCACGGCCCCCCAGTGGCCCCGAGTCACCTCCTGCCAGCGTGAGGCCCAGCGAGCTTGGGCTACCGGGCGCCTCCTGCCCTGAGCAAGCTCCAGGCGGCTCCCGCCCCCGGGGCCAGCCCCCGGGGATGTCAGTGGAAGGCATCTGCCTGAATCGGGTGGGATGCAGTTTCCCGGAAAAGCTGAGTCATTCTTCATCACCAGTTCCTGTTCAGGGCCTCAGCCTCTGAGGCCGGCGTCCTCGGGGCACCTCTCCAAGGCACCTGAAGTCACTTCTCTTGCGGCCACAGCACCTTGGCAGCAGGTGAGGCATGCAGGGGCTCCGCCGGGCGCAGCGCCTCCAGCTCCAGGTCTCGCTCGCTCCGTGCGGGGCCCTGGGGACAGAGCCGGGACAGAGTGCCGGTGTTTGGAGGAGAGGACCCGTGTCTGACCACCGAGAAGGTGATTCCACCGCCCTGAGGAGGTGAGGCCTTCCAGGGCTTTCCCCGCCCGTCCTGGGGCCAGGCCCCGCCTGCACTCCGCCCTCCTCAGCGACGGCACTCAGCACACAGAACTCACCGCCTTTCACGCGCAGAGCGGGTCACGCGCAACCTCGGCTCTTCAACTGGGTCCTTGCGCAGTCGACGTCTGACATCTACCGTGTTGGGTCCGTGTGGGTCCTGAGACAGCTGTTCCCTCGGCGGGCAGCGACGTGCCCACCGACCGGGCGCTCAGCGATCGTTTGTGGCAGAGGACAGAGGTCGGGGTTCGAGGCCCAGATGTGGGGCCAGCCCGTCTGGCTGCGACCTGTGGTCCCCAATTGTGTGGTGGCCTGGCCACACCACGGTGGGGGAGGGGTGGTGGCCCACGCAGGGTGATCACTGCGCCCTGCTGCCCCGGGCATTCGGGATGTGGACAGTGAGAACCGATCTGTCCCAGCAGGGTGGGCACGGGTGCAGCGTTGGCTGCGGGGGCCGGGAGATGTGGCTCAGCCCTGGAGACCGTGAGGGAGAGTGGAGGTTAGAGCCCAGGAGCAGAGGTGGGGGGTTGGGGAGGGGAATTCCTCGGAGGCTAGGGGCCACTTGCTAAACCTGCCTCGGGGGAGTCTTGCTTAAGGCAGGCCGGAGAGATGGGACCTCCCCTAGGATGAGGGGGCACCGCGGGTGACAAGTTACCAAGGGCGGGGCTCTGGCCAAACTGACTTGACTGGACTGTGGTCAGCATGGGGCCAGGGCAGATGTGCCTGAGAGCCCAGGACGGGCAGCGCTGGGCTCCGAGGAGCCTGGGCAGGACTTGGTCAGGAGCGGCTCGGTCACAGGCGGAACCTCGGGTTCTCACACACCAGGTGAGGGCCCCAAGGGCAGGCAGCTGGCACGAGAGCAGAGGGAGATGCCGCCCGACCTGGGACCCAGGGAGCCCTTGGGAGTGGGTGTGCATATCCCACAGTGGGGGTGGCGGCCTGGCGAGGGAGGGAGAAGGTGGTCGAGGCCGCAGGACGGGCATGGGCCGAGGCAGGAAGGTTGGGCACAAAACGCCATGACACAGGGTGACTGCCAGAGGTCAGGGCCAGCCTGTGACTAGTAGCAGATCTGAGCCTTGCAGCTGATAGGTGAGGTCCAGGGAAGGGAGCAAAGCTACAGTGGCCGAGGAGCCTGCCGGCAGCCCGGGTCGGAGACCTCAGCCACACCCACAGAGCTGGGTGGGAGCTGAGTGGGCAAGGACCCAGCTCGGCTCCACAACTCGGGCATTCTGCTGGGTGGCTGCACGGCCCCAGTGGGGCGGAGTCCTACGTCCTGGCGGGCGGCTGGGTGGTCTGCGTTCTCCTGGCTCCCCCCACCCCATGAGCCGATGCAGGGCACTGCGTTCTCCAAGTGCACATTCCCACCTGCCTGCTGCAGGAGGCCCCATCTCACACCCACGCCGCCCCTCCTCCCCTGCCACCGCCTGGCTCTGGGGGAGGTTCGGGGGAGGTGCAGGAGCAGAAAGGTTCCCCTGCCCTGCAAGGGGGGGGATGTCCCCCAAACGCATCCTGAATAAACTCACAGCCTGAGCCCTCTGCTCATGGTTATTAAAGACCTGAAAAAAAACCATAAAAACATGCAGCCTTCTGCCGAGCGGGGACCCACAGAGCCCCAGCCGAGTGTGGGGTGCACCGTCCCACAGGCACGCGGGGTGACGTGGCCGCCCCCGAGACGGGCGCCCCGGAGTCTCTGCTGCCCCCCTCCCTCCCCCAGAAGACACGAAAGGCCACCCTCCCTGGGTGTGGAATTGGCTTCTTTCTGTGCTATTTTTTCCTGCCAAAAAGGAGTTCAAAAGTTGAGAGCTGATTAGTATTCCAGGCACCGGGACGGCTGCAAACCAGCTCGGGGCGCATCGAAGCCGAAGCTCCCGCCCCGTGGAGACCCGCTCCCCCCCCCTCCCACCGACTTGGCGGGGTTTTGGCTGTCGGCTCCCCTCCCTGCCTTTAAAATAATCATGTCCCTGCATGTGCCGTTCCTCTCTGTGATAATAACAGCCGACCGCGGGCGGGCGGGGTTCAGGGGATCTCCACGGGATTGCATTCCGGGCCTTTCCAGCACAGCGGCACGCCATTTGCATACATTTGTATAAGTTATGCATCTGTGTACACTCCTCTTTAACACCGCAACCTAATGAAACCACTCAGAGGAGCATTAGAAAGAGGATTTACAGGGAAGCCTGACCCGGCCGCCGCCGTAAACCATCCGAACGGTCGTCTGAGCAGATCTGCACCAGGGGCATGTTCCAACGGCCCCGACCCCGGTCTCCAGAATTAATAGAGCAACTGGGCTACCTTGGAGGAGGCGGGGGGCGGGGGGGGGGGAATGTCAACAGTTTCCCCGAGGCCACCCAGGGTACCTGGATCTCAGGCGGCCCCGGAGTCCCTAGGAAGGCACCCAGCCTGGGCGCCCGCCATTGTGCTCGCATTCCTAGACAGAGTCCCCAGACCAAATTAATTTTATTAACCTTCACCGCGCACAAATAAATCTGTGGCTTTGTAGCGACAGGAGGATGGCAAAAAGGTCGCCCGGGAGGCTGGCGTTCCCCTCCTGAGACCGCAGGGCCCTCTGCACATGGGGCAAAGGCAATGAGCCAGCACAGTGCTCCCCGGGCGGCTCAGGTGCAGCCCTGCCCCGGGGCTGCCGGCTTCTCAAGGTCGCTCGCTCGCTGGGGCACAGCCAGCAGCCGTGCAGCTGATGGATTTCGAAGCTTCCGGGGGGCAGAGGGCCTGAGAGCCCACCTTTCCGCCCGCATGCGACACGCGGCGTCTTTCACACAAGCGTTTCTCTCGTGAAAACCTCCAGTCAGCAGAGAGAGAGGCTGGTCCGCAGTGGGGGCACTTGTCACAGGTTCATGGAGCCCCCGGCTGCTCCGGCCCCCCACCCCGAAGCCCACTCCGGAGCAGCTCACACTCTGACCTTGTGCTCCGGGGCAGCCCTTCCCCAGCACCTTGTACGGAGCAGTACTATGGGGCTGGGGGCTGGCACCTGCCTGGTGAGGGCTCTCCCCTCTGAGCACGAGCCAGGAGGTGGCTCAGGAGACCCCTCAGACCCCTGGGTCCCCCCCGTTAATCCTTTAATCATGGGGCCCCACAGCCAAGTCGACATAAAAGAACTGTGGGCCACACCTGGGTGACCCCGAGTTAGGATGCATCTCTGGACTCTGACCTCCCAGCCCCGGGCTAGATGGCCACATCGCCACCCTAGAGGGGACAGAGGTCTGTGCCGTCCTAGAACCGTCATGTGACCCGGGCTCCACCGGGGGCAGCGCCCTCGCCGGCTGGACCTCGGCATCCTTGCCCTTATCCACACCTCTCAGTCTGACCCATCCGACTCCACGCAGCTCAGCACAGGCTCCCGGACCCACGCAGCATGAGGGGCCCGTCAGATTCCGGGGCGGCGTATGGGCTGGGGGCAGAGTGACGCCAGGCGTCGGCTCCCCGCTGCCGGGCTCCTTGCCTCCCGGACAGGCAGCTTCCAGCAACTCCGGCCGTGACAGAGGGTGTCCTTTGACAAAATGGCCTTGGCGGTGCCGGATCAGCCAGGCCGGGCCGGTTCCACCCCAGCTCCTCTGTCAACCACAACCGCTTTCATCCCTCTGCTCCCTGCACAGCATGTCCCGGTGTTCCGGGTCGAAACCACTGCTCCTCCCTGTCACGCAAAAGGTCCGGGTGGGGGCACGATAAGGTCACTGCTGAGGTCACCGGCTGCCAGGGTGGCCTGGCCCCTGAGTCTCCCCCAAGGTCACGGTTCCACCTGCCACTCTGTCCTGCTCATCTCTGACAGGACGGGCTGGTGCTGTGTGGCCCCAAGGCCACGGCGTTCGGCCCCACCAGCCACGGTAGACCCACTGCTCCATGTGTGGCCACGTCGGCTGCTCTGAGTCGCTTCAGGGTCCCAGAACCACAGCACCTTTGCAGGCGTGGCGTACGCCGGGTGTTGTAGAAACAGCACCCCCTGTGTCTGGTGTCCACTCTGAGGTCCCTTCTCTGCAACTTAGCGCCGGTTCCTCCCTCACCTGGACATCTGTCCCCACCGGGCCCTGACAGCCTTGTCTTCACTCACAAACCTTCTGAGCAGGAGTCATTTTCAAAAGCAAGACAAGCACGGTCCAAACGGGGTAGAAATTCCATGTTTTCAACGGTGTGGATGCTGCCCACCCACAGCCAAACCGCCAACGTCCCTCCTGTCTCCGCGTCTGAAGCCGCAAAGCGCACGCCGGGCCTGCACAGGGTAGCCGGGGGGGGGGGGGGTGGAGCCCCGAGGCACGCGCGTGTCGACGCCCCTGAGCCAGGGGAGCCCCAACCCCGGCCCCGTGATGCCTGGCGAGAAAAACGGTCCCTCTGCTGCCGACTGCCGTCCAAGTCCGATGCACAGGCTGGCGGAGGCTGCTCATCAGGAGAATTTCCCCCAGTCCGATCGTAATCGGTGCAACGCTCCGTGTCAGATCGCTTTCTGGTTCCGGATCACAGGGAAGGGAAACGGGGTCCAGCCCGGCAGCCTCCCCTCTCCCCCCATGGACCCCCAGCGCTCCGCCTCCATGGCAGGAAGCGCCCCAGCCCAGCGAAGCTCAGGCAGAAATGAAGGAGGACCTCCCAGCAAACCCTCGGCCCTGCCGCCGTCAGCTCACCAGTTCACCGGTTTCCAGGAGACGCTGAATCTACTTTTACTGGACGCAGCTGAGTGACTACATCTACCGAGGTGCTCTCTGCTCCACCCCGCGGGTGTCCCTGGTCCGGCCCCGTCTGCCTGTCTGTCCTCGCTCACAAACCCGATCCCCGACCGCACATGTTCAGGTAGCACCGCCGGCTCTGGGTCCTGCCACGTGCACGGCTCCTGTTGTCCCCCGTTCGTGCACGGACGGAGCAGGAGTCAGAGAGAAATGACATCTCTGAAGGTCGGCAGGGGAGCCCCTGGGTCGGCACCAACCCCCACACTGGCTGCCCCGCTCCGACGGCGCCACCTGAGCCCCCACGCGGGTCACTTGGTGGCCTTGGGTCGAAGCCAACATTAGGGAAAGTCTCTTCAACCCACGGCCCTTTCTTAAGTCACTCCAGTGCCCTCGGTGCCTTCACAGGGGTCCCTGAGCCTCTCCCGTGCACCAGGTGTCGTCACCAGTGCTGCGGACGCCGCAGACTTTTGTCCATGCACCGTGGACGCGCAGATGAGCAGGGACAGACACCGGGATGGCAGCAGCCGGAGCAGAGGGGACGAGCAGGCTGACAGAGGCATCCTGGGAAACGCAGTGGGAGCTCCGGGGTGGGGACCATTGTCACAACGGGTGCTCGGAGGTGGCCGCGGTGAGACCAGGGCCATGAAGGTGCCTGGGCAGCCCTGGGTGAGAGCAGGCAGAGCCGGCGGGGAGGGGGGTGGGGCGGGGGCTGCACGGGGGCGGTAGGCCAGGCCTTCATCCGAACGGGCAGGACCATGCACGCAGGCTGGAGCAGGAGTGACAGGCCTCGCAGCAGCCGGAGCCTTTAACCGAGTCCCTCGGCGACCCAGGAGCTCGCTCCACTTGTGAGCATTTACCTGAAGAGAAGGAATTGACGTGCGACTCTAAAAGGTTGGACTCTGAGGGTTTTTACTGCGGCGTTGGTCACCACAGAGAAAGACGCTCAGTGAACGACGCGGGGAGAGAGCGGGTCCATCGGGGGCGGTCCCCACGTGTCACCACAGAAAGGGGTGGGGACAGCAGGGACGCTGCCTGTGCGGGGGCACACCAGGCTGCTGCTCCGAGGGCGGGCAGGACCGGTGGGGCAGCGGTAGGGATGGAGGGTCCAGTTTGTCATCAAGACACAGGACGCGCGCCGAGTCACGGGGCGCTGCCTTGCTGAATGCACCCAGCAGGGGGAGCCGTGAGCCCCGCCGGCTGTGCTCCCGGGCTGTGCACCCTCCAAGCTTCCTCGGTGGACACCAGCAGCCGCAGTCCTGTTGGTACGCGGCAGACACAAGCAGAACCACGTGAGCTGAACGGATGACCATGCGGAAGTCCGTCATGGGTGCTGGGGTTTGGAACCGGCAGGGGCTCGGGATGCATTTGGTCACGTGGCTCACGTCACTGATGAGAGAGGGGGTCTCAGAAGGCAGGTGACTTCTGTGGGCTCACTCGGGTCAGAACCTGCCCCCACCCCGCCCCGTGCTCTGAGAGGCCGCTGCCGACGAGGACAGGCCTCCACCCCACACGGTCAGGAAGCAGCGCAGAACAGGTCGGTGGCACCGGCTTCGCCCAAATGAAAAGCTCTCCCCGTCCAGGACACTCGGGGAAGCGCCGATCACCCCAGACTCAATGTGGGGTCTGCAGCCGGAACCGGCGAGGCCTGGTGCGTGCCCAGTGCGTCCGCTGTCCCTGTGACTGTCCTCGCCCTCCGCCCGGGGAGCTGCCACCCAGAGGAGCAGGCCACTGTTCGAACCCGTTCTCAGACCCAGCTCGGCTGAAAAGGGGAATTAAGGGCAGTTGGCAGAGGGACAGCGGTTAATATTCCGGTCTGGTGGCTGTCGCCAGCTTTGGTGACCCATGCTCTCTGGTCTGCACGCCACCCCCACGTGGTGGGTCTGAACGTGGTCAGGAAAGGCGGAGCCCTGAGAGGGAAGCACAGCCGCGCAGAGCGGCCTCTGGGGGGTGCAGCGGCCTGCACATCGCCGTGGCGACCAAGGTCGGCTGGTGGAAGCCAGGGCGGGTTCCTCACTCGTGTCCTTACAGGAGATGCCAGCTGCCAGGCATGACACAAAGGGCAGAGATAACAACTTTCTGGGATGTCCCCCCACACTCAGAGGCCCCACGGGGGGATGTGACTCAGCGCCCGGGGTCCCCCGTGAGAAGGTCCAGCCCTCTCCTCAGGGGGCTGGCTCGGCCGCACCCGATGAAGGCTGCGTAAGGGTCTCGCACGGAGCTCTCGGTGACGAGAAGACCAACTCATCCAATATTTATTCAGCAAATACACAGACTCGGGAATCACACTGGGCGCCGATTTTAGAAAGCCAGGCAGGTGTGTAAACAGGTCACCGGAATCAAAGAGGAAGAAGAGAGGTGGGCACCGGGATTCCGGCTGCCAGGGCCACAAGCAAAGGCACCAAGAAGGCAGGGACGACTGTCATGCGGCCAAGGTTGGGCCTGGCCCTCAGGAAGATGCGCAGGGAGAAGCCAGCACAGGGCTCAGTCCCCCCCGGCCCGGGAGGCAGGGACCTGGCCGGATCCCACGGTCCTGCAGCTCTGTCCTACGTGAGCATTTGTTCTTGGGGCGAACACCCCACGGAGTGCAGAGCCGGCTCCTGAGGTCTGAGGCGAGGGGCGGCCTGGCATGGGGCCAGCAGCTCGCAGGGAAGAGGGGCACACGCGGGGAGCTGGCGCCTGTCCCCCGGTCCTGGAAGAAAGGCGTTGTCCCACGGAAATCAGGCCGGGCCATGGTCCTCAACCTGTTTTCCACACAGAACCGCGGGGCTGTGGACCTGGGCGGAACCAAGTCACAGCCGGAAGAACTGCAGGGTGGAGCCAGAAAGACCTGGGAGGTTGGACTGCTGCCTGCGCCTCTTACTTGAGGGCAAATTATTTAACCTCTCAGAGCCTCGGACTTCTCCTCTACAAGGGATGACCAACATGAACTCCCAGCGTTGCTGAGAGGCCACGACAGAGAGACGAGGCCCCGGCAGGGTCCCTGGACGTGGGGCCTGTGCAGTGAAGTGACCTCGCTGTCATCTGGCTTCTGGGCTAAGGCACCGTCTTAACCATTCATCCCGTTCACACCCCAGAGCGCGAGCAAGTGGGAAGTTTCTAAATGTTGGGCCTTTAGTCCATGAACCTTCTTGAATGTTCTAGGGCCTGTTGCCCGTCTCCCGAGCTCTCGCTTGGTGTAAGACTGTCTGATTTCGCACAGATTACAGATCACAGCAAATGACCATGTCCCGTGTCCCTGTTTCGGGGGGTGGGGCACTGGCCCCAACACTCATGCCCTGGAGGTGTGAGAACCTCGTTCCGAACAAGAGGAAACCCGGCACCGGACAGAGGGACACACAGCTGGACCTCACCCTCAGGTCCAGGACACGGCACGAGAAGATGCACCTGCCAGGACGCCAAATCCACGCTCGCGGGTCAGCCCCGCTCCTGCGCAGGGCCGCTGCACCTCCCTGCACACCCCTCCCCTGGAACACACCCCCTGCTCCCCACACCCACGCGTCCCCCGTGCTGGGAAGCAGCGTTCTCGGCATTTCCTCCCACCCACCGGTAAGCCGGTTGGAAGTAACCTCCCCACAGCCATGAGCCCCCTGCAGCGACTGTGGGGTCCCCGAAGCAAGTGAGTGAGGGTTGGGTGTGCAGGTCTGCTCAGCGTGTGGCCATTCACAGAACACGATCTTTCGACGGCGGGTGTCCAACAGGAAATCACGTCGTTCAAAACCCAAACCAGGCTCACACGAAGCGGAGCCCAGCTCTGCAGGCCCAGTGCCGGGGACCCTCTGGGCAGGGGGCCAAGAAAACAGAGCATGACTTTCTGGAACGTTCCAGGGTCACCCCACGTTACCAGGCTCCTGCGCCTCCGAACGCCCCCTCTCCCCGCAGGCTTGCTCCATGGGCCCCCTCCTCCCGGTTGGCACCTGGGTCAGGTGCGTTTGCCTCGGTTTTTGTTCTTGAAATTCCGTTCCTTCCCCAAACCTGAGGTCACCAGCCCCCTGGCCTGACATGCTGCTTCCCATCGGACGGTGTCAGCGGACGCGGAGCCGAGAGTGGGGTGACTGTGGGGGAGAGGACCCTTGTCCTTCCTCCCACCTGCACGGTCGCCCCCCCACCTCTGCTTTCCCCGGTGGGGGTTGCAGGGAGACAGTGAGCACAGGGGTGGGGGCACCGTGGTTTCCCGGTGACGGCGTCTTTGCTCAGCCCACCCTGCACAGAGACTGCCTGCCGCCTGCCAGGAGAGGGTTCAGGTTATGCAGAAGGAAACTCGGTCCTCCTCCTCCTCCTCCTCCTCCGGGGTGCCCTTTGGGGCAAATGCTCATTTGGCTTTGGTTTTAATTATAGCCCCTCGGCTCCGGTAGAGAGTGACAGGGATGATGGCACTCGGTAGTGGTGACATGTTGGGAAAAGCCACAGCCTGCCTCTGCCTCCCGCCTCTAAGGACCGGGCTCATCGGGGGCCCTGCACGCACGCAGCTCTTCCCAAACCGCAGGGCCAGCCATCGTGGGGGCGTGTGGGGGTGCGGGGCTCTGAACCAGGAACCGGGAAACACCCTGCCCCCGATTTGTGCCTCCCGCCACAGCTCACTCGTTCCCTGAGCCCCTCGGGGTGAGCCCCAAACACTCCAGCGGAGGAGGCTGGAAGGAAGGGACCACAGGACGGTCCCGGCTCTCCAGATGCTCCCGGCCGAGGGCTGATGCTGACTGGTTACGACAGAGCATGGGCGGTGCGGGGAGGGTCGGAGACTCCCCGCCCCCCCGGGGGGAGCACATTGAGTGGGGGGGTTTGAAGTGGGGTGAAGACTCGCCCCTGCGGGAAGCCCCGAGTCACCATGGGGGTGTCGCACCCCAGCGCGGGGACAGAGAGGAGGGGGTTGAGCAGCCAGCAGGGAGCTCCCAGGCCGTGCTGTCCACGCAGCATCCGGCATCGGGCAAAATGCCTCCTCGGCTGAGCTCCAGCTGAGCCCCGGAGAACTCAGCGGAAGGGAGAATTCGCCACGCGTGACAAATACAACCGTCTTGGATATATTTAACACAGCGCAGAAATTGGACATTTGTGGCCCTGAGGTTTCATATCTATGAATTTTTAAACCTGATGTGAGAAAACACTTTGAGGTTGGAACCCCAGCCTCTGCCGCTGCTGCTGCTGGGTTGTCGGCGCCCGGCAGGCGCCCGAGTGTTTGGTGGGAGGGCTCGGCGCGCGTCTGCACCAGGACACGCCCAGCTGTTACCTGCTGAGCTCACCCTGCGCCAGGCACACGGCTTCTGTCCAATCCTGGAACGACCCGGCCGGGAAAACACCACCCCGGTTTCACAGACGGTGAGGACAAGTCTCCGAAGCACACGTGCTGGCCAGGCCCCTCCGCACGGGCCGCCTCCAGCCCGCGGTCCCCGGAAGGGGCTGGGGTAACGGTGCCGAGGCCGCCACTGACGGAACGTCAGACGAGCCCCAAAGGTCAGGCCTGTGTCCTTGTCACCACTGGGACCATCGTTTGTCCCCACGAGGCAGTGTGGTGACTCTCACCCTCCCCCCGCCCTGGGGGCCCCTGGGAGCCCCTCTCTGCTCCCTGACACCCAGACACCTGCACGTGGTCCTCGCCTCAGCGCCCCGCACGGCCGGCAAACACGAGGCGCTGCTTCCTGCTCTCCCCCACGGAGAGGCTTCACGGCACGGCCAGCTGCCCTGCCCGGGCCGAGGGCGATCTATCCGGATCCCCCTAAAGGTCACCGTCGGGGACACAATGCTCCCCGAGGTCTGGGACGTGGGTTTCGTGTCTACGAGCAGCTTCGCTCTCTGGTTACAGGAAGGCGGCGACATCGGTGAGCCACGGAAGGGCCTCGCCTCCCCCTGGTCAGTACCAGGGGCCCCCGGGCACAACCCCCCCCCTTCCCGGAGCCTCCGTTACAGAAGGAAGAGCCCCGTTTTAGAGAAAACATTCTGAAAACCTCACTTTCCCCTGAAAAGCCACGGCGCTTTTTTCTTTCATAAAAAACAGGCTTCCTCAATTTCCTTCCCTTTTCTGCAGGTAGACTGTCCCTCTCAGGGTAGAGCATCCCATTTTCAAGTGCTGGCTCTTGTGTCGTCCGTGAGCAAGGCCCCTTCCCTTGGGACCCTCCCGGGTGGCTGGGAACCCTGATGGTCCTGCCGCAGAACCTCGTGCTGGTGCAGCGGCCCAGGCGCCACCGGTGCCTGAACATGGCTGGAGCCACACGCGTGAGAGGGGACCGAACAGGCAGCAGGAAACCGTCCCCTACAAGACACTGGAAAGCAGTCCCACTGGCAGATGAGTGGACGGAACCAGGAGGCCGTGCAGCACGTCAGGCGGGGGAGCTGGGGTGGGGGGCTCCTCCCTGCGGCTTCTCCTGGACGGCGTTTGTGGGCGGCGGGATTCACCGTGCGGCCGGGAGGCAGGCCGCCCCCTCCCTGGCCCCGTGGGAGCGAAGGGCTGTCTCCCCGGGACCTGAGAGGCCAGCCGGCATCAGACCACCCTCTGTTTGCACAAAAGCTCTTCGAGGGAAGGAGAGGCCCGTCCAAGGCAACCATCAGCCAGAACCTGCATTCAGGTGTCCGAACACTCACAGGTGCAGCAAACGCACCTGGGACCAAGAACGACAGCGTTCCGGTTCAAAGGTCAGGGTCAATGGGCCATTTGAAAGGACTCACGCAGCACGTGCTGGCCGCGGCGGAGGCCCCCGGGGGCAGCGGCAGGGCCACGCTGGGAAGGCGCGGGCACCTGTCAGGTGAGGGGGGGAGGCACAGGTGCCAGGGCAGGAGGCTGCGGACACTGGGCCTCGTTGCTCCTGGGTGGCGCACGCTCCCCACCTGCACGGGGAAGGGCCCGGAGCGACAGCCCAGGACGGGGCGTGTCTGTCTACGTTCCAACTCGCCTGTGGCCTGCCTCCCACGCAACCGCATTTAAGTCCTTCCCGATGGTCTTTGTCTCCGTCAGGTCAGGCTGTTGTTGCAAAGCACCACAACCGGGTGTATCACGAACAACCACGGGTTTCTCACGGTTGTGCAGGCCGGTGGTCTGAGAGCAGGCGCTGTGTGGTGGACTTGCACAGGGGGCCGCCTCCAGGCCAGGGCCTGGCCACCTCCCCGCCTCCTCACACAGCGCCGAGCCAGTCAGCCCCAGGGTGTGCGATGAGGGCACCGGTCCTATTCCAGAGGACTCCCCACTCCGGCCTCATCAGCTCCCAACACCGTCACCGCGGGGGCTTGGCTCCACCGTGTGACATTGGGGGCTCACACCTTCCATCCACGCAGCCTTCCGCTCCTGCATTGCTGTGAACTGGTCAGGGCAGCCAAAGGCCCCCCTGTGTCCCACCCACAGCACTGCCCGTGCGCCAGGTCACCGGAGCCTCGTAGCGCTGGAGCAGGACGGTTGTCAACGCCCCTGAGCCCTAAGAAACCAAGGCCAGGGGGAGGCTCTGCCCACGGCCCCCCGCGCAGCAGTGAGTGGACTGAAGCCTCAGACTCCCGGCTCCAAATTTCCGCCTCGACACCCACACAGCACATGAGCACCGCGGAGCGAGTGTGGCTCACTTTGGGCTTCATCCAAGGAAATTTCCCACCGGAACGCCAGGTGGGAAGCCGAACACTTTTACCTCTCCAACGCGACCCAGTTTGGGGAGCCCCAGAGATAATCAGGGCAGTCTGCTTCTCCCGCTGTGACACATTTTTTGGGTCAGGGAAGGAGAGGAGTCATTTAGAGTTGTTAAATATCCAGATGGCCCCATCTAAGTCTCTCCGACCGTTCTATTTTAAACTCGGGGAAGGTTTCTTGGCAAAGATACATCAGTGCTGTTGGCAGACAAAGTAGTGTCTTCCTCGCCCGTCGAAACTCCTTTCGACATTAACATTATTATTTTTATCCCGGTGATGGACACGTTATTGAAGTTGCTGTCCACTTCCGCCTCCCCTGCCGCCGACGTGCTTCCCGGACCTGCCCGGCCGGGGCCTCGACACCCCACACGGCAGACACAGGACGTGGTGGGGCCGCAATGCCTTTAAAATCGGAAGATCGGAATGAACTTTTAGATTCATTTTGAACACTAGAAAATGGTTTTAAGCTGTAATGTCAACGTATCGTTCACCTCTATACCCACAAAGTCAGGAAATGCAATCCGGTGACTCAGCGGTGCCCTGCTGCGTCCCCTGAGGGTGGCATCTCTGGCCTGTGTGGCACTTTGGGAGGGTTACCAGAGGGCATTTCCATCTGCATGGGTGACAGGCGCTCACGCCAGCCCACACCCCGCACCGGGGCCACGGCACTGCCACGTAAGCCCCAGCGGGAGCTCCACGGAGGCCACACGGACCTGGGCCTGCGGCTCCGCTCAGGCGGCTGGACGAGACAGCGGGGGAGAGAGGAGGCGTGCGGTGTTCGGGGCGGGGACTGAGACGTAAAGAGGTGGCTGACCCTGAGTTGCCGTGGGGCTCTCTGTGGGCTGTCTGTGTGGACTGAGCATGTCCCCGGGCCCCAGGACACGGAGAAGGAACTGCGACACACTGCTCGCATGACTACGAAGCACTAACAACTCAAGTTGTATCTTAACTGCTGGGCATTCCAGGGGCGTACGGCTCCGGCCAGTAACTCAAGGAAAAGCGCGGGCGACCGGTGGGCGGGGGCTCCGAGAGCCCCACCCTGGCCCCTCGGACAAGGGCCCGGTGTCTCTGCCTGTCTCAGCGTGTGTGGGAGCAAAGTTCCCGCCTTGCAGACATGCTCCGTAGACTACATTCCAAAGACACGCGTTGCACCCCATGTTTCCAGGAACCCCCAAGTGTACGAGAAAACGGCGGCAGCTGTGTGGGGGCCCCCGTCCCGCGGAGCTCTCCCGGCCACGGCGGATGAGAATGAGTCGTCCCAGACACAACTGTCGTTCCGCGGGAAAGGGGGTGGCGGCCCCCTCCTAGTGGAGAACGCCCGAGCCCTTCTCCGACACGGCTTTCGTTTGGCGTGGCGTGTGTAGGCGTGCACAGCATGCACGCACAGCTCACCCACCAGCGTCGAACGAAAGGCGTCCCTGTGCGAAAGGAGGGCGGCGGTTGGCACTGCAGGCCATACCGGGGAAGACACGCACACAGCTCCTATTTCTATCCAGAAAGCCACCGACCAGCAGCGGGGCTCCATCACTGTGGTCAAATCCATCCCAGCATTGCCCAAGGGAGGGGCCGCCAGGCACAGGGCCAGCGCCCCCCACCACGCTGCACGCTCCCGTCGCCTCCCTGAGGAGTTACGGCTGACTCCGCGCAACCTCAGATTCGAGGAAGCCTCGTCGGGGCACCAGGCTGCACAGACTCACACACGGGAGGGTCGTGGCGGTGCGTCACACGTGCACACGCAGGCAGCTCTGAGAGGTCAGTTCTGCGGGAACACGGAAGCAGCAGGTGCCGTGTCCCCAGGAGGAGTGACGTAGCTGCATGCCCGTCCCCAGCACTGCCGGACACACCTGGCCATACCTGGCCACACCTGTCTGCACCTGGCCGCACCGGCTGCCGGGGGCTCACCTGCTCTGGCCCTGACCTCTTTTGCCTCATCGGCCACTCCTCCAGAAAATATTACCTTTATGTTTTATGACTTCGTTGGTATGATGACGAATATGTTAAATATTATGGATTTAAACATCTTCTTCGATCTAAAAGTCTACTTTTGGAATTTTGCCCACTGGAAAAGTACGTCAAGGAAAGCAAATCATTGACGGAAAACACGACGACCTTACATAGCAGAGTCTGAGAGTAAACCACCTCGGAAGTGGGGGCGGAAGTCTGGAGCTGGGCACGCAGGGGCCGGGCCGTGGACCCAGCGTCCGGAGCTCAGCGGCGCCCTCGCTGGTTCCCTCCCGGGCCGCCCTGCTGGGCGGTGCCCTGCCCTCTCACCGGGGACCACCCCTCCCCAACAAGGGACGGCTTCCCCTCAGGCATGAAGAGCCACGTTCTGCCTGGTGAAACCAGGAGACGCCGCCTGGCTCTTTGCCACCCTCGGGCCCCACTGTGACCCGGTCCTCAGTGCCGGTGGCCTGTGGAGGGGACTGTGCCGACCAGAGCTTGCAGCCCGGGGAGCATCTGGCCCCGACAGTCACCGGCCACCTGGGCAGAACACGTGGTCAAAACGCAGGGGCCTCGAGCCCCCCCCGCCCCACAGCCTGTCTCTCTCCCTTCGTGGTGATGAGACAAACAGGCAGGAGCCTCGCTTCCTGCCATCGGTTGAGCAAGGAGCCCCAGGTCCCAGCACGCCGTGCTCGGCAGCCTCCTGGAGACACCCCGCAAATGTCAAGGAGCAAATTTCTAATCAGCTCGCCCTGCTTGCCATGGGCCACTCCCCGCAGCGCTCACGCCTGCTGCCTGCCCTGCTCAGGGGACACAGGGAAGGTGAGCAGGTGGCCCTCCTGGGCCTTCCTCTGGCCAGACAAGACTCCCAGCAGACAGGCTTCTCCTCTGAGGTCGGATCTGGGACGCGGGGCCACTCTGAACCGCTGACCCTTCCCTTCTGCAGGTGCCTCTGTCTCCTCGTCTTCGCCAGGCACTGTCTCCTCCACCTGTGTCCCCTCACCAGAGGCACGGCCCCTCCAGGGCCCCTCCCTGCTATCTCCTGGGGACGGCCTTGTCTCACCGCCCCCGCCCCTGCATCTTCTGGGGCCCTGTCACCTGGAGCAGGGCTGGCCTTGCACGGCAGCAACCCCGGCTCCCCTGTCGCCCACTCGAAAGGATGCTCAGTGGGCCCATCTCTCATTCTTGACACCATCTCTGACCCTGTGTTTGGTGAGTGAAATGAGAGGGACATGGAGCCTGGGAGACTCAGCTCACCTGTGACCCACCTTGTGCCTCGCCCCCCACTCTGGCCCCCGGCTCCCTGGGACAAGTCCTTGGCAACCAGCTGCGCAGCCCTGGTGTCCGGGGTCTCGGCCTCCCTCCCCCACGTGACCACAGTTGCCCCCCCACCCTGTCCTCTACGGAGCAGGAGCCACAGGCTCTGCACAGGTGGGGTAGTGTCACGCGCACACCCCCCAGGTGTGTGCTGTTGGCAGGGGCGGCACCCTCCCCAGCCCTTGCAGACAGCCCAGGCACCTGCCCGGGGTCACAGACACCCCAGGGCCTGGGGAGCCCCGCACCGGCTCCTCCGGGGGGGCCATCTCCCGCCTTCCACCTTCTCCCGCAGGCTGGTGTTGGCCTGGGCTAGCGGGCTGCAGGCAGCCACCGGGGGGAGTGGGTGACCCCACACATGAGTCCCACTCCCCTCCGTCTGCATCTGGGGCTGGTGTCACACAAGACAAAGATGAAGGTAAAACTCGTGCTTGTAACCCAACATCATGATTTTTTTAAAAGCTGCATTAAAAATGGAAGCAGCGTGGCACGTTGAGAGGGGGAGAGAGAGGCCGAGGAAGGAGGAAGAACATTTATATCTGACTGACTTGAACGGCACTCGGAACACAGGGCCGCGCTGTCATTTTGCACCGAGCCCTGCAGGCGCCGGAGCTGCCCTGCCCCTCGCGCACCCTGAGCCGACACCAGAGAGAATCCCGTGCGGCACGTCCTCGTCCCGCCGGCCCTCAGCCACACAGCAGGCAGCAGCCGCCCCCTCGGGCACCCGGCACGGCTTCTCAGAGCTGACGAGGCCCGGTGGGGGGCCTGCCTCTGGGCTGCAGGCTGCCGGTTCCCCTCCCTGGTCTGAGCCCCTGTGCCTTCAGGGAGGAACAGCTGCTCAGAGCCATTCTGGGGTGGTGGGGAGCACAGCGTGCCCCCCGCCCCGGGTGAGCCCGCCCGGCCTGATGGGATTGGCCCCCACACTCCCCACAGCGGACGGACTGACCGCTGACACAGGACAGGCTGATGGATGGTCCTCCCGCTCGGCTGACGAGGAGCCCGCAAGCTCGGCTCCGTCTGGTCATTTTTCAAGCTCCCTGCACACACGTGGCACCTATGTCCTCTAACACATGAGCACGGCAGCCCCGCCGGAATACCGAGGGGCTGGAATGAAGAGTCCAACCGAGGGCAACCGACACGCCTGCCACGAGAGCCTGCGGATAAGGGAACCCTGTTGCTAAAACGTCGGCGGTGCCGAGGGGGCAGCCCAGACCCAGGGAGACCCCGCCAGCACGTTGGAGCCGGACAGGCATGGGGGGGGGGGGTCCTGAGGCCCGGGTGGGGCGCCTGCCAAGCTCACCCCCTGCTGCCCAGCTCCCCGCCCAGGGCCGAGGCCACTCCGCACGGCCTGTAGTCGCATCCGATGGCCCACGGCTGTTCGAGCTGCAGCTCTCACGTCACAGGAGACGTTGCTGAGCTGGAGCAGGCAGGCCGTGCGGTGGGGGCGACACGTCCAGCTCCAGGCAGCAGCCGTAAGACAGGCAGGAGACGAGTGTCCCCTCCCCGTCACCAAGGGGGAGACCTGCTCCCACAAGCCTCAGAGCCAAGCGCGTGCAGGGAAGCCACCCACGTGCCCAGGAGGTCGCGCGGGCCCCCTCTGAAACCAGGGCCCCAGGAGACTCCGCACTGGCCCACCCCCAGTTCCCGTGTTCGCCTGAGTGTTCGGGAAACTGCTGGTCCCTCACACAGGGGAACCCTGACCGAGGACGGCCATGCCAGGCCCCAGACACCGGGTCCCCGCCGTGTTGCCTGGGCGGCCGGCTCGGCAGCTGGCC
Source organism: Anoura caudifer (assembly GCA_004027475.1). NCBI lineage: Eukaryota > Metazoa > Chordata > Mammalia > Chiroptera > Phyllostomidae > Anoura > Anoura caudifer. The sequence continues at coordinate 60,395 of PVKU01002384.1, forward strand.
CTCAAACTGCCGACAGCGACATGGGGGGCCGTGTGCACTGCTCCTGGCTCGCAGACATGGGGGGACGCACGAGCCGGTGCAGGTCGAAGGGCATGGCGAGGTGGGAGCCCACGCAAATGCAGGGGACAGGGACAGTGGCCCCCACGTCTGCCTGGCGATGGGTCCAGTCCCCTCAACCGCCTGTTGACGCTGGTTGTGAGCGCTTGCACCCGTGTCCCTCAGAATGGCAGCTGCCCCCACAGGAGGCGCCGACCTGCTGAGAGCTGTGGGCACGGCGCAGGGGCGGAAGCTGGGTGAGCCGGCCCCTCGCTCCCACGTGGGGGCCGGGGCTGCGGCTGCGGCTGGTCAGCCTCCTTGTCCCTTTCGTTCCTTGGTCCACCTGGGGTGGCTCTGAGCCGGCCGCGGTCTGGGCCCGAGGAGCCTCGAGTGACAGCTTCCGCTCCGAGGGGGAGCCCCTCCCGTTCGCCCTCCCAGGAGCTGGTGGGAGGCGGGGACCTCTGCATCCACTTAGGTGCTTTAACTGAGCGCTGATTCCCCGGCTTCGGGATAGGAGTAAGGCTCCAGGAGGACCTTCGTAAACCCCCTTATAATTTAAACAGAACACCAGGCAGAGCCCCGGCTGCCCTGGGCTCGCCCACTGTTCACTCCGGGCAGGTTCTGGGGGAGCCTGGTCCCAGCGGTTCGACCCACCAGAGGGGAAGGCACTCCGGGACCGACACTGGTGACAGGGGCTGGGGAGGCCCTCCCGACCAGTCTCCTGGGACACGCGTTTGGCCGGCTCCATCTGGCCTTCGGAACTGCCAGCGTCAGCCTGTCATTCTTCACCAGGAGCTGACAGACGGCCAAGGACACCAGGTCGCCGGGAAGTGCTTCCGACACGGAACCCGGCCCCAGAACAGCCCCAGGAACGCTGCGGTTGGGGCCCACAGGGAGCCAAGGGAGACCATGTCTCCGTGCCGCAGGCACAGGGCTCCGGGGAGGGGCGCTCGGAGAACAGAGGCGGCGGCGTCACCAGCACTGAAGTTTGACGACGGACCTCCGGCCTCTACTTCAGACGTTCGGAGCCGGCAGGCGTCTCTCCCCCGGCACAGCCCTTTTTAAAGGGACACGTCATCTACAAGCAGCATCACTGGGGTGCAACAGACAGCAAGGGTCAGAGGGAAACCCACTCCTGGGCCCTGGGACTCCTGGCCTCAAGGGGCAAGGGCCACCACCGCTGCGGGTGGGAAGGGAAGGGAAGGGCCAGCCGAGCGGAAGCCACGAACGTTTGGGGACGGGCAGCAAGCGGCCACTCCGGGCCACCGGAGGACACCCGCCGTGCCTGCAGGACAATGGTGCAGGTGCGGACACTGAGAGGTGCTGCTGCAGGCGAGGGCAGAGTCCTTGGAAGCCCAGCCCCACCCCCAGATGCAGGGACATAGGGGGTGCCTCTCGGAGTCAGAGGCTGATCCAGGAAGACGTGGGCGCGGGGCTGCGGGGGCTGCCCAGAAACGAGGAGGTGGAAATGGGAGTGGGAGAGTTCCAATCGCAGGGATGTGGTAAGGGGTGTGAGAGGTGGGCTACGGGGGGGGGGGCGGGGGGGCAGGGGGGGAGATGCTGGTGGCCCCAGACAGGGGTGGTGGGGGGAGGCTGTGGCGGTGCAGAAGATGGATGGACCCCAAAGATAGGAGGCAAAAATAATTTAGTGATTAATCATTTAGTTTGCGATAAAAATTCTGGTCAGGAGACCAGACGGAGCTGCGGGTTCGGGAAGTGCCCTGTCAACAGCCCCCTCTCCGAGCCTGAATCAGTGTCTCTTCACATCGGGAGAACACGCTCCTATTTATCACCACCCGGCTGGCACGAGAAGACGACTCCCAGCTGCCTCCTGCCTCTGAATGCCGCTGCCGCTCTGTCCTCAGGAAGGCGGGCAATCTGCTCTCACCGCGCTGACGGGGGACCCGGGTCCAGAGCCACTCGTGAATAATAAGCAGGAAATGGACCCGTGGACACGCGCGGCCCAGCGTGGCATTCAGATCGCACCCTGCGAAGCGCGTCCCGCGTCGCTGATCAAAAAACACGAGGAATTAGTGCTGCTTCACACGGTTCAGAGGCGTGGCCTCACATCAGCCCCCGTCGGGCAGAGCAACACTGAAGGGTGAGAACCAGAGTCGACGCTCCCGGTTCCAACCGCAGGCCGCGCCCTGGTGGAGAGCCCAGCTCCAGGGACAGGGGCGAGGACCCAACCCAGCCCGCGGCCCCCACCCTCCCCGGTGGCAGGGCAACACCCAGCACAGCGTGGGGCTAAAAGCAAGCCCAGCGGGAGCACCCACCAGGCCGCGGCCTTTCACCGTCTCGGCTGCACGGGCTGCGGTGCACGAGGCACGTGGGCCTGGCCTGTGTCCAGGGCAGACATGGCGTGAAATCCTGAGTTAATGCAACCCCTCACACACTCACACACGGTCGCTCTCACAATCACACATTTACACATGTGCACACCCTCACACACTCACATGGTCACTCTCACAATCACACATTTACACATGTGCACACCCTTCACACACACACAGTCGCTCTCACAATCACACATTTACACTCACCCACACAGTCACTCTCACGACCACATATTTACACACACACAGCCTCACACATTCACACACAGTTGCTCTCACAATTGCACATTTACACATGCACACACACGCCCACACAGTCACTCTCATAATCACATTTACACACATGCACACCCTCACACACACAGTCACTCACAACCCTCCCTTCCTAACAGGGCATGTCTGAGCAGACACCCCATCTTTACTGTTGGGCCTCCTCTCTCTCACTGCCGGCTGCCTCTCCCCAGCCTGGAACCCCAGCACATGGGGACCCCATTGTTCCTGGCTCCGCAGACACGGGCCCGGAGTGACCCCCACGGGCCAAAGAGGCCCCCCTCCTCCAGGGCCCGCACACAAACACCTGGCCGGCCGAGCCTCTGAGTCCCCGCAGTGCGCCCCAGACATGCCTCCTCACGGGGCCTCCGCAGAGCTGCCCCTGGGGTCGCCGGGGTCTGGCCCAGGCTCGCGTGTGGTCACAGGGACTGGACTACCCCCGCCTCCTGCTCCCGCTTCCAGGGCCCGGCCAACGCTCTTGGCCTGTGGGGTGGTGAGTGCAGCCCGGCTGCATGCGCAGGCCAGACCTCTGGGTCCCAGAGTTTCGGCGGCACAGGTGCCCGCAGCATGAATCCCTCCGGCACTGGGCTCTGCGCCACGGCCCTTCTGCGCCGCACACCATGCAGACGAGCAGGAGCGGTCAGTAAGAGGGCCGACTATGCGCAGTGACCCGGGTCAGAAGACGACACTAAGATGGACAGTGAGAGGAAGTGCAGGGCTCGCGGCCCTCCCACCGCGGGCCAGGGGCAGGAGCTTACCTGTCACAGCAGCCTGCGCCTCCCACGTGGGCAGGCGGGGACCGAGCCTCCCGAAGCTGCCCCTTCCTGAGGGGGGGGTGGACAAGTGGTGTTCTCGCCATTTCCCACGTGACGCCCCGGAAACCACGTGGCTCGGCCACGCCCCTCTCTGCCACTCCTGCTGCGGGCCGGGTGGGGCCTCAGGACACGGTGCCCAGAGGCGCGGAAACACCGCTGGGTGCAGGGAAGATGACGGATGGACCAATGAGCAGAAGCGGGGGTGTCGATCGGAAGGCACTATCGATAACCCGCAAAATAAATAACGAAGCCGTTCCTTAAAGCAGCAGCATCAGTGGGGACAGAGAGAAACAGGCGCACACAAGACCGATCACGGATCTGGAACTGACCAGGCTCGCGGGTGATCTCGGAAACGAAGGGAAATGGCGTTCCGATGGTGGGTGGCCGTGGCGGGGAAGCCGGCCCGGGCCCCAGGGCCGGCGGCAGAGCCAGGCTTCAAGGAACAGGAAGATGGGTGGATTGGGAGGAGAGGAAATGGGGGCTCAGCTCAGGACACGCGGAGGAACAGGACGGGTACGGCAGACCCTCGGTCCAGCACAGCAGTGGCCTCGCCTCACTTCCGAGAAAATGGAGAGGCTAGCGACGGGCAGGGCCCCCCGACCTGACCGCCATCCACACCTCGCGAAAAGGACACGGGTTGCCCCGAGAGCCCTCGAGCCAGGTCCCGCACACGGAGCCCACCGCCGCTGAACAACCCCTCAGCATCTTGTCTGAGGGACCCAACATTTTAAAATATAGGGTATTCTACAAAAAGGAGTGTCTCCGTCTCTTGAAAAACTGGTGCACCTGTCACGGTCCCGGCCGAGCAGCAACCCGACCGCCTGCGTCCCCTCCCGCGACTGCGCGAGCCGCACACCCGCCCGGTCCCCTGCGGCCTCGGAGCAGCGCCTCTCTCACAGCCGCCCAGAGCGGACTGGCCTCGCGCTTGTGCTCACCTCATGTCGGGTATTCCTTACACACGCACGGCAGGCGCCGGAGATCACGGGTCTGGGAATCGCCACACTGGACACCGAAAAGTCATTTTAGAGAGACTTCTTAACGGGAACGTGAGAACAAGCGCGCTACCATGTGAAGTTACCGGGGCTGAGAAGAACCCACTGCTGACGGACCAGGGCCCCAACACACGCGTGACGGCGAACTTCGTGCTAACCTGCCTGGGCCACGGCGTGCCCAGGTGTGGGGTTCGACACTATTTGTGGGTGTGTCTGAGAGGGCGCTTTGGGCAGAGGGGGGCAGGTGAACCTGCAGAGAGAGTACAGGCTGGGTCCCCCGAACCTGACCGCCGCGCCGAGACACGTGCCCTCCCCCGCCCGGAGCAGGACTTGCGCCGGCAGAGCTCCAGGTCGCGGGCCTTCGGATGGGCACCGGGGCTGCCCCGAGGGTGCTCCCGGGCCACCGGGGCAGCCTGTGTGCGTTCTCAGCCTCGTGGTCTCGGGGCCAGTCTCTCCGCATGCAGGAGCCTTACCCACGTCGGGCACACCCAAGCGTGCTCCAGAAATCCTGCCGAACGTGCCCCGTGGCGTTGCCAAGGCAACGGGCTCATGCCGCTGCTTGGCACAGCTGGGCGGCCCAGGGGCAGCAGGGGCTACGGTCACAACTCTGGTCCCCACCAGGCCACACCCTGGCTCAGAGCACTGGGAGCGGCGGGACACACAGCCCTGATGGTCCCCTGACAGGGACAGCGACCGCCCTGGGCGCCGCGTCCCTCAGGAAGCCCCGCATCCTGACAGGGGTGGCCCAGAGGCCCACCGGCGTCTCACCCCACCAGCTGGTTGCCCTCCCTGAGCAAACCTCCGGAGCAGAAGACGCTTCACGGTCGCTGGCGACTCCTGCTATTAAACAGCCCAGCAGCGTGCGGGGGCCGAGGACCGGAGGGGCGGCATAAAAGGCCCTCCTAGGGGCCCCAGAGACAGGGCCGCGGCGTGCGGGGCCCTACTGTCCGCTCTTCCCGGGGGGTCAGAGCCCGATGCTCACACACGCTCCTCCCACTCAGGGGGTGGAGCAGAGAGAATGGGCTCAAAATAGGACAAATCTGGTGTGAAGGATGAGCTCTACCCCTTCCTGACTCTGTGATCTGGGGAGATCTCATCCCTTTGAACCTCAGATTCTGTGTCTGAATCACTGAATCTTTTCTCCTGTCAACTGATTCTAGAGAGAGGGGAAGGGAAGGAGAAAGAGAGGGAGAGAAACATCGATCAGTTGTCTCTCACACGCGCTCGGACCGGGGACTGAACCTGCAGCCCAGGCCTGTGCCCTGATCAGGAATCGAACCCGCAGTCTTCCAGCACCCAACTCACTGAGCCACACCGGCCAGGGCTGAGCCAGTGAATCCTAGTAAACACTGCGAGGTTCCCCACGTCCGGGACGCAGCCGAGGCTGCGGCAGCCAAACTGACTCCGTGAGGTGACAGGCGCGAGGATGAAGACCATGTGAGGACAGGCAAACCCGGATCACAGGCGGCAGACACAAGGCCCGCGGGCCGAGTCCGGCCCTCCACCTGTTTAATCCGGCCCGGCACCTTGTTTCTACCCGGCGGCAGCACCGAGCTCCTTGCCCCTAGTTAAGGATAGTTACATTCATTCAATCCTAAAGTTACATCCGGCCCTTTGAAGGCAACCTCAAGGCTGATGAGGCCCCCTGGGGAAAATGAGTTTGACTCCCATGACCTAGACCCACGAAGACTTGGTGGGGCAGCCGCCCATGCGTGCCACCCGCCTCAACTCCCGGCGGTCTGAGAAGAGGCCCTTCCCGTTCAGCCTCTGTTCCTGGGCCAGGCTTTTGGCTGGACACTCTGCTCCCTGCTGCCAGAGAGCCCCACTCCGGGTGCTTAGGGGATTTGGGATAATCTGCTTAAATCCCATCATCCCCTGAACAAGAATCTAACGTTTATCTAAAGTTTAGTCATTGTGTTAAAAGTAAGAAGTGAAATGTCCTGTGTGACCTTGACGGTTTCCAGTAAAAACTGTTTCATTGATAGGCAAACACGGCCAGCATCAGCAATTGCTCTTGATTGCCCCAAAGAGCCACAAAGTCTCCGAAATTTGGGTGGAGGCCCTTCCTCTGGGGGACGTCCGCGTCAAGCAAGGGGAAGAGTAGACTGGAAAATGAGTGACCTCCGAGATTGGGCGGGGGCGTCGTGTGGGGGACACGGAGGGCAGGAAGGGTCTCCAGGGGAATGGCTGAGTCACCCTGTGCAGGAGACCTGGGCCATCAGTCAAGGGCGACATGAGGCCTCTTAGTGCACAGGCCTGTCTTGCCGGGACACTCAGTCATAAGGACTAAACTCCTTTCAGATGAAAAGTGTTGTAATAAACAGCACCGGCTGGTGTGGCTCAGTGTATTGAGCACCCGCCTGCAAACGAAAAGATCACTGGTTCGATTCCCAGTCAGGGCACATGCCTGGGTTGCAGGCCAGGTCCCCAGTAGGGGGCGTGAGAGAGGCAATTGCACATCAATGTTTCTCTCCTTCTCTTCCTCTTTTCCCCTCTAAAAGTAAATAACAAAAATCTTTAAAAAATAAAAATACAATAAAAGCATTGTAATATATGCACACACACACACAAAAAAAAAAACAACTACCCTGAAAATTAGGGTGGAATTACTCTCTGCACGACCTTTAAAAAGCTCATACAAAACGATTGATTGTTGACTGTTGATCCTGTCACATCTACTAATATGACATTAAAACTGTGGAAATTCCGCAAGCGTGAAAAACCCAAACAATATTAACAGTATAAAAACTGGAGGGAACGGAGGGAACTTGGCAAGAGCTGCAAGAGCGTAATGCTCTCATCCTCCAAAGCCAGAGTCGACGGCACCTAAAATCACAGTGTGTGGTTAAAGCAGTCACGCCAATGTGTGCGTGAACGCTTCATCATATTTGTATCAGCCTCAGAATAATATTTGAGGACATTGAGCAGTGTTTTGGGTTCTCATTTCTATATTTATCAGTCGTGCCTGATTGTTTTCATATTATTATATAGAAACAGTAAAGTCATTAACATTTTTAAATACAAAATTAACGTTGCTGTAATAGTCGTAGTTCTCAGGAAAAGTAGAACCACTGGGAGACATACAAGGTCTGTCCAGAAAAAGTCCAGCCATTGTTGGTGTAAGGAGAGCTGTGTGCAAGACACCGATGTGACCTGGCAGCCAAGGGGAGTGGACTGGAGTGCACATGCGTGAACAATGATGACTTCACTGTGCTGGTCGGTGGGGGTGGTAGACGCCATTGAGTGAGCGTGTGCGCTGTGTGGCCGTCACATTCAAAATGACTGAGCAAATACAGCGATGAATCTGCACCAGGTTTTGCGTTGAACTTGAACATTCCTCCGTGGAAACTATTCGGATGATCCAGAAGACCAGAGCTGTGGGCAGCTGGTGATCCTCAGCTTCCTCACAACGCACCTGCTCACGCATCACGTCTCACTCAGAGTCTTTTGGTGAAACATCACATCACCAGGTGACTCAGCCCCCCTACAGCCCAGATTTGGTGCCTTGTGACTTCTGGCTTTTCCCAAAACTAAAATCACCTTTGAGAGGGAAGACATTTCAGACCATCAATGAGATTCAGGAAAATACGACGGGGCAGCTGAAGGTGATTGGGAGAACCGTGTGAGGTCCCAGGGTGCCTGCTTTGAAGGGGACGAGGTGTCACTGTCCTGTGTACAGTGTTTCTTGTATCCTGTGTCTTCTTCAATAAGTGTCTCCATTTTTTCATAGCCTATAGTTGAATACCTTCTGGACTATACATATATACACATGCACACACATATATACATACACACATACATAGAGAGACAGATATACATAGAGATTTATTTTCCACAAGGGACCATGGAGGCTCAGAAATCCACAGGCTGCCAGTTCAAGTTCAAGGCTGAGCCTGGGCCCACAGGCAGCCAGGCAAGGCCCTCGGCTCCTCCTCTGCTCCCCTCAGGCCCTCCGTGGGTGGGACAGGCCCACCGCACTGGGCGGGGGGCGCATTTTCCGTCCTCGGCCACTGATTCCGATGTTCCTCGGACCCGGAGCCCCTCAGAGACATGCTTGGAACCATGTGTGACCTGCATCTGGGCACCCATGGCCCCATCGGCTGACACACAAAATCAGCCTTCACCCCTCAAAACAACATCACTGCCAGCGGTGCGCTTCAGCAGGTGTTGGGAGAGGGCGGCCCCTTGAGCCTGCCCATCCCCTCCCGTCCAGACGCCAGGAGGCGCCCTGGGCGGAAACTCGTTCTCCGGGAAACGCAGAGAACGTCCCTTCCTGGCAGAACCAGCCCAGTCCCCGTTGCTGTGTAATTTCCTCCGCATGAGCGGGAAGTCTGCTCTCTGAGGACCAGGGCTGCGCAGGGACTCACCTTCAGGGAGCATCGGAGCTTGAGGGAGGTGCCAGTCTCCGTGGTGACACCGGGCTGCCCGAGCTCCTCACGGCAATTCCACGGGAGCCGCGCTCCCTGGACGAAACCAGCAACAGCCACCTGGCCAGACTCTCGCCACCTCTCGGGAACACCTGCAGCCACCTCGCGCCTGGCCTTCCAGTCTGCAGTGGGCGCAGGCTGTTGGCCAGAAACACAGGTCGGCCCGTGGACCTCCTCCCCCAGACCGCTGCCGTGGGCCCTACCGCCACCGCCGAAACACAAGCATCCGAAGCCAGGGCTCCACACCTGCGTGCCGGACCTCACCCTCCCTCAGCGCCCCCACCCCACCCCTTCTCGGCCCCACCCTCTCATGCGTGTAGGTGCTGTGGGCGGGGCTTGCGCTCAGGCTGAGAGCACCCTGCCCAGCTCGGCCTGCAGCGCCCTGTCCCCAGAGCAAGGGACCAGAGCCCCCGCCGCTCCTCTTGGGACCCCGATTTCCTGGTGGAAAGCACCGCTTTCTCCATACACGACCGGACCCCCTGCCGAGGCTCCACTTGGTGCTGGTGCCCCCGCGCCGCGGGTGCCAGCGGTTCCTTAACCTCCGTGACTCCCTTGAGCCCAAGGCAAGGTCTTCATTGGGTTCCCGGCCCCCACACCTCACAGTCCCAGCCACCGACGAGGTCACCAGACAATTCTCATTTGCTGAATTCAGCCCTCGAGGGCAGACTTTCATCCTGCTGCACCAGCCTCTCTATCAAGCATCTAAAAATCTGGATTCTGTCCCCATTCCTGCCACTGCAGTCCTGTGGTTTCAGACATATTGTTTGCCAGCTTGTTGTTGAGGTGCACGCAAATTAGGGGCTCCTGTCGATACACCCACGAGCGTGAGGAACATCAATCACGTGCAGCAGAGCGACCTTCAGACGCCCAGCGCCCTTCACAGAGCGGCACCTGCAAGAGCAAGCGCCCCGCGCCGCCGCCTCCCTGCCCCATCGAAGGGGGCGCGCTCCCTGGCGTGGGTGCGGGACGAGGCGGGGCAGCACCCAGGCGCCTTGCTCTGATGCGCCACGGAACGGAGACCTGGTCTCCACGCAGACACCCGGCTCCGAGCGAGGCCACGGCGCCTCCTCCCAGGCCCCCTACTCCGCCCCGCATGCCGAGAGGGCAGCGCTCGCCCCATCCACCCCGAGCCCCGGAGCCGGAGCCACAGCCGCAGCTCAGCCTTCCTGCAGCAGTTAATTAGAAGGCTGCATTTCCCAGACCGCCAGCTGGGTGAGCGCTCGGGAAGACGCGCACCTCCACCGGTGGGTGAGCCGCGGGCTGCCTGACTCCAGGGACGCCCGGCCTTTCCTGCCGGTGGAGTCCCGCAGCCGCAGGGACGCAGACACGGGCCTGAGACGTCCTGTAGAGTGACCAGCATTCCCTCCTGGACGTGGGCAGCTGGCAGGCTCGGTCGGCTGTGGGATGGGGGCCCAGGCTGCGAACAGCCCAGTGAAGACGTGGCCTAATGCTTGTAAGCAGGCGTGGTACCCGCAGCACACCAACCACCAGGGCGCTGGCTGAGCATTCTTCCCTCCTCGTTGGAATCCCAGAGCCAGACACTCCCGCACTGTTTGACGTCCTGGGTAGTTGTACCGGGAGGAGAGAGGAAAAGGACTGATTTAGAGAAAACACAAATGCAGACAGAAAATCTGAACGGCAGGGCTGGCATTTCCAGCTCCGAAGTGAGGGCCGAGCTCCACGCTCCTCCTAAGTTCTCAACTTCCCACCACGAAGCCCTTGCAAGGGAGATTTTTCAGAAGAGCAATAAACACTTTGGTGAAAACTATAAATGTTTTCTATCAGAGAAGACAAACCTGAACCCTGTTCGAGTTATAAAGGCCCTGGAAGCGCAAAGAAAGCCCTGTGAGCTTCTCTGCAAACAGGAAAGCTCCCCCTGTTCAAGGGTGTTCAAGGGTGACTGTCAGCCACGTGACAACAGGGGCTCCCACCAGGTGGGCGTCTCTCAGGCAGTGACTGGGAAGGTCACGGTGCCCTGCCCGCCCTCCCTGGGCGGTGCGTGGGAGGAGGCCCCGCCGGGAGTGCGTGCACCGCGGTGACGGAGGAAAACAGGAGCACGGAGCCGAGATGAGGGGGTTTCTCCGCGACGGGGTTGGAGGAGAGAGTGTCAAGGTCCGAGAAGGACACCCAGGAAGACATCTGGGCAGAGGCGGTGGCGGCAGCACCTTGGGGGGCCAGACCTACGGTCAGTCGTGGGGCCGGGGAGAAGCAGGAGTGGGGTGGGGGCAAGGGACGGGGCGCGTGGGTGTGTGAACACACCCGTGAACAAGCCTAAATCGCCTCTGTAAAAACAAACCCCGATCAATCTGTTTTGAATTAAACAACACAAATAAGGGCCACTGCTCACCCGAGAGCCCCCCTTTCTTTCCCTTAAGATCAAATGTCTTTAAGATGAGAGACACACCTCCTGCCGACCCATCTCTGTTATTTATTAAGTGCAGAGGAAGGAAAGGGGGGCCAGGGGCAGAGGCCACGCCCAGTGTGAGGCTCTGGCGTAAATCTTGACCTCTGTCCACCCAGCCTGACCTCAGTGTGGCTTCCAGCACCGAGAAACATCCCCCAGGCCTGGGACAAGCCGGCTGAATGGGGCACCCGTGATGAGGACTCAGTGATGGCACAGGGCCACATTTTATCCCCCGGGGAGGCTGACTGGGGACGCTACCCCTTCACCCCGATCCATCGCTGCGGCCTCAGAGGCCAACGGGCTGGGTGTTCACCTGAAGCTCCCTCCCCGATGCTCACCACGTTCCAACTCACTCCCCACTGGCCGGCCCTTCCTTTGCGACTCCACAGAACAAATGAGAGCCCGCAGCCCTTCGCTGACATCACGCGCAAGGCGCCTGAGAGACCCGCCTCGCTGTCCTGGGCCGTGGGACGTGGCAGCCACCGGCCCAACCCCCCACCCGCAGCTCCACCTACTACTGGGCTTCTGTTAAACCTAAAGGGCCGAGAATGTAAATTTCTATCTTCTCCCTCCCGTGACCTCACCTCCAAAAGGGTAAAGGAACAAAACCGTAGGAATCCTCAGAGGCGTACGGGAAAGGGCAGTATCAGCAGACAAGTCACTGCCGGGGCGTGGCGGGGCCGTCTGCCGGGAGGGTGGCAGGGGGCCAACGTGGAGTGGAGACCCGCAGATGGGGACAGCAGGCTGAGGCCCCGTCCTCCCCGCAGCCACCTGGAGAGGCTCGCGACTGAAAGGACACACACAGAGCCCAGGTGACAAGGTGGGCCGGGCTGGAGATCCAAACCCCAGCACCTCGTCCCGGGGCGGCAGTTTGCGGCTGACCAGTGGCCGGGAGCCTCGGTTTCTGCAGATTTCACGCGGGAGAGCGATGGATACACACGCATGGATGACAGATACACGGAGGATGGGTGGACACCGGGGGCAGATGGGTAGAAGGACACGTGGATACAGACACGGCATACTAAACTTTAAGAAAAGTCTCTAACACAAAAGACAAAAAGATAAGAAAGGAGACAATATAAAGAACAGAAGGGAACTTCAAAAAATCTTAATTAATGTCTTCACTGCTGTGGCTCAGTATTTCAGACACTTGAGAAGAAAACTTTGAACTTAAAACGGATAGCGAAATTTGAGAATTTAATTCATGAGTACAAGATAAAATTGCAGCAATCTCTCAGAAAGACACACACGCACCCAGGGATGATGTGAGAACGTGTCAGAGACTTAAGTGATCCAGGATGCAAAGTGTCCAATCGCAAGACGGTCAAAACAGGTGATGGAGAAATCAGGAGAAAATCGTTATCTGTTATGGAAAAACAATCGCAAGAAAACTTCACATATCTGAAAGTATAAATCATGTCTTCCCAGCACAAAGATTGGGCAGCGTCCAAGGGGAAATTAGTTCATTAATAATTAATGAAATACCAGAACATCAGCAGTAAAGACAAAAATTTTTTTCAGCATTCAGAGAAGCTTCTGGTCAAGATAGAGGTGAGGTCACACATGGCTCGCCTCCTTACACAACCACATCAAAATTACAACTAAAATACTGAGTAACCATCACTCCGAACCATCAGAAATTGAGCTGAATGGAAGCCTGACAATTACGGAAGAGAGGAAACCACATCCATCCAGTCGGATAGGACGGGCGCAGGTGCAGAACGGGCTGGTCCCACACCCACGTGTGGTGGACAAAAGTTCGGGAGGGAGTGAGGAGTCCCAGCCCCACACAAGGACCCCCCAGCCCAGGGTTCCAGCGCCAGGAAGATAAGTCCCCACAACTTCTGGATGCAAAAGCCAGTGGGGATTGAGTCAGTGGGAAACAACCGCTGGAGCCCCAGCCAGTTCCTCTTAAAGAGCCACACACAGACTCACCCACTCAGACTCATCCCTCTGAGTTCCAGCACCGGGAAGGCAGCTTGAAGGGCACCAGTGGCACACAGGGAGAGACTGAAGTGTCTGGCTTCAAGGCGAGCAGAGGACATTGTCCCTTTTCTGAGCCCTCCATCTGCAGAGCCATGGAGCTAGCCAGCTGCCGCCATACCTGAGACTCCATCAACCTGGCTAACACTGTTGGACCCGCCTTAGAGATGCCCAGAGGCTCCGCCCCACCCAGCTCACCAGCCCGCCCAAGCTGCTTCTCCATATGTAAGGCTGGTCTTGGCTCATACTGCACAACTCCGTAAATGCTCTCAAACAAGCAACAGCTGGCCTCAGTGACCTCCTGTACTTCTGACTAAGTGGCCTCAGGCCCAGCACGAACAGTCACCAGCCTACATTCACAGCTTGGCTTCACCTGGGACTCTCCAAGCCCAGCATAGGTAGCAGCCTTCTCAGATGGCTTTATAACTCAGGCAGGGTGGCCCCGGGCAAAACACAGGTGGGGGCTGACCTTGAGCAGCACCACCCAGGAAATCCCAGGGCCAGGGCACCCAGTGGACAGCTACCGACCACGTCACAGCACCACCACCCTGCCCCTGCACAGCTGATCCTCCACGGAGGGCGGAGGTGGGTGGTCAGTGGTCACAGCCAGCTCTTGCAGCTGCCTGGTCTGGGTAAATCCCTCCCATTGACCTGCCAAAAGCAACCAGGGCTCGACTACAACAGGAGGGTGAACTCAGCCCACACGAAGGGTGCACCTCGAGTACCCAGCTTGGGGGATAGGGGAGGCTGTGCCGATGGACCCCACAGGACACCTACTGCATTGGGCCACTCTACCAAGACATGGAGTCCAAGCAGCTCTACCTGAGCTAAATGAAATGGAGGCAAGCAATCTATCAGACGCAGAGTTCAAACACCGGTTACAAGGATGCTCAAGGAACTTAGCGAGGACCTCAGCAGCATAAAAAAGACCCCGTCAGAAATGAAGCACAGACTATTTGAGATAAAGGACAACTTACAGGGAAACAACAGTAGCGTGGACACAGCTGAGAATCAGATCAATGACTTGGAACATAAGGGAGCAAAAAACAAGCAATCAGAACAAGAAGAAAAAAGAATCCAAAAAAATGAGCGTAGTGAAAACAGCCTCTGGGACAACTTTAAGAAGTCCAACATTCACCTCATAGGGGTGCCAGAGGGAGAAAAGAGCAAGAAATTGGAAACTTATTTGGAAAAAATAATGGAAGAAAACTTCCCTAACTTGGTGAAGGAAATAGACATGCAAGTCCAGGAAGCTCAGAGAGTAACAAAGAAGTTGAACCCAAGGAGGAACACACCAAGGCACATCATAATTACATTACCCAAGATTAAACAGAAGGAGAGAATCTTAAAAGCTGCAAGAGAAAAGGAGACAGTTACCTACAAAGGAGTTCCCGTAAGACTGTCAGCTGATGTCTCAAAAGAAACCTTGCAGGCAAGAAGGGGCTGGAAAGAGGTATTCCAAGTCATGAAAGGCAAGGACCTACATCCAAGATTGCTCTATCCAGCAAAGCTATCATTTAGAATGGAAGGGCAGATAAAGCGATTCTCAGATAAGGTCAGGTTAAAGGAGTTCATCATCACCAAGCCCTTATTATATGAAATGTTAAAGGGATTTTTCTAAGAAAAAGAAGATCAAAACTATGAAAAGTAGATGAGCAAGAAATAACATTGGTAAATAATGTTGTATTTTTTTTTAATTTTCAAAAATATTTTTCCAGACCTAAAAAAAAAAAAAAAAAGTTAAAAAAAGGATGCAGCCCTGGCTGGTGTGGCTCAGTGGATTGAGCCCTGGCCTGCAAACCAAAGGGTCGCAGGTTCAATTCCAAGTCAGGGCACATGCCTGGGCTGCAGGCCAGGTCCCCAGTAGGGGGCACTTGAGAGGCAACCACACACTGATGTTTCTCTCCTTCTTACTCCCTGCCTTCGCTGCTATCAAAAAATAAGTAAATAAAATCGTTTTTTTAAAAAAGGAGGCATTAAGTCAAGATTTAAAAAAAATATAATCATAGTGTACATCCTAATTCTATAAAAACAATACCTGCAGAGTTGAACCATTAATAACGCTGATTCCTTATCTAACCATAAACAGTGACACAACACCCCTGAAAGTCGTGGGGATGCAGCGTGGAACCGGAGCCCCATCCTCACCTGTGAGCGAAGAGGTGCGTGGACAAGGTCTAAACCGAGGAGCTAGCTACGGTGGCGGCCTGACTTCAGTGACCCTCCTGGAGGTGTCCGAAGTCGTTTCTTTGGAGGATGGGGAGGGGGCGTGGGGACCAAGGTCATTAGCCTCGTGGGAGGATTTGCTGTTTCAAAGTTGAGCGCACACGACTGTCCCTGAACATTAACTTTAGAGAGAGAGAAGCCGGGGAGCGTGGGATGCCTCCCGTGTCGGAGCCACTTTATGCTACAGGTGCCTTCCAGCCGCGGACACCCCCGCCCCCGCTGAGTCATTTTCCGCCACTCCCACGAGGCAAGTGTCACCGTCGTATTCACAGAGCAGGTGGCATGCCCAGGGTCCAGGACCACATGTGCAGGTCACCGGGCGGAGCTGCGCTTGTCTCCAATCTCCCTTCCTGGCTGCATCCTGGCAGAAGGCGCCGACCTCTACCCCGCTGGCGCCACAGAACGGGGCTCGAAAACATTGGCTTTTCAAAAAGGAAAAACAAAAAATTAAAACCAGGTGCTGAGAAAAGCCCCACCTCCTGATGGTCTGGGCTGACCACAGGTCATGCCCTTGGGTGCTGGCCCCGCCCCAGCAGTCCCCCGGGAGCCGCCGCTCTGAGAGGCCACACCTCAGTCACGGCCAGACGTGAAGGGGGAGCGTCTCCCCTGCGCCCCAGGCTCCGTGACCGGCCACGAGGGGACCCACCAGCCCTGTCCTTTCCTTATTCTCAAACCAGCTTCACGTCCCCTCACAGGGGCCCACTTGCCTCCCCCGCGTTCACCAAGCGCAGCCAAATACGCACCCTGTTTCTGCCCAGCACGGTCAAGCCCGGGGCCTTCCCTCGACCCACCGCAAGCAGAAGGCGCTCCCGGGCTGTGACCGTTTTGTGCCCTGAAAACCGTCTTGTGGGCCATTGTGCTTAGAAGGCATGGCTCCAGATTTGGTGAAAAGCAACCCCAGGCTGGCACTAAGGGCCGGCAGCGGCTCAGGGTCCTCTCGGGGCCGCATGGCCCGATGAAAGCCGCGGCCAGCTGTCGATGGCGGTGCCCACGCTGCACGGGCGACCGGTCACTCCGTGGGGGGTTCCTGGGCACCTGGAGCAAAGAATGACAAACGGAACCTGATTCCCACCGGATCCCACTCCACGCTCGCTTCCTGCCTACGAAGAAGGAAATTTGGGGATGTCATCCCCCGCCAAGAACACTCTGCTTCGCTGTCTCCCCCGCTGCAGAAGCCAAATGAAGACCCACAGCTGCGGACCGGCTCCCCGGGCTCCGGAGGAGGACGCGTCCCGCGGACCAGCACAAGACACGCGATGTCCTGTGCGGACCGTGGGCACCGGCCTCGCTCGGGTCTGTTAGACAGATACCCGCCAGCAACAGCCAATTAGGCTTCGTTTAAACCAGTCATATCTGATTAATGTGAATTGTCGCACCATCGCTGCTTAACCATCTCCGAGCAGGTATTCCCTGAGAAAGCATAAAGGCTCGGAGAGGAGGTCCCTTCTGAGGAGCCTAATTATGGGCATGAATAGGAGGGCGCTCCGGAAAACCCCAGCGGCGGGCTCGCTGTGCAAAATCGCTCGGCAAGGATGCTCTGTAGTGCGCTTGTGACTGAAAAGGCTATTACTGGAAACTGTTATCTCCGAAATGCTCTCTGTCCCTTCCAACATCCATGTATTTACCAAAGAAATAAAGGAGAAGGAATCCAAATCTATTTTCTTACTTTTGACTTGTCAAAGAACAACCCGGCCCAAATTCCAGATGGGTTCGATGGACGGCTTCAGTCTGCGCGACGACCGAGTCCAAAACTTTTGCTCAAGTGTGAGAGTTTCTTTTGAATGGTATTTTCTTTCTTTTACGCAAACATTTATCTTAAGACACACCCATGAAAACGGAGCAACGAGAAAGACAATGGTTAACAGTGAAGTCCAGCCTGAAAGAAAAAGGGGGACGAAGCTCTGGACGGACGACTCGGGAAGGAGGAAGTTCAGCGGGTCGGGGGCTCCGTGGGGACAGACGCTCAGCTTCTCCAGAAGTCGACAAAGAAGAGATGCATAGTCACCATCAGATGAGCCACATTTTTTTAAAAAAAATCTGAGTAATTCCAGCACTGGTGAGGAGACAGGCAAATACAAGCAAGGGTCAGATGTGTCCTGGACTGCAGGTGCCCCTGTCACAGCCAGCACCCCCGAGGTCTGGCCGAGTGACCAGAGGCACCACCTCCCAGCCCCAACCGGAGGAGCACCTGTGTGGAGCTGTGTGCGCACGGCTGTGAGCAGATATGCAGGCACGTGCATGTAAACTGAGCGCGAAACGGTGGAAGAGAAAAGGCAGAAATAAAACCCTAAGCACACCCCGAGTGCCGCATAAATCATACGAAATCCACGCTATGGGAACTAGAACAGTTCAGGCTGCGAAAGTTCAAACCACCCCGAACGGCTTTAAGGAGAGAAGAGTGTTGTCTCACCGGCCAGAAGGGCGCAGTGCTGGGGGGTTCCGGGCGGGTGGTGCAGGGCCTGGACCTCCTCCAGGGGGTGGGCTCTTCCCACCGCTGACCTCCCCCACCCCCACCAAAGGCGTCTTCCTCCTGGGGCACCTCCACCCCTGGTGACACCAGCCCGGGCTCCCTAAGCCAAGCCCAGAGGCCGGGACACAGGAGCTCACTCTGTGTCCCACACTCAGAGTGATGACAGCCACCCAGGAGGTGGGGTGTGTCCCCAAACCTCAGCGGTCGGAGCCGCTGTGCAGGTGCAGGGGCGAGAGGCAGCCCGAGCGTCCACTGCCACTCAGTACAGCAGACCCGAGAGGAACCACGTCCCAACGGGGCTCCACCCAGCGGGCGTGGCCGAGCGTGGAAGGGAAGGAGAAGAACCAGAGGCCAGCATCTGCCTAGGGAAGGGCTCCCCAGGCCGGGCCCTCTCTGGAGCCGCCTGCCCCTGGCTCCCAGGGACACAGGCCCGCTCCGCGCCCCTGGATTCCCCGGGGACACAGGCCCCTGGTTCCCAGGGGCCCCAGAGCCTGACAGCCTCCCACTCCTAACAGCCGCGCCCACCCAGGCCCGCTCCCCTACCAGGCCCCACGGCTCCTCCATTTCACGGTGGCCACAGGACTTCTGTCCAGCGAGGCTTGGTGGCACTCGGTGCCGATGTCCCGTGGTCCAGGCCTCATTGGACGTGGTCGTGGGAGGAGGTGAGCCCAGCCTCTCCCTCCGCCATCGTGAACGGAAGCCCATTTCCACTAAAAGGGGGACCGGAAGTGAGATCTGCCACGGGAGCCTCGTGCGTGGGTGAGGGGTGGCCTCCCTGCTCAGCAGGTCGCAACAGTAGCCATGGTGACGGGTGTGGGCTGCCGTGAGGAGGAGTCTCGCCGGTGGGATAGCACCGGAGGGATCGGTCCTTTCTCAGTTATCCTTCCTCCCTGCAAAGGGGAGGGAAAGGGAACTCCTTCCACATGGCAGAGGCCTCCCCTTGCTTCAGCCTGAGCCCAAATCAAGGGCTCCAGGAGAGGCCTGCTGGTGAGCGGGGTGCCTGGTCCCCAAGCAGCAGCAGCAGCCATGGGCAGCTGCCATCCGGACAGACACACCAGTGGGGCCGGGACGTGTCCTTGCAGATGGTGTTTAGCCCAGCCTGCACGCTTCCACTCCACCGCTGACGGTCCGTGGGACCTCGGTGACACGGATGAGCCCAGGGGCCCCTGAGAAGGAGACCCAGCCGAGGAACCGGCCAAAGCCACGCGTCGCACACACACACACTTGGCAAACACAGAGGGCTCTGTGTCCAGCAGTCCTGGGCGGCCCCTCTCTCACACACCCAGCCCAGCCCAGCCCCCCCGGGGCACACTCCCCGCCACACTCACCGCTGGGCTCCGAGCGGCACTCACCAGTTTGCCTCAGAGAATGTCTTCCCAGTGGGCAGCTTAATTCCCCGAGCGAGACAGCCCTCACCTCTGCGGAAAACGCTCTTATTTCCCAGTCACCTCTCCCCGGCCCTCACTCGGAGGAGCCAGCGTTGACCCGCGCGAGTCAGGCCTCTGTCCGCGCACAAACGTCACCGTCCCTGCAGACGCGGTCGCATGGCATCAAAGGGGGCTCAGAGAGCATTTCGTCAGGAGACAGCCCGCGCCTTCGTGGGGACGCAGGCCGTTCGCCAAAACTTGCCTGGCTCTGGGGGCTGATGTCAGGAGGCCACCCCCTAGTTTGAAGTGGGGAACGGCAGGATGTCTGGGAATAGGGCCGCGTTTCGTCCAGTGGGATTTCTGTGACTATCGGTGTTTCCAAAGTTAAAAAACCATCCGAAAGCAACTGAAGAATAAACAGTATGTTTCATAGAGGAATCGAGGAGCCGGTAACCTCACCCGCCTGCTGATGAGCAGTTACGGGTTTCCCTCCGAGCTCCACCTCCTCGGAGTCCCGAGCCCGCACCCTCCGCTCCGGCACAGAGCCGGGGGCGGGGGATTTGATAAAACCCATTTCTTTAAAAAAGAAAAGAGAGAAAAAAAGAAGCTATTCATGTGTTTGGAAAAGAAGCTTCTCAAAACTGGCCACACACACTTGGCGTGAGTGTGGTCAGCCCTTTCCTAATTCAGATTTCGTTGTGTCTCATCAATTCATCCAGCACGGTAACAAGTAAAAACGCGTTTCCTCTCTCAAAACCTTACGCGGGAACGCGCCTCCCACGGAGCCAAGTGGGGGACTGGGCCGCCGCCCTCCCGTCCCCACCGGTAGGTGGTGACGTTTCCTCTAAACCCCGGACACCGCCCGCTGCCGCCTCCTCCTCCCTGCGAGGGCACACAGGCTGTGCTCTCCATTCCTTGGGCCTTTGCATCCGCTCGAATCAACCAGTCGGATGCTGACAGGCCACAGATCGATAGCCGACCGAAGTCCTTGAAATATTCATGGGCTAGTCCTCCCGCCGGGCGCGCGTCGGGGAGACAGAGCAGACAGCCTGCCGGCAGGTTTGAGCAGGAGCTCGCTGGGCGCTGGGCTCCGCCTCTGTCTCCGGTGCGCGCCGGGGACGCCCCCGCGCGTTGGCTGGGCGGGCAGGCTGGCTGCTGCGCGGAAGACAGTGGGGCTGGGCCCCCGGGAATCTCGGCTCATTCAGTTCACAGAGTGGGGCAGGGGTGGGGGGGCAAGGAACGGCCGTGGGCCAGGCCCCAGTTGGCCCTAGCCAAGCGCTCCGGGTTAGCCAGGTGAACAAGCCCTGAGCGTAAGGACAAACCGCGTCTCCGACGCTGGCGGTGAGCCCTCCTGCCCCTCCTGCAAGTCGCAGCAGCTGCCCAGGAGCCGAGCGCGAGGCAGACGGACGGCCTTGGCGCAGACACGCCGGCCGGCAAGTCCTCACGGCCACCTTCTGTCGCGGTCCGAAGGCCCTCATCGGTGCCGGAGGCGGGGCGGGGGGCCTGCGCTGTCCCAGTGGCCGTGGAGCCGGGATTCGGGCAGGTGGGGGCCGCACCGGGGGCGGGGGGTGTGCGAGGCCGCGTTGGTCCTGTCTGAAATGCCCGTGGGGCTGGTAGCTGTGTCCTGGGTGTGCTGCCGCGCCCCCGATGTTTGGGGGGTACCTTCAACTTACATCACGGTTTCCACCTGCGTTTTTGGAAGAGCTTTCCTGAGCCTCCTCTACCACCTGGGTTTTCATTCCGATTTGGGGCTGCCTGCGCCCGGCTCTCCCTGCGCCTCACCCGGGATCGCTCTGCCGTCCTTCAGCCGGACGCGGAACTGCTTCGCCTTGTCGCGTGCGGACTGAACGCCGCGAAGGTCCCTTAGCTCCTCGCACAGCGTCGCGCAGTCATTGCCGGTCAATGCAAATATTTCCCGCTTCGAATTCATGTGTAAACATTATTTAGAATTGTTTCTACAATAAAAATATTCCATCAGTAAACCATATTCCATGGGAAAACAACGACTAATAAATAGAAATGTAAAAAACACCCGAATGTAAAAAACGTAAAAAACGTAAAAATGTAAAAAACACCGTCTGTGAAACGACGGTCTCCTGCTGTTGATAATTGCTCTTCATGGGTGCCCTTCACGTGCCCCTCTGCACACACATGCACACACACACATGCGTGTGCACATGCGATTTTTTTTTAAAGCAGATGCAAACTTAATTTCCGAGCGCAGGCTTGGGCGGGGCAGGGGCGAGTTTCCGTTTGCCATCCACAATTGTATCGCACTATTATTAGCAAAGATGGTCTTCACGGTGCGCGTTCCGTGGCTGCATTGGGCTTCGCGGCCCGAGTGGGAAGACTTCCTAAACTCTTCCATTTACCGGCAGACCTGCTGCCTGCATGTGCATGTGGACACGGAAACCCCCCCGTGTCGCGGGAACAGGCCCTGACGTCGCTCGGTCAGCTTCGCCGCCGAGCCTTCTCTGCGAGGCCCCCGGCAGCAACTCCCACTGTGACCTTGGACTTGGAATTCCCACGAGCAATTCCGTTGAGTTTTGCTGTGCATTTTGTCGACGGCAAAGTTCGGGGCACGTACACTTGTACTCAGCCACTGAAGGACTTTCTTTTTTATCGCTTTGTCCATAATTATCCAAAACCATGCCCTTCGTTCCCGGTAAAAGCTGTATTAACTTTGTTTCAATTAATGTTTCATTGGTGCACGTTTCCATAATTTCAGCCTCATCTCGTAGAGTTAGTCATGTGTTTAAGTCTCATTCATTACATTTAGCAGGTTTCTTCAATATTTGTTCCGTCTTTCGGACAAGACATAGGTGGATTTCAGGTTTCTTGTCACTGTGATGACTGATACATTTCCACCACCTTATTTTGTACTTCCAACTTCCTGTTTACACATTTTTATTCGCTCTCCTCTCTTCTGCCTGTCAGGGGGATTTTTGCATCCTGTGTCTGCCCCGCTGTCTTGGGAGTCTCCAGTTCCGTTCTGTTATGAGAGTGGTCACCGTCCTATTTTCTAGCTCGTGTACCTTTGGCATCCTTTTCACGGAATACAGAGCTGGCTGGTGTCCACGCCCTCCCTCCCGACACAAGCTGACTTGCGAACCCCGGTTCTCCTGGACTCCCCCGGCCCACTCCCACACTGCCACGGGCCAGCGCTTCCCACACGCCCCGCTGCGGAACCCCGAGAGCTGTCCGCTGCACCTCAGGCCCGCCTGACGGACCAACCTGGGTCTTTAGTCCCTGTCCCCTCTTTCCGCCAGCTCTCCCCACCTCGGCTGCTGCTCCTCCGGCCGAGGCCCCTTCTTTCCTGGGTGAGCAGGGACCTTGGTGTGTGGAGAACCCCCTTGCATTGCCCGCACCGTGAACGCGGGTCGGCATGGACAGCGTTTGAAGTGGACTGTCACCTGTCTCCACTCTCCGAAGACGTTATCACATTGTCTGCTACCCTCTTCGGCTGATAATGAGGACGTCGCTGTGGTTTTTATTGTCACTCCTTGGTAGCCTCCCTTTCTCTCTCCCTCCCTCCCTCCCCCTCCCTCCCTCTCTCCCTCCCTCTCCCTCTTTCTCTCTCTCAGATTCTGAGCTTCGCTTTGTCCTACCATTCTAACAGCGTTCTCAGTACACTTGTCTTTATTTGTGTGACCAAGGACTCAGGATGTGTGAAGACACGTGAAACTTGTCCACCCCTGTCCATGTCCTTCCTGTGACCCATGAGTGTTCATTCACATGTGTCCGCTGGGTCTGTGACCCGCTCGCCCCGCCCCCCACAGGGGGCTCCCCTCCGGTGGGGTGGAGCGGAGCCCCAATGTTCTGGCGGTCACCTTTTCCCTTGCAGGGCCTCAGGCCAGGGGTCGACAGGTGGAGTGGGGCGGGGAGCCCCTCTTCGGGACCCCGCGTCCGAGTTCCGCGCCTTTCCAGGACGGGCCACCCATTTTCAAATGCGTGGCGACTTGAAGGGTCGACGGCTGCCAGTGAATACTTTTGCCATTTTTGCTTTTTACTTTGATTCACTTCCTTTGGCGTTGGGACAGGAATTCCACTCTTCAGCTTCCCTCCATCGTCCCCAACCCGAGTCTCCCTGGGTTACTTCCATGGTTGAACAAAAAGTGTGAATTTCCTTCCCAGCTCCTGAGGCAAGACCCTCGTGGGCAGAGACGCCACATCCCATTGCCTCTGAGCCTCTCGCGGCCAACCCCGCTGCATGCAGGACCCTAAGTGGACCAGACACTCGGAGAACGTCATTACCCGGCTGGACGGCATTCTCGGGGCGAAGCGTCTGGACTCCGGCATGGGCCAGTGGTGGAGGAACTGAGGACAGAGGCAGCCCAGGCCCATGTGCACCTGGCCTTGCAGGGGAGAGCAGGGCTCGGAGAGGCCGGCCAGCCGCCAAGGCCTCCCTGCGGGGGATGGAGCTGCCGGTCGGTGTCCCTGTCGGGGGAGCCCCCCTCCTGGGAGCCGCAGGGGACGCCAGCGTGATTTACGCCACTTCATAAGCAGCCCAGCAGTGGCTCCGGCTCCTGATCGAGCCGCACCGGGTCGCGGTGATTTGCAGCGTGTCTGCGCAGCGTGAAATCAGAGGATGGCCTGTCACGGGCGTGACGGGCTTGGTAGACGTGGAAGATGAATCACGCAGCAGCCCAGAACTGTGCACTGACGAGGGAGAGTTCCTGGTAATTTCCATGCCTGGTGAAGGCAACACACACGCACACACACCACAACATGCATGCACCCAACGACACATGTGCACATACCATGACACATGCTCTCAGTGACACACATGTGCACTCAATGGTGCCTGCATGCTCACACAGTGATACATGTCACACATGCATGCACATCGCATGCAATGACATGTGTGCTCACACATCACGTGTGTGCACGCACAATAACAGTCACACCCATGCAACAGTGGCACACCCACCCACACAGACATGCCAACACACACACAAGCGCCACACTCCCTAACACGGAGCCCAGGACCCAGGCACCCTGACCTGTCTCAACCCTGGCTGGGAGGCTGCATGCAGAGCACGTGTGGAAGTGTGCGGTCTCCTCCACATGCTAAGTGCACGGGTGTCCTGATTGAGGCCTCTAACTGAGCACCTGCCCGGCGAGGACAGTACGTGGCTCCGCACAGCCACCGCCGGAGCCGCTGCGTTGGCCGCACTGCGCCCCCTTCATCACATGGTGTCAGTGGGCTGGCCTCTCGGTGGGCACCGGGGACCCCATCACCCGCTGACCTTGCCTTTCCTCGCCTCCGACCTGGCAGCAGCAGCAGTTACGGAGAACACAGTCGCAAAGCGGGCACCGCTGCTGGGCCACAGGGAGATGACCCTCGGGGGCAGGCTCTGGGCGGCAGTGCCCGAGGGCCGGTGGCAGGCGAGGCGGGAGGGGCGGGGAGGGGATCAAGCGTTTTCAGGGTTGGGTACACTGCCCACCCGACCGCTGCATCCGGGAGCCTCGCTCACAGCACGTGCTCAGTGCATGTCAACGTGAGGGACACGGCCATCGTCAGTTACAAACCTAACCCTGGAGTCTCAGAGCCGCCGTCCGGAGAGCTAAGGGGCCAGAGCTCCGCAGGGTGCGGCAGGCGCGTATGTAGCCAGCGAGCAGCAGGTGAGTGCCAGGTGCCGCCGTTGGGGAGGCTCCAGACCCAGATGCGCTTCACCACGACACAGACTCCCGGGCTTCCCGAGGCGTGGGGCCAGACACTGGTAGGAGGCTCCTGTCCTTTTCAGAGCCAAATAGCTGCTCCGCGGCCCGGTCTTCCTGGAGTCCTGACACTCGATCGTCACGGCGCCCGCCCTAGACTCCGCCGAGTGTGCCGCTGCATTAAATGTGCTGTGATTGCCGTGAAGCGCAATTAACTTCGTTTTGCAAACTTCCCAAAGCCCCTGGGATCACTCAGGCACGGCAGGTTCTGGAGTCACGTCTCAGGCCCCAAAGATTTCTCCCGGCGGGTGTGACAGGCGTGAGAACGCTGCTAAGCCACCTTGACACCCGGACCTGGGAGAACCTCTCCAAGACACCCACCCGCGCCCGGCTCAGTCCTGCAGGCTGCGCACCAGGCCGGGGCGGTGGGTGGCTCAGAGGCCAGAGGAACCTGTGTGGAGACCCACCTGGGTCCTGGGGACGACCCCTCGTCCCTGCGAACCCGGGGGTTCAGTGCTGGCAGCAGACAGCAGGGAATGACAGGTGCAGGGGGGCGAGGTTAGTTCGCACTTTCGCTCTCACACACCTGTGATTTCCATGTTATGATTAACACCTGGGCCTGCACCTGGCTTTCCACCATCACCTGAGGGCCAAGGGCTTTCGGGATCAGGGACAACGTGGCAATGGGCGTCTCAACATCGCTGGGTGATCGTTGACCAAAAAAATGTTAATTACGTGGGGTGCTCCCCATCCATCAGCTGCTGTGCAGTGGCAGGAGGGAGTGGAGGAGGGGCAGGGGGTCATGACGGAAAGAAAGTTCTCCTTGGGGGGGGGGGGGGTGGAAGCCAGGAAGCAAGGCCCCAGGAAGAGTGTGGGGGACCAGCGGTGGGCTGAGGCTCCTGCCAGCCTCACTCGCATCTGAACCGAAGGAGCCTGCTCTCCTTCCGGCGAACAGACTCGGCGGGGCTGGAGGGTGTGGGAAGGCGTTAGGAGAAGTCCAGGAGGGTTAGGTTGTAGGCTGCGCCTCAGGCACCGCAGCCCTGTTAGCAGATGGGGACCTTGTCCACGAGGGTCCCGCCAGGCCCCTCGCACTGGGTCCCCTCCTCATCTCTAGAGTCCCCTGTCCCAGACAGAGCCAGCGGCAACCGTGTTTGCCGAAGGAACTCCCTCTCATCGGTTTTCCTAAGCACCACGAACGCCTTTGTCGGCCTCACACTCTCGGATGTTTAACTGAATGCACTCATTGTGCAGAAGGGTGGGTCCTTTTCCTGGCCGACGGCCGCGTGCAGGGGATGCGGGGGGACGCGGCCTCGCACTCATCGCAGACGAGGTCGCAGGGATGTGACTGCCTGCAGACTCATCCCGGGCGAGTGTTCTCTCTCGGCGGCAGCCTGGGCCCAGAATGATTCCAGAAGAAGGAAACATGTATGAAAATAGCATCACGTACTTGGGGAGAATTTTCCAAAGGCGTGATAACGCCACGGAATTGCAGGGGAAACTCAAACAGGACTCGCAGCGAGCCCGCAGACGCGCCCCAGCTGGGCGGCGAGCCGGCGGGAAGGGCTGGCTGGTTGGCGGGGTGTTTGCTTCCCGAATCATCCCAAATGCCCGCATCTCCACACTCCAGGCTCTTCTTCCCTGCCCTTGGCTGAGAACTAAAGCCCCAAGACAGCCACTGGAAAGACTAAAATAAAACAAAATTTACATAACCAAACTCGGCTCCCATAGACCCAGCTGCTGGTCTCCCCGGGGCCATTGGAGCAGCCTGGCTCCTGTGGGGGTGGGGGGGTTGGTCAGATGCCTGGCGTGCAGGCGTGAAGGCCGAGACAAGCGGCCCCACCTCAGCCCCACTCGCTGCTGCAGCGGCACTCGCTCTGTTTCTGGGACGGTTCAGACGGTGTCCGACCTCCGTCCGCTC
Source organism: Anoura caudifer (assembly GCA_004027475.1). Taxonomy (NCBI): domain Eukaryota; kingdom Metazoa; phylum Chordata; class Mammalia; order Chiroptera; family Phyllostomidae; genus Anoura; species Anoura caudifer. The sequence continues at coordinate 87,300 of PVKU01002384.1, forward strand.
CTGCCGCCAGGACCCTTCCCCACCTCGAGCACCCGCACCTGCCCTCGGGCGACGCTTCCGACCCAGGCCGGTCCCCAGCTTGGGAAGGTGCTGTCATCTCTGGTCTGGGTTGAACCGCGTCCCCCCAAAAGTCACGCGGAAGCCCTAACCGAGGTGCCTGTAAGTGGGGCCTATTTGGAAGCAAGTCTCCGCGGATGTGGTCAGGGAAAGGAGGCCACGCCGGACTCCGGGGCGTCCTCCACGGAGAGGGAGGCCCACGCGTGCTCGCGGGGCAGTGTCACGCGCAGGCGAAGGCAGCGACCGGAGCCTCGCACCCAGACACCAGGAGACGCCACCAGTCACCAGCCTTGCGCCAGAGGCTGGGAGGGGGGCCAGGAACAGACGCCCCGTGGCAGCCCTGGGGAGAGCCCACCTGCCCACCTCGATCTCGGACTTCCAGCCCCCAAACTGTGAGGCGACCGCCTCTGTGGTTGGAGGACCCTGGCATGTTCGCTGCCGTTACTGCCATCGGCCGGATCGGGTCAGGCACCTGTGACCTGCCATCGGGCCTGTCCCCTGCGGCCAGGGCAAAGGCCGCCAGGGCCTGGCATGGGCTGTGGCCGGTCAGGCTGATCACGGAAGTCCAACGTGTGAACAGGACCCACCCGGGAGGCAGAAATGCCGCGGTTGTGGCTCCTGAGCCGCACGGCTGTCACCAGGCCCTCCTGGGGGGACCCGAGCCGTCGGTGAGCGTCCCTCCGTCACACGTGGAAATCACCCTCCTGTCCACCGTCTTCCTGGGAGCGGTCGACGGCCCGGCTGCCTGACCTTCTGGCCCCGAGGGCTGGGCCTGCCACCTGCCCCCTCCACATGCCCTGTGCCCTCCTGCCCCACCAGGCCCCGAAGGTGTGCGGACCGCAGCCCTGGGGACTGTGCCCCATGCGGGGGGCCCCAGCCACAGACCTGCCTGGTCTCCCAGTCTGGAAGGGCCTGGGGACGACAGCTGACCCCAGGGCCAACGCGGTGCAAAGGAGCCCCACCGCCCCAGCGCCAAACGTCCTGCGGCGGCCAGCCACGCCCTCCCTCGTCCAGTGCACGCTGCCAGAGTGACCGTCCTGAGGAAAGCCGCTGGCCTGGCCGCTTCCTCCCGAAAGCTCCTCCTTGGCTGCTCACGGCCCAGGAGGGCAGCCGGCACGCCCGCCCCCAGCCCCAGCGTCCCCTCACACCGGCCCGCACCCGCCTGACCAGTGTGCTCTTCTTGACACTCGGGGCTTCTGGCCCAGTCCTCACCTCGCGGGTTGTGGCCGCTGCACATGCCGACTGGCTTTCCACGGGGGTTCCCCAAGTCCCGAGTTCGGCATCGTGACTCCTTAACACTCCACCCCCCACCCCCCGCCAGGCAGCAGCCTTCAGTCCTCAGGGTGTCAGGGCGGTCACCCCTCCGCCCCGTGGTCACAGACGACAGGGTGTCATGGAGCTGGGGCTCTGGGGGCCGAGCGTCCAGGTGGGGGCAACCGTGACGCCCCGGTGCTTCCTGATGGAAAAACAAACGAACGACCGAGGAAGTCGGACGCAGACGGTCCGTGGAGTGTGCCGTGGCCGTGCGGCCCGGGAATCCGGAGTGGGGAGGTCCCGCCAGCAGCAGGCAGTGCCCAGGCCCCGCCTCCGGCCCCGCCCACGCTGAGGCCAAGGCCAGCCCTGCCCGCTGTGCCAGGCTGCAGGGGCGGTGGGGGGGGGGGGACTCCCGAAGCGAACGCAGGAGCCCCATGGGGGCTCATCTTACTGACCCACACGAGGGTCCACTGAGGCCGGCAGCCACATACTGACCCACGCATTACAGGGAGGGAAACTGAGGCTCAGAAACATTAAGTAGCCAACGAAGGCCTCACAGCTGGTGAGCGGCGGAAACACAAGTCCAGCCTGGCTCCTGCCCCCTCCAGAGCCTCCCCGGCAGGGGTGGGGGGGGTGGCAGCCCCTGGCTCAGACCGAGGCACAAGTCGCTCGAGCCCCCCTCCGACCACTGGTCTCCCCAGTTGCCCGCACCCCAAGGGGCGGCTCTAAACTGTCGGGATAAGAGCTTCCTCCTCGCACCGAGGCCAAAGCCAGGCAGACTCCGGGGGAGACGGAGCAACTTGGCGGATGAGCGTGAGTCTAAATCCCCACAATCCCCGTTCGCCCCATGGCCGCCTGCTAACGCTGTCGTCCTCCTGCGGGGATTCTCTCAGGTGGCCCCCAGGGGGGCAGACGGGCCAGCGAGCGTCCCCGACGGAGCCCCTTCCTCCGGAGCAGCCGTGAACAAAGAACACGCGGATCCACGGAGAAGGGCCGCGTCTTCTTTGGACTAAGAAAGATTTGTGAAAAGCAGATTACATTTCCTAAGCCACACCGACGTGAGGATTTCTCTAAATGTGAGGAATTAGGCTTTATTCTCACGTTAGCCAAAGACAGTGTGAAGGTTGGGAGCCGGAGACACCCAGTGGTCAGAATGCGGATAGGCCTCGCTGTGGAGTCGGCCCTGGCGGAGACGGACAGCATCCGGCCACCACGCCACCACGCCACCCCGCCCCAGGCCAGCACGTAAATGCCAGTTGAGTCCTTCATTGCGAAAGCACCCAGGAAGGGACCGGAGTGGCAGTGGTCCCAGCTGGCCCAGGACGGTGCAGGGGACAGCGGCTGACTCCCCAAGGACCACGGGAGCCCAGGCCCCGGGTGCGCCCTGCTGGGGAGGTCGCGGGGCTGCACCTCGGCCGTAATCCTTACAGAGCATCTGTGAGACACAAGAAGGGAGCAGGGGGCGACCCGATGCCCGGTTCGCTGCGGGGGGAATCTGGCCACCGAGCGCTCAGCCCCTCCCCCATTTCGGTGGGGACACCGCCCTTCCGCTCTCCGAGCCAACTCCACTTGCACAGCCGTGGTGGCCCCTGGTCCCAGGGGCACAACCCTGTCCTCTTCCCTCCACCGTTCTGCTTGCTGTTTCCAGGAATTCGACTTTTCACCTAAAAAAAAAGTGGGACTGCGCAGCCTTTGACTGTCTGGCTTGTGTGACTTGTCGCTCTGGGTGGCAAAGGACAGCATCCCCTTCTTGCTGAAGGCTGGAGAGCGGGTGTCCCTTCAGGATGGGCCTCGTTTCTGGGGGCGCACTCCCAGGAGTGGGGGTCCCGCATCACGCAGCAGCTCTGTTCGGGGTGTTTCGAGCAAACGCCGTGCCGTGGTCCGCGGGCTGCACCAATCGGTGTTCCTGTTAACAGACGCTTCCCTTTGCCCCATCCTCACCAGCGCTGGTCACGTCTTGTCTTTTCGTGAACGGCCATTCTGACAGGTGCGAGGTGTCTTACCGTGGCTCCAATGCGCTTCCCCGATCGCGAGGGGGTGCCGAGCACCCTCTCAGGTGCCTGCCAGTGCCCTGCTCACCTTCTCTGGGAGCTGTCTGTTCGGGCCCTTTTCCCGTTCCTTCATCCAGCCCCACCTGGGTCCCCAACCTGCCAGGGTCGCAATTCGGGCCTCACTTGGAAATGCTGAATTTCAGTTCTTTTAACTAAAAATATCTCAGTCAAGCAGCTGGCCCAGAAGAACCTCCTGACTCCCCGGGAATCTGCAGGCCGCTGGTCTGGACCTCCCTGTCCACGCAGTGTCCCCCTGGGCCCGGCCACCTGAGCAGAGAACCCAGCAAAGCTGAAGCCAAGTCAGGGCCCCTCCCACCACAGGGCCAAGGTTACCCGTCCTTGTGGTGTCAAGGTTACCTGCCCATCCCAGGTGTCAGGTCCACTCACTGGGAGAACCACTGGGAACAGGCCACCCTCCGCCTGTGCCCTCCACCCGTGAAAAGCCCCAGACGGCCAACCCAGGGTGGGTCCATTAGCACAACTGAAAACGCTCTTGTGCACAGAGCCACGCGTCCCCACAACCAGGCCACGTTCCCCCACAGCGAGGCCATGCGCCCCCACAGCGAGGCCAGGCGCCTCCACAGCGGGGCAGCACGGAGCTGCGTGGTCCTAGCTCTCCACTCGGGACAAAGGGCAGTGGATGTGGGAGGACGACTCTGCCCCTGCTCCCAGGAGCCTCACCTTCGAAGCTTCCCCGACGCCCCCCCCCCCATCATGCGGGATGCACACAGCCGCTCCCGACGCAGCACCAGGCCCTCCTCCCCAGCACGCGCTCACCCCGCACTTCCTGAGGCCAGCGCAGTGCCAGGCCCTTCCTCCCCAGGCTCTGAGCATGAAGGCCCAGGGAGACAAGCCTGCTGTCCCCACAGCTGTCACCCAGCAGCTAAAGAAACGCTCCCAGTGCAGCCCTGCCCACCCAGAGAGAGAGGGGTGGGGATGGGCGCTGGGAGGGCCTGTGGACGACAGAGGAGGAGGAGGAGGAGGAGGCAGAGGAGAGAGACAGAGAGAAAAAGAGAGAGACACACAGACACACAGCCAGAGAGACGCAGGAAACACAGGGACAGGGACAGGGCAGCTCTTCCTGGAAGGAGCCAGGTGGGCGAGGGTGTGAGGACCTGGGAGGGGCCAGCCAGGGGCCGGCGCCAGCCCCTCAGAGGCCAGGCGAGCTCCGGGCTGGCGGTGCCTGCAGCCGGGCTCCCAGCGGGCAGGGTCTGCGGCTCCCAGACCACCCGGCGGCCTGGCACTTTGCTCTCCACCTGCTGGCCCTCTGAGCCGTCCCTGCGGGGCCCGGTGCTGTCTTGTTGTACAGCAGTCACACCCCTTCAGGGGACAGAGCGTTAACATCCCTTAAACAACAGACACTCCAGGAGGCAGAAGACAAAAACGCCCCTCGCCCTGCGTGGGTGTGCGTGGAACATTTTATTTGTGACCTTGATAGGGCCCTTCACCCCGTTGCCATAGCGATGTCAGGGCTGGCAGATCCGGAAACATGACAAAAGAAGGCCGTGGAGCCTTCTTCTCAAGCCTCCCAACCCCCGCTCCCGCTCCCCACCCCCTGCCTGTGACAGCCCCTCCCCGTGCAGGACCACCAGGCCCAGCTTCAAGCAGGCCCCACGCCAGCTCTGCGGCACACGGCACGTAGCCCGACAGGACAGAGATCCATGGAACAGGCTGCTGGTGGGGGCCCTTGAACTTCAAAGCATCTCAGAGCTGATCCCTAAGGTGGCTTGCAAACACCTGCCTCTTCCCTCAGCCTCAGGCAACGGCAGCCTCTCATCCCACACCAACGAGACAGGCAGAGGCAGCGGAGGCCCAGAACGCAGCAGTCTCCACGGTCACCCGCACCTCACTGCCAGCTGGCTGGCTTACAGCCACTGTCCCCGGAGTCCCGGGCCTTCAGCCGGGGCTGTAACGTGGTCCCTCTGTCCGTCGTGAGCCCAAGAGCAGATCACTTCCTGATGAGCACCCGTAGTAGTACCGTGTGAATGCATTTCCTTTGCACAGGAGCCCCGCGGGGCGGCGGAGGGGGAGGGTTAGAAATCGTCCCCGTGGGCCCCGGGCGGGGCGGCTCGGACGGTTGGAGCGTCGTCCTGTGCACCAAAGCGTCGCGGGTTCGATCCCCAGTCAGGACACGTATGGGCGATGGATGTTACCTCTCCTGTCAGTGTTTCTCTCCCTTCCCCCCTTTCTAAAATCAATAGCAAACATTTCCTCAGGTGAGGATTTTAAAAAATTGTCGCAATGGAAGGTGCCTCGTGTGGACAGAGTAGAGACCACGGACGGGGGCCTATGGCCGGATGGCTGAACCCTCGGGAGGAAGGATAAGAACCTGGAAACTCCGCAGCATACGCACCTCGGTGGTAGCGGCTCCGATGGCTGACCCTGAGTGGGGTTGGTGCCCTGAGGTCCTTGCTCACCCGCCACCTCCACGGCGCTGTCCCAGCTTGGGGCGGTGGGCGTCACCTGGGGGCCGCATCTCTGTGGCCCAGGAGCAGACGCCGTGCCGGAGGCAGAGGGTCAGCAGGGCGGTGCACACCGTGAGCTGACCCCGCCCAGCACGGCAAAGAAAACGCAACAGGGCAAAGGCAGGCAGGGGACAGAGACACAGGAGCCAGGTGCGTGTGGCCCGGTCCCAGCGGCTGCGCAGACGGCTGAAGCCTCTCTGCAACCCGAGTGGAGGGTCATGGACAACGTCACCCCTGCTGAGCCCCAGGGACAGCAGACATCAGCCCTGTGCACAGGAGATGGGGTCGGGCCGTCCTCCACGGGGTCACGGCCCTCACTCCACCATCAGTGTCCAAACCTCTCTGTGCCTGGTGCTCCTGACCTCACCGAGCATCTGACTGTCATCTGGACGGAAATACAAGGAGGGCGGCAGGTTGGAGAGATGACGTGGTGGAGCCAGAGGAGGACCTTCTCCAGGGAGCGGGGACACGCTCAGTCCCCCGGGGCCCCCCACCCCACAGCCCCTCGGTGGCACAGGCTCCGCCCTTCCAGTGCTTCGAGGCGTGCGTGGCGCTTGTGTGTGTGTCGGTCATCCGCTGCCACGATAGGGCTGCATAACAAACCCCCGCCTTGACGGTCTCACCCACAACCACGAGCACCGATGACCGTCCACGCTGCGTGTGCGTGGTGGTCCGATGACCTCAGCTGGACCTGCCCGTGCTCCCGGGACCCCACCCCGGCTCATCTAGAACAGCCCCGCCAGGCAGGCTCAGCTCTCGCCCACAGCGCACCCCTCAGCAGAGCCCCCTGTGTGTCCGCCTGGTGGCGGCAGGGGCCCCAGGAGGCAGGGACGCACAGCATCGGTGTGGACACCGGCACTCTGCCCAGCGTGAAGCACGTCCCTCTGGGGGCCAAGCCAGCGTCAGAGGAGGACGGGACGGCCAGAGGGCTGGTTGCAGGGAGGTCTGGGGAACGGGACCGTCGATGGGGTGTTCCCAGGTGTCAGCGGGAACAGCCACAACCGTGACAGCCAGTGCCTGGAATCGGCGTAGAGATGAACCTGCACAGCATTGCTGCACGGGTTGTTGGCCACTTCCGTGTGACACAGTGCCTGGCAGACCAGGCACCGCCGGAGAAGGCAGGAGGGCCTGGGGAGTCCGAAGGGGGAAGTTCCGGGGAGAGAAGACAAACAGCAGGCGCTCCCAGGGGCCGGAGGCTTGTTGCTCACTGCGGCAGAGGGACCGGTGGCACCAGCCAGCCTGCCTCGCTGAGGTTGCTAACAAACGAGACGCCAGTGTGTACACACCTGTGCCATGCACTGTAGCCCAGCTCACCCGGTAGAACGCGCGCTCCGGAGTCAGGCTGTGGAGTGTGACTCCCAGCTCCACCGTCCGCTTGGTGAGAGTCTCGGGCAGTGTACGTGCACTTCCCTTACCCCACAGCTCTCGTCTCTAAAGGGGGCAGAAGAGTCTGCCTGCCTCCGAGGGCACAGCAAAGCTGAAATACTAATGAAGCACATTGGACTCAGTACCTGCCACAGACGAAGTGGTAGTAAATGTTGGTTATTGTTCTTACTTAGTTCATGGTGGTGGTGATGATGGTGGTGATGGTGGTGGTGAGGGTGGAGGTAATGGTGGTGGGGGTGATGGTGAGGGTGGTGGTGGTGGTGGTGGTTATGGAGGAGGTGGTGGTACTGGTGGTGGTGGTGGCGGAGGTGGAGGTGGGGGTGGTGGTAATGGTGGTGGTGGTAGTGGTGAGGGTGATGGTGATGATGGTGGTGGTGGTAATGGTGGTGGAAGTGATGGTGAGGGTGGTGATGATGACGGTGGTGGTGGTGGTGGTGGTGGTGGTGATGGAGGAGGTGGTGGTAGTGGTGGTGGTGGTGGTGGTGGTGGTGGTGGTGATAGAGGTGATGGTGGAGGAGGTGGTTGTGGTGATGGTTGAGGAGGTGGTGGTGAGGGTGGTGATGGTGGTGATGGTAGTGATGGTGATGATGGTGGTGGTGATGTCATGTGGTTTCTCCCACCCTAGCTCTTGCCTCACTTTTCTAATTTCTGTTTATCTCTAGTTCTTATAATGTTGGCATGAGTTTTCTGAACAAGAACCTCTATGTATACCTTTCTCTTCTAAACAGGAGTGAAATGCCACTGATTAATGAGCAGTGGATTTCCATGCAATGAAAAAGAGATTAAAAGTTAATATACTACCCGGGCAGAGAAGTTCGCCCCGCAACCCCCCATGAAAGACACGGGCCAGCGAGATAAGAAACGGCAGCCTTTCTGATCCCGAGCCCGGTGAGTCACTGTGACTGATGAGCATATATAGATTCCAAGGGTCTAAAATGGAAAATATAAATCCTATTACCCCTGAGCACAAACTATGGGAGAACATTTATGAGCATTTTGCACAGTTGCTTTCCTTGAACATGACAGGCTGGACGCTCCTATCTTGGGAATAGGTCACACTTCAGAGAATTTCACGTTCCGGCCGCCTGACAGCCTTCTCTTGTTCACTTCCACGGGGTGGTTAAGGGCGGTAACTAGTATGTTACTTTGTAGCTTCCACCCACCGCAGTGCACACTGGGAACCTGGTTTCAGAGAGGAAAACCACACACTGTCACTTCTGCACCGGGTGGATGACCCCCGGTCTGGTAAAACTGTGGTGCTGGCCCCGCACTCTGTGGCTCTGCCGTGGTGTCTAAATGTTTCTCTGTGGGGTCTGTGTGGCTGTGAAAGAGGTAAAATTTGGTGTTGACGCCTCCCTAACCCTGGGCATTCACTCAGCAGACATTTCCTGGGTGCAAATTCGGGAGTCCAGCTCCTCCACAGATACTGGGGGGGAGGGGCGCAGAGAGGAACGATGCTCCATGCCACCTGTCGACGGCTCCTGGTCTAGAGAGGGAGGCAGGCGTGGCCGGCTCGCCACAGCGTGGTGGGTCCCCTGGGCATGCATGCAGGGCCGTCCACACAAGCACGACCCATGGCGGACAGTCAGCCCCTCGAGGCTGCGACCCTGCCTGACTTACACCATCGACCCGCCCGGCACATTCTCAGCCGAAAACACAGTGTCCTCAGCACCACAGGCTTCCGGGGCCCAGACCCAGAAGGAAAAAGGGCCACGGCACCCGGTAAATCTGACCACCCAAGAAAGAACACAGTTTCCTCACCAAATCTATCATCTCAAGGAGTGAAAAGGAGCATCTTCTGAAAAACAACACCTGGAACGTTGTCCATGCATCGCCGGGGATTCCAGCACCTTCCAGAGGGAGGCTCACGGGAGGGGGGTCGTCAGAGACACTGTTCACGAGGTGGGGGGGGGGGTGTTAAAGGAAGTGCCATTGGACCAGGAACTCCCAGGAGGCTCTGCCGGGAAGAAGGCTGCCTGGGGAGAGTGGTGCCCCCCCGTGGCCCCCTGGGGCCCCTGGGGCCGGGAAGGAGCTTGGAGGATGTCTACCTGCCTGCCCCTCTCTCCTCCCGCCCAGCGCCCCCTCCCGAAAGCAACGCAAGACCACGATGAGATGCCACCCCACCCCCGTTAGAAGGGCTGTCACCAGCAGGGCAGGTGGTAACGAGGGCTGGAGAGGCTGTGGAGGAAAAGGACCCTCATTCACTGCTGGTGGGTGCAGCCCTGTGGAAACCAGTGTGGAGGCGCCTCGAAAAATTAGGAATAGAACTTTCACATGATCCCGCAATCCTCCTCCTGGCTATCTGCTCAGAACATTTGAAAACACTTATTTACAAGGATTCATGCACCCCTGGATTCACTGCGGCGTCACTCCCGGTGGCCCAGACAGGGAGGCAGCCTAGGTGCCCTTTGATGGGGGGGTGTGGCACACGCACACACGACGGAGCGCCCCTTGGCCTCAGGACGGGCACGTGCTGCCCTTCGCGACAACCTGCCTGGACCCGCAGAGCGCCAGGCCAAGCGGCAGGAAAGGACAAGCCCCACGTGATCTCACTCACGTGTGGGCCAGGAGGCCGAAAGCAATAAATGCACAAACAAACAGACTCACAGACACAGACAGACAACAGAGGGGTGGTCAGCAGAAGGACGGGGCAGGAGAGAGGAGAAGAGGGTAAAGGGGGTCACGATCACGGTGACGGCGGGAGACCGGACGTGGGGGGTGGGAGCAAACGCAGCACACAGATGACCCATCGTGGGGTCGTAACGTACACAACCTCACTGACCCGTGTCGCCCCACAGATTCAATTTAAGAGTCACACTCTCTCCACCTCTCTCCGCACGTGGCCAAGCCAGGGCTGCAGACCCCAGACTTCCCGACCCAGCTGCAGCTCCGCCCTCTTGGGCCGTGCCCTCCCCACGGCCAGGAGCCCGGGTCTCGCCCTCTGCGGCTGCCTCTGCCGGGCTACGCCTCCCCGCCAGCTGCACAGGGAAGTCTGCCAGACAAGCCTGCCGCAGCCCCACTGCGGTCAGCCCGAGGGCTCATCATTAACACCAGTTACTAATCCCCGACACCCAAATGTGCAGACATGTTCCCCCCACTTTTTCCACAAGACTCTGAGTTTCATGCTGCCTGTGCTGAGTGAGGACACCCCCCCCACCCCCCAGCCCCATCCCCGTGCAGCGTGATGCCAGCAGGGAGCGCTGAGGCAGCGATTCCAGAACCCAGCAGCCCCGGGCCCCCCCCCCCCCCCCCCCCCCCCCCCCCCCGCCACTGTGTCTGCTGCTGGGCTGGGGAGAGCGGACTTCGCCCTGCACACCCCCTTTCCCATGTGGGCTCCTCACGGGGCTGCCTGAGTTCGCACAGCCCGAAGCTGGGCACCCAGCGGGAGGGCCCGTGGTCCTCACTGACCATCAGCTGCGGCTTCCTTCCCAGCGCCTGGCCTGGCTCTCCCTGACAGTCTGACCCCCGCTTCACCATCAACCAGCCATGAGCCCCAGGAGCTGAGAGGCAGAGGCGAAGGTGGGTGGAGTGAGAACTGAGGCTGTAAAAGCCTGTTGTACGCTTAGCAGGACCTTTAAATATATATTTTTAATATATTTTATTGATTATGCTATTGCAGCTGTCCCATTTTTTTCTCCCCTTTATTCCCCTCTGTCCTGCGTCCCCCTCCCACCATCAGAGGAAAGGATGTAAAATAAGGGAGATTAAAACTGGAGAGTAGCCCTGGCTGGTGTGGCTCAGTGGATTGAGCACTGTCCTGTGAACCAAAGGGTTGCCAGTTCGATTCCCAGTCAGGGCACATGCCTGGGCTGTGGGCCAGGTCCCCAGTAGGGGGCGCACAAGAGGCGACCACACATTGATGTTTCTCTCCCTCTTTCTCCCTCCTTTCCACTCTCATTAAAAATAAATAAAATCTTCCAAAACAAAAAAACAAAAAACAAAAACCAACAACAACGGAAAGTACCCTCGAGATCATGAAGGGAGGAACCTGAGTCCCCAGGAGGGTGGGTGGCTTGTTTATCTGACAGGCTGGGCAGGAGACCCATGTTGTGGGGCCATCCTGCATGTCCAGGTGCTCAACAGCCCCCCAGCCTCTACCCCTGGGTCCAGAAAGCACCCCACCCCGGCTGTGACACCAGAAATGTCTCCAGCCAGTGCCAGGGTCCCCGGGGAAATCCCGCCCAGCCCAGAGCCCAGGAGGAAGGGGCCAGGGCTGTGTCATGGGAGAGCCGAGCCCAGAAAGGCCCTCCCGGCACCAGCTGGAGTGTCAGAGCCCAGAACAGGGCTGGGCTCGGGCGTAAGGAGCTCCTACGACCCAGCAACAAGAATGTCCAACTAGACATGGGAAGAGGACCGGGACAGACATGTCCCCAAAGACACACCAACGGCCAGAAAAGCACACGGCAGTGTTGGGGAGGAACCGGGCCCTGTGCACCACAGGCGGGAACGGAAACCGCGCAGCAGCCACGGGAACAGGACGGGCTTCCCATGAAAACTAGAACCGGGGAGGGAGGCGGGGAGGGGAGCCCGTGATTCTCGCCCTTGCCCTGAAAGTGCGGCTTCGCACACCCCGCCAGTGAGCTGAGAACCCGGCACACGTGTCCGCGGGCCTTTCTCTGTTAGGGATGCTGCGGCCTCCTGGACACCGAAGGGCTTGAAACAGCGAAACACAAAAGTTGATGGAAGTTGAACTTCCAGTTCAAGCGCAGTAGAGGGTGGTCCGGCAGGGGGGCTCGGGCGGGAGAGCGCGCGCAGCCCGAAGCTCCGAGCCCGGCTTCGCCGGCACCGCAGGGGGGCAGGACGCAGCGTGTTCACCGCGGCCTTTGATGCGCCTCGGACTCCGCGGTGCGCAGCACGGCAGGGCGGCCGCAAGATCGATCCCGGAGCCGAGGACACACGGGCTCGGGGAGCTGGCCCGACTCTGTGTGTTTGATTATTGTTTAACCCTGAGGGCGACTAGGTCACTGTGAGCGTTTTTCTCAAGGAAAAGAAAACCTAATCGATGTGAAGAGCAGAGCCGGGTTGGGCAGCAGACGGACGTGTCCCCGGGCTCGGACAGACGGACGGACCCTGCCATCTCGCACCCGCACGGCCTGGCGGAGGGGCCCCCGCTGACCACGGTCGCCTGGAGCAGCACGGACCCTCCCGGGGCCACAGAGCGGCACCCACGTGCAGAGGCAGGAGAGCCCGGCGGAGGGCACCGCACCTCTCACTTCTCCTTGTCCAACGCAGTGGGCGGAGCTTGCCCAACGCAGTGGGCGGGGCTTGCCCACAGGACAGGGGGCGGGGCCAGCTGCCACCGGATGCCAGGAGAAACCCGCGGCGGCTCCGGGGAACCGGCACTCGCGGGGCAAGGCCCGCAGCCTCACGGAAAAGGGAGGCATGGGGCCAGGGGCCTCTCCCTGGGCCTGTCACTCGCAAGTGGCCGGGGCAGCCGCCACCACCATCGCAAACTATCCAGGGGGCGCCATCCACGTCGCCTGCGTGCACGCGCTCCCCAGCCTGCAGCACGCGGCCGGCACCACCAGGAGAGAGCGCCTTTGGTACCCACGCCGGCCCATCGGCTCGGGGCTCCGCGCAGCACACGGTGCGCTGGGGCGGGGGGCAGCTCTGCCTCCAGGGCTCACAGCCTCCCGTTCAGAGCGCCTGGGTGGGGACGAATAAGACACCCCAGGAGCTGGGCAAGGCGAGGAATTAAGAAATCCCAGGTAAAAGCCATAAAAGGCAGAGTGAGGAGCAGCTGAGCAGCCGCAGCAGCTTCAGGCCAAGAGGGCCTTGGAGGCGGTTTGCTTCGGCCCCGCCATCGGTGGGCAGGGCTCGGTCCGGCCCCTCCTCTGGGGGGATGGCATGTCTCCGAGCTTGGGATCTTCCTGTGAGGAGAGACAGACAGACCCCGGAGTGCCCCGTCCTGTGCAGACAGACGCAGGAGTGCGTGTCATGGGTTAGTGGCGTCCCCGGGTCGGTGATGCTGAAATGCCTGTTGCTGTTCGTCTGTGATTGTCGCTGTGCTGCTGTTGACACCGGGCTCACGCCTTGGCCAAGGCGGCACCTGACCTAGGCCCTGGTGACGTGCAGGACTCACACATGTGGGCCCCCAGAGAGGGGGTCTGGGGCGCAGGAAGTGCGTTGGTCAGAGGCAGGAGTTGGCAGGTGACAGCGGAGCTGGCCGGCGAGGGCATGCTGCCGGAGAAGTCTGGGCACGCTCCTTCCGGAGCCGGGCGCCGAGGGGTGTCTGGAGTGAGCCTGGTGCTTTGGGCAGGCAAGCCTGCTGAACGGTGGACGGGGCACGAGGGGCAGCGACCCGCCAGGATCGGCGCATCCAGGGCCCCGAAGGCGGCCCCTGAGTCCCAGACCCCCAGCCGCCAGCTGAGTCCCTTGTACTCCTGCGTCTCTGCCTGCTCGTGTGCTGCCTGGGCCTCGATTTCCCTCCGTGTTGAAAACAAGGAGACTGAGGCAGGACATGGGCTGGCACCCCAGCCTCCCGACTCCATGACCCATGAGGTTTAAATAACACGGCTCCCCCTTCCCCAGAGAAAGTGCAGACTGGACGCCAGGGATGGTCAGGCCAAGTCCTGTCCCCGACCTTGGGCTGCAAGGGCCGGGGCAGCAGGTCGGAGCAGCAGGTCGGGGCTCCGGCAGGTAGAGTGGCAGCCAGGCTGCCCCCCACCACCCCACCTCCAGTTGCCACGACACCCTTCTTTCCAGGAAGGGAACTTCAGGCACCAGCTGCCTGCCCGCTGGGAACGAGAGGATGACCCCGTCACCACGGCAAATCGCGGCAGCTTGGGGGTTCTGTGGCAGGGCCACACACGGCCAGCTTCCTTCTGTTCCCGACACAATCTGCTGCGCCTTCTTGAAGCACCGGTTACCCCAAAGTCACAGATAATTGGCAAATCAAGTCCCATGCAAATCGAGTGCTAATTCCAAGCAATTAAAAACGGAGTCACAGCTAAACGCAGCTAATTTGAAATTTTGTTTTTTATACGGTGCAAAACAGGCCGAGCAGACACAGAGACCAAAGACACCTCCCTTGTCCCTGCGAAGAGACTGACGTTCGGCGGCTGCGCGTGCCTCCCGCCGGCAGCCAGGATCGGTGACGCGGAGCTGGTCCGCTCCCGTCGCCAGCCGCAGATGAAGGCCAGGAGCAGTGAACAGATGGGAAGGGGCAGCGAGAAGCGAAGGCAAGGCCGGCGGCCGGCACTCGGGACGGAGAAGCAGCACAGGCTGGTAGCGGCAGCAGCAGCGCTGTCCCCTCAGGGGAAGGAGGCACTGGGATGTGGAGAGACACCCCCAAACCCTGCACGAGACTCTTGGCCACCCCCACCCCTGGAGCCTGACCCTTGGGAGGGGACCCCTCCCGTCTGGGTTGCCTCGGGGCCCCTCCCGGCCCCATTCTCGGCCTTCTGTGATGGACAGCGTGTTCCAGGAGCGGAGCAGCCAGCAGGCGGGCCGTGCGAGCTGAGTCCAGGTGCATGTGCACCAGCCCCGCCTGCAGGGCGGCTCCAACGACCGGATGCAAGGGCAGCAGCGGGAGTCGGCCAGACATGGGGGACAGACTCCTGGGGGCCGTCTCCTCCACCTGGGCTCCTCCATAGAGCCCCTGGCCTTTTAAGCCCCTTCGACTGCAGGTGGCAGAGATGCTTGGGGCTGTCACACTCACACGCCCTGCAGCTTCTGAGGACAGAAACTCCGAGGTCATTCTCTGCATGGGGAAGGCAGGACGGGTGGCCTCCTGCAGCCGGCCACAGGTCACATGAGCCCAGGCCTCAGGCTGCAGCCTGTGTCCCCACCGCACTGGTCACAGCAGTTTCCCACTGACCACACTCACCAGCGCTCCATGAGGGCGGGCACCACGCTGCTCTGTCCAGCGAGGGTGGGGCACCTCTGGGTGGGCTTGGCGTGGAGCAGGGCTCCGTCGGTGGCCGGGACATGGGGCTGGTGCTGACCGAGTGGGACAGTGTGGGGCAGGGGCCGCAGCGGGCTGAGCACAAGCATGGCCCGCTCAGAGGCCAGGCCCATCCAGCTGAGGGCCGTGCACAGAGCCTCCACACGTCCGTGGCACCCTCCTCCGGCCCCTGCCGTGCGGCAGGCACAGGGCGGCGTCCACGCAGGAGTGAGACGCAGCCCCCCACGGGGAGGCGCTCACAGGCGTGCCGACAGCAGCAGGCGTCAAACGCAGCGCCTGCTCCCACGGTGATGCCCTCTCCCTGCTGCTCAGGCCGCCCGGCTCACGTCCCGTGGGCCACCGTGGGCAGAGCCACGGGGCCGGGGCCACACCACACACACTTCGGGCACCTCGGCCGACCCGGGTCCCAGGCTGCCCTACGTGCACCGGAGGTTCGGAGGCTTTCCCACGGACACTGCCCGAGGCAGAGCCCCCGCCGGAGCGACCGCCCTCCCCTGCCCTCGCAGGGGCCCTGCCGCCCCCGCCCGCCTTCTGGCTCCTTCCTGAGCCGCGTCGCCACCGCCCAGCCGCCGGCATTTTCCCCTCCACTTAGAATAACCTCATTCCAGTTTCTTCTTCCTGAAGCCGCTACGGTGTAATGATGTCATGTATTTAAGCCTGATAAACATAATTACTATCAACATTTAATTGATTCTTGATTACAATCAATTATATTTCTGAAACAATCAAGCATCCTACAATTAAAAATAATTGATTCATTAGCACACCCCCTTACTTGACAATTACACGAATGCATTATTTATGTAATTAGGCACATTTACAGTTCATTATTCCACATTTTATGCTATTGTTACAAAGCTACGAAAACTCTCCAGCTTACTTTTTAATCTTCCTCCGGCTGACGCCGAGGTAGGGCGCTGAGATCCTTCGCACGGCCCCGGGGAACGTCGGAAGTTACCGGGGCAGCGCAGCCACGGGACAAACCGGAAGGCTGAAATGCACCTCGGTTCGGAGCGGGCCAGTCTCTGCTTCACCTCCGACCTTCCCAGGGGAGGGGGCGAGGCGAGGCCCCGACTGGTTGGGAGGCAGTCATGTGTTTCACCGGTGAAACAGGACAGTGATGTCATGGAGGCACAGACCTCGCCACCGAGCGCACGCCAGACGGCCACGGAGCCGGCAGCCGGGGCCACGAGCACGGCAGCCGGGGCCACGAGCGCGGCAGCCGGGGCCACGAGCACGGCAGCCCGGGCCGGCCCAGGCCGAGCGTGAGTCTTGGACCGTTTCTGTCCCTCCCTGCTGGGCCCTCAGGTGTCCCTGCCCAATGGAACGCCCCTTCGGTGTGGGGACACCCGGCTGACACCAAAGCCCCGCGACGCCCTGCTCTCCGGACCCTCTCGCCCCGGCCCCACCGTGTTCTCCTCCCAACATGGCGGGGCTCACCACCCTTTCCTGGTCGCTCCCCGAAGTCCACTGCATGACAAGAATTCGCCGCCGAGGTGCCGGACGCACGAGAGCTGAGGACGGGGGCTGGGGCCAGAGCGGCCAGACGGCCGGTGGCCTCCTGGGCGACACTGGCTGGTGGGCTGGAGTGACCCCCGGGAGAATCAGCCCGAGGGCAGAGGCCCTGGTTCCCACGGTCCACGTGCCGGTTAAAACCGATGAGGAGACTCCGAACCCCCTGTCAAAACCCAGCGAAGTTCTGAACTTTGCAGGTAAAATTTCCTTCAAAAACCCAGTGGGGAAACTAGACTTCGTCTCATAAATAAGTACCAGCCAGGCCTCGAGTTCCCTCCCTGGAGAGCGAACGTGCAGAAGAAACCAGCGAGCAGAGACTGCGGGGTCAAGGCAGAAGTCTGCGACCCCAAGCCCCATGCCCCGTGCGTGGGTGTCGGAAGCCCCAGTGCCCGCCTGCCATGGGCAGGAACAAAGGAAAAGCCGGCCCAGAAATGGGGGTGCGGCACGGCGCGTCCAAGCCGTGCACACAAATCTGAACACTTGTCACAAGGGAGGCGCCTCTGGCCTGTGCCGCCCTCGCCTGTGGGAACACTCACCGCGTGAGTGTAGTGACCTGCTGAGAACCGGAGGGGCGGCGGGGCCTGGGCGGAGCAGAAGGGGCACCTGCCGGTTCCTCAGTTCCCACGGGGAGGCAGCCGGCCGGTCTCGCTCCTGGTGCCGACGCCCAGACGACGCCTCTCCTTCTCTGGGAAAACGGGCCACCGCAAAGCAGTCAGCAAGCGACAGGCAGAAGGCTGGGTCTGAGGAGGACCACGCTGGTCAGGAATTCTCCCTCGGCAGGTCCCAGCCTGGACCCTCGACGGCGCTTCTAGACAGATGGGTCTGGGGAGCACCTGTCCCGAAGCCAGCCGGTCCCGGGGACCCGAGCAGGGTCCGGCGGACGAGGAGGCCCAGGGCAGTGCCCTTTGTGGGCACAGCCCACGGACTGGCTGCGGGACACGGCCGTGGTGCGTCCGAGACCGAGTGGGAAGCAGCAAGGCCCCCGGGGCTGCAGCGGGGTCCTGGGACAGCCGGCGGCGTCTGAGCCCGGGTGCAAACCGGGGGAAAAGGCAGGAGGATCGTGTCAACAGATGCTGAAAAGATCTCCTGAAACTTTTTAGTAAATTGAGACAAAGGGATAATTTCTTAACGGGATTAAAAATATCCACTCGAAGCACAAGGAGGAATGCTCGCACCCAAGGGAGTCAGGGCGCCTTCCCGCTGGGCGGCGGGCAAGGGGGCGGCTGGCGGGCCTGCGTCAGAGGGCAGATGGGTTTTACGTACATTCACGAGTGCGTGTGTGTGCATGTGCCTGAGTGTGTGTGCAAACACACGTGCGACGTGGCCCCTTCTCTAACAGAGACTGGCACTGTTCAAACCTGATGTGATTGCCGACACCAGAAAAAAAAACTAAAAAAAAAAAATCGTATTTTTAAACTTTAATTCCTACAAACATAAAAAAGCAACATGCCAGCATTAAGAGTACGGGCCGAAGTGAGGACACCCTCGTCACAGCAGCAAAACTGAGCAGCTGGAAATCACGCGTGCAGAACGGACGTCGGGCTCAGAGGACGAAAGCCGCGGGCCTGGCAGCTGGCACAGGACAAGGTCTGAGCCGCTGGGCGGACACGGTCTAGTCCACACCAGCAGATCAAGGTTAAGAAGATGTACGTTCTTTCAAACTGATGGGTGAGTCAGACGGACCTCACGTAAAATTCCAAGAGAATTTTTTAAAGGTTTTTTTTTATTTATTCATTTTTAGAGAGAAGGGAAGGGAGGGAGAAAGAGAGGGAGAGAAATATCAATATGTGGTTGCCTCTCAAGCGCCCCCTACTGGGGACCTAGCCCACAACCCAGGCATGTGCCCTGAGTGGGATTTGAACCGGCGACCTATTGGTTCACAGGTTGGTGCTCAGTCCACTGAGCCACGCCAGCCAAGGCACCAATAGACTTTTTTATGTAGAACCGATTATAAAGGCCATTCAAAAGAACGAAAAGCAAGAGGAGGCAAGGACATTTTTGAACAGAGCGATAACTTGGGTGCACCCAGGACGCCGCGTGTTGAAACACAGCTTCAGTGAGTAACTGTGTGAGGCCCCGACGAAGAAAGCCTCGTGCAGATCGGCGACCGTGAGGGCAGAGCAGAAGCCAGGCAGGGGCCTCGCACGGCTCGGCGTGCCAATTTGGGGGCGGCCTGAGGGGGCCAAGAGCCCAGGCCCGCCGCCCGAACAGCTGGCCGAAACCCTGCTTCCACCTCTTCCCCATCGCTGTGTGACCCCGAGCTGGTTGCTTAACTTCTCTGTGCTTTCCTTTGTTCATCCGTGTGCGAGGGCCACAGGTCTGTGTGAACACAGATGAGTGAGGGCCGGCAGGCATGTCAGCCCTTCGCAGAGCACCTGGCACGGAGGCAGTTCTGAGAAGGCACTGAATTGAACAACGGTGTGGTGGTGGGGGGGGGGGGGCAAATGAGAGCCAGGCACGTTCACAGCCCCCCCCCCCATAAGGGGCGGAAATCTAATCATTACATAACCGAGAAGTAACTGGTAGAAAGTGTCACCCCCCCACCCCCCATCGGCCTGCTGTGCAGATGAAGGCCGTGCAGGTGAAGGCTGCTCAGGGGTGAAGGCCGCGCAGGTGAAGGCCACGCAGGTGAAGGCCACGCAGGTGAAGAAGCTGGGACGGTGGGCAGGACAGAGGCTTCCTGGCGCCCTCTCTTCGGAGCAGCCAAGGTCGGCAGGCTGCTGGCCCCGTGTCACAGCTAAAGAAACTACGGCTCCGTGAGCAGGCAGGTGCCAGAGGCACCCAGCCCAGGACCCGGGGGGAAGGGAGCACAGAGAGGAGGCCCCAGGCTTCCGTCACAGTGACAGTGCGAAGGAGGCAGGCGGGGCAGGCGGGCGTCCCTGCCCACCAGTCCTGGGCCAACAGCCCCCGGCCGGCCCAGAGTCACCGTCTGGCTCCGGTGCCTTCCTGCAGGAAGCGACTGGGCCGCACACACTACCGGGGCCCCCGGCGGCTGTTCCCTGCGGTTCTTCGCAGCGGCGGCTGAACCGGCAGCGAGCAAAGGTACACCTTGGGGCCTGGCATCCTCCACGGTGCCCATCCTGCCCGCGTCCCGTGCGTGCAGAACGGACGCTCTGCAGGATGGTTTTCCTGGGGTTTTCCCAACAGAGCGCACGCTGCTTCTTGGTTCTCGTGCTTTTCTCTTGGGAAGGAAACCCACCCCCCCTCCTCAGAGCTGCCTTTGGATTGGCCGGTCTTCCTGCCAGGGAGCGCTTCCCGGGAAGGAAGAGCACCCGGCTGTGCACGGCGTGTCTGCCCCTCCTCATTCCACAATCTGCTTTCTCACCCGGGGGGTACTGGCCACACACCTGCCATCCTCTGTCCCTGATGCTCCTGGGTGGGGGGTGCATCCTACCACTTTGCTGGTGCATCACCGGCAAACCTCCAAAGACAGAGTTCGGTGGAAAAGAAAGAAATCTTTTATACAACACTCAGCCCTGGCTGGTGTGGCTCGGTGGACTGAGCACGGGCCTGCGAACCAAAGGGTCCCTGGTTCAATTCCCAGTCAAGGCAGATGCCTGGGTTGTGGGCCAGGTCCCCAGTCGGGGTGCATGAGAGGCAACCACACACTGATGTTTCTCTCCTTCTCTTTCTCCCTCCCTTCCTCTCTCTAAAAATAAGGAAGTAAAATCCTTTTAAAAACCTAGTCATGTAATTTGAAATAATGGCGAGTTTCTGCCTAAACCATCGGGGTAAGGACAGTAAGGGGACAGGAGGAGTCAGAATGAGACAGCAAACACAGCCCCCGAAACGGCTGCCGTCACAACCGCCGCGTGCGTCCCAGGACTGCAGTAACAGGGGCGCGCACACCCGGTCACAGGCGGCTGTCCTCACCAGGGTCTTTGGAAACAGCACGTTTCCGCCTCGGAGCCCGTTCCCGCTATGACACCTCAGGAGAACCGCCATCAGCCTCGGCCAATCCCGTGCCAGGCTGCGCCGGGACCCTCTGCTCCCGGCCAACGCTGTGGCAAACGCAGGAGGCTCAGCCGGTGTCCAGTCGCTGCCCAGCCCCAGCCCCAGGCATCCTTTCGAGTCTGCGCCTCCAGGCCTCGGCTCCCAGGCCCCACTGGCCACCACTGACACGCCCCCTGCCGGGGGAGGGGGTGCATCCAACTGACGTTTTGCTTCTCAGCGTGTTCCATCCCAACGGTCCTCTCCCAGAGTCCCATGCGTGCCGAAAGCCAGCGGGAGCCTCCAGCAGTCCCCCCAAAGAGGGCCGAGTCGGCCACGTGTGCTGTTGCCCCTCCTCTGGCCGCCCTGTGTAGCGAGCGGGGGGCTGGGTCTCCGGGGACGCCTGCGCAGGTCAAAGCCCTCGCCCTTTTCTGCAGGAGCAGCTGTCCCCCCCTTACACTGACAACTGACACTGTCCCGGACCCACAAAGGGAACCGGAGGTCCAGGGAGGTGGCTGGGCACCAGGCCCATGAGTGGGGGCTACGGGAGGGCCCCCAAGCTGCCTGCTCCCCACACAGGCCGGCAGCCACGAGCGCACAGCCTCTGAGCTCCCCCCACTTGCAACAGCCGCAATTCCTGGTCCCCAAGTGAGAAATGAGCGAGAACTCCAAGAGCTAAGGTGACCAGGGCCACCACAGCCCCGGGGTGGGAGTCCCCGGCTCCGCCGGAGACAACGCCAGGCAGGTGGACGTGGGACGAGGTGTCCGGAGCCCTGGGGGTGGACTGCCCCCCCCCACCCCCAGGTCAAAGGGCTGGCCTGTGGGGATGGGGGACGGGAGGCAGATCCGAGTGCGAGCCTGGTCTGCAGTCAGGAACCGCTCCCTCCAGGAGGAAGCTCCCAGGGCAGCAGCTGCATCTCTGACCCAGAAAGCTGACACCCAGGTTTGGGGAAATAAAAAAGATTTTTTTATTCATGAATTTATTTATTTGAGACGTCCTAAAATGGGTTGAGGAATCATGAATCAGTTTTATTACAAAAATGAAACTCTATGAAACCAGACATGGGTGCTCCTTCCGCTCCCCTGCGGCCCTCCCTGTGCCCGGTCTCGGGGGCGGGTGCTGCGAGGGGCAGGCAGACAGACAGGTGGACAGGAACGGCGCTGTGTTTGGGGACATGCTGGGAGCCGTGAAGGAAGCAGACGGAGGCAGTGTGACTGGGCAGCGACAGGGACGACACTGGCTTTCTTCCTCGACCTTCACCGAGGGCCTGAGACGGAGCACCCACTCCACGGAGGGCGCTCACAGGCCCTGCGGGTCAGAACGCTCAGCGGGGGCATCGGGCTGCGCCCCGTCCCCTGCCCATGGGGTGCCGGCAGAATTATCTCCTTACAGGGCAGTTCTGTCCCATGTCCCGGCCAAAGCCACTCCCAGCTTCCAGGGGCCCCGAATACCTTGGCTTGCGGTCCCCTCATCCAGCCTCAACTGGTAACCTTGGCCCCCTGGCTGACCTGAGATGGTTGCTAGGATACCTCTCTGACCTGTCTTACCACTGTGACCTGTCTTAGATCTGTGACCTGTTGCCACCCGACCCAAATGGTGCTGGGTTGGGACCTCTGCAGGGACTCCCCAGCAGGGTCAGGGGAGGGCTCCCCAAGATCTTGTCATATTCAAACTCAGACTTGGCTGTTGAGACAGAGCTGGCTCCATGGAGAACTGAGGAAGCCACCCCCAAAGGGACAGCAAGTGCCCCCAGGGCGGGGACAGCCAGGCTGGCTGGGGTGCAGGGCGGGGCGGCCGGGCAGGAAAAGGGCCCTCGGGTGGGTTGAAAACGCAGTCACAGCCATGAGGGCTT
Organism: Anoura caudifer; assembly: GCA_004027475.1. NCBI lineage: Eukaryota > Metazoa > Chordata > Mammalia > Chiroptera > Phyllostomidae > Anoura > Anoura caudifer. Next base: position 109,717 of record PVKU01002384.1, read on the forward strand.
GTAGGCACGAGAATGGCGGGACCCGATTTATGTTTTTTAAAGGTCAGGCTGTGATTTGGCATTTGAAATCGTATCTGAGAGGTGCCTTGAGAGCACAGGTGGGATTTAGACAGAGAGGGTGAGTCGGGTGCTTCAGGTACAGAAACCTGGGCACGTGGCCCAGGGACAGGAGACGTGGAGACCGGAGGCCGGAGCCCAGGCCCCAAAGAGGCCATGAGTGAGGGGACAGGGCAGGGGCAGGAAAGGGGGAGATGAGGGGACAGGGGACCCTCCACTGAGGGGACAGTGCAGAGGGGATCGGGGACCCTCCATGGAGGGGGCACACAGAGCGGGTAGAGGATCCCCCATGGGGGGGCAGGGCAGGGGTGCTAGGGGACCCCCCCATGATTGGGGTAGAGCAGGGATGCCAAGGAACGAGGGGCAGGTGACAGAAGATACTTCCCTATCCGTGGAGGTCCCCTGCCCCCTCCATGGCGGGTTCCCTGTCCTTCTGCCCCCCTTCCCTGCCCCTCCCAGGCTCCTTGCCCCCCTCTACCCTGACTCCCCCAGGGTCCCCCTGTCCTCCCACCCCACTCTCCCCCTCCCAGGGTCCCCCTGTCCCCCCGCTCTGCTCCTTCCCATGTTCTGTTCCCCGTGTCCTGTTTCCACTATGGAGGGTCCCCTGACCCCCTGCCTTTCCTTCTTCATAGAGTGTCTCCTGGCCCCTGCCTGGCCCCTCACTCACAGGCCTCTGAGGGGTGGCATCTCCGGTCTGCTGGCTTCATCTCTCCTGCCCCCTGGCCGTGTGTCCACTCCTTGTACCTGAAGCACACCTCACCCTCGTCACCTGAGCGATTTTCTTCCAGTGCGCCACACAGTTCTTTAAAACATGCAATACTGACACTCCAGTCAGGGGCACTGACCCTTCTCCCGTAGATTGTCCAAGTTAAGAAAAACAACAACCTGGTTTCAAACAGGAACCAACAGAACCCAAAGGTCTGCTGGCCACTTCAGAACTTAGGAAATGTACAGGTTAATCCATTAGGGTCATCTAAGGAAAGAAAAGTAAGAGAGAAAAAGGAGAAACGAGAAAGAAAAAAAGGAATAGAAAAAAATGGTGAGCCCTGGCTGGTGTAGCTCAGCGGATTGAGCGCGGTCCAGTGAACCAAAGGGTGGCCGGTTCGATTCCCAGTCAGGGCACATGCCTGGGTTGTGGGCCAGGCCCCCGGTGGGGGGCAACCACATGTTGATGTTTCTCTCTGTCTCTTAAAAAAAATGGCGCAGGCCTTGAAGAGAGACCGCGCCCCTGACTGAACGGTCAGCTTTCGCATGTTTTAAAGATTCTCGCAGCACCCAGGGTGGCGCGGCGCCCCCCGGATGGGAATCGCTGGTCTAAATCCTGCCCACTCTCAAGACACGTCTCACATGTCATTTCAAATGTCAGATGTCAGATCACCGAGGGGGCTCCAGGGGGCGGGGGTGGGGAGCAGAACGAGGGTGGGAGGGGCTCGGGGCGGGGAGCACCAGCCGCATCGTAGGCGTGCGCTCCTGCACCCCGCGAGCGCGCGATCTTATCACCCAACGTCAGCCCCAAAACTCCAATTAAGTTAGATAAAAGGCAGGGGCCTCTCAGAGCAATGAGATCATGGGGTGGAGCCCCCGTGAATGGACGGGCGCCCTTTTGAAGGACACCCCATCCTGGACTCGTTGGGGTCACTTTGTCGGTTCCGTAAATGTCTAACCACTGTTCTGTACACCTGAAAAGAACATTAAATTAAACATTACATTTTTAGAGAAATTACTAAAACTATCAAGATAAATGAAATAAAATTTAATGTATATAGATAAAAATATACCATATTTTGCCACGTATAATGTGCACCCATGTTTATGGCCCAAATTTGCAGGAAAAAAATCTTTCATTTTAATTTTTTAATTCAATTATTTTTATTTATATTTAGATACTTTTTTGTATTTTAAAGGAATTTTAGCATTTCTATTTGAATATATTATGGCTCAAGAAATTTTATGTCACAAATAATTACAAAACACAAGAACGGATACAAGGTATTCCAGGTACCACCCATGTATAATGCGCATCCTTATTTCGCCCTCAAAAATTTGGGCAGAAAAGTGCGTATTATACACGGCAAAATACGGTACCTCGGAGTGATCTTTGAAAACTGTAAATCGGATCCTGTCCTTCTCGTGCCTGAAAGCCTTGCTGGCTGCAGCCGCAGTCAGCGGGGCAGACGGACTCACTGCCAGGACGGACTCACGGAGCAGGGAGAGGAGGGGCCTGCCTCCTCCTCCCGGTGCCTCGGTCACTGTCCTGGCGGCATCTGGCCGTGGTGCAGGCACAACTTCCCTGGGAGTGTGCTAGGCAGTCACTTGGGCTGCTCAGTTCTGGTGTGGGAGCAGACACGCTCACACACAAATTTTTTTTAAGCCTTAATGGTTCTCATAGCATTTTCAACCCACCCGAGAAAACTGCATGCGCCCCCGGCCCCCACCCTCCCAGCCCTGGGGGCAGAAGGCCGGGATGGCGCCCCCCCCCACCCCCGAGCAGCCAGTGACCGTGCGTCTGGTCGGACGTCGGAACGGAACCGCAGCTGTCTGAGGCAGGAAACGGAGGCAGGGGCTAGGGTCAGCCGCACACCAGGGCACGGCACTGCTCACGACACGGTGGCGGGACCGCAGCTGCACGGCCCCTGCAGGCTCTCGTCCCAGGGCCCCAGGAATCGTCCACCATTGTTCCCTGGCCCCTGAGAACCCACGGACCCTCTGCGGAGCCCTTGAGCTCTCATGGCTGATGTCGGACTGCGGGTCCTGGACACCTCGGTCCTGGGAGGTGGCTCGTCTTGATCTGCTCTTGTGAAGAAGGCCAGGCCTGGGTGCCTTGGATGCTGCTCCAGACGTGTGAGCACCCAGCACGGGGCAGGTGGACCTGGCGACCCTGGGACAGGCCCTGAGCGGCCTCGGACGCAGCGCTGCCACCGAGTTCAAACCTGCGTCAGTCTGGGGAACACCTCTCACCCCTCCCTGGAGACTCACTGAGCTGCCACCTGATGCAACTCAGGTCCCGCCGGCGGCTCTCGCAGGGACCGAGCCTGACAGGCAGCCGGCAGCTGGGGCATGTGGAGGCGGATCTCCAGGGCCCTTGGGACACTTGCAGAGCTGCCCCAGGGCCCGGCACTGGCAGAAGCCAGCCTCGGTGCTTGCTTGGACCTCCCTGCGCTCGCTCGGGCCCAGCGGGGGCAGCCGTAAAGTGTGCATTGCTTTGTGCCCGAAGCAGGTGGCTCAGGGCCGGTCACAGGAAGCATCTGGCCTTTGCTGTCACCAAAGTCCCTCTCGAGAGGCCCCAGAACCAACGCAGCCAGTGGCCAGCTTCAGACATCAGAGCAGGGTCCAACAGCTTCACGAGCGGCGGCGTATCCAAAGGGCGGTCACGACAGGCACCAGGCTTTACTGAGGCAGATTCGGCTCCGTGTGGTCCTCACCTGCACAGCCCCCTCCTCGCACACTGTGGCCGGTGTGGGGCCTCACGTCAGCCAGCCTGGGGGTCCCCCCCACCCCCTCACACGAATGGGCCAATAGCCATGAAGACCCTGCTACAACAGGGGGACCCACGCAGCACCCACAAGGGACGTTCCTGGAACTTAGAGGGAGAACAGGAGAAACCAGTGAGATCTTAAACAAAGAGACAGTAAGCATGAAAAAGGACACAGAAGCCTTAAAAAATAACCAGTCAGCCCTGGCTGGCGTGGCTTGATTGGTTGGAGCATCGTCCCTTAGACCAAAAGTTCATGCGTTTGATTCCTGGTTGGGGTGCATGACTAGGTGGCTGCTTCAGACCCCGGCTGGGGTACCCGGGAGAGGCGACTGATCAGTGTTCCACTCTCACATCGATGTTCATCTTCCTCTCCCTCCCTCCCTCCCTCCCTCCCTTCCCTTCTCTCCAAATTCAATGAGCGTGTACTTGGGTGATGACAAAAAACAGAACCAGTCGGAAACGAAGAATCGGTATCTGGCATGAAGACTACGCTAGGAGGAGCAGCAGTGGGTGGGATGGAGCAGAGGGCTGACTCAGCAGTCTGGAAGACGTGCAGCCAATCGGAGCGGCCGCAGGAAAAACAGTTTCAAAACGAGGATAGTCAAGAGCCTTCGAGACAGCAGGACGCATAGCAACACCCGCATCATAGGGGTACCAGAGAGAGGAGAACAGGGCGTCAAGAACCTGATAAAAGAAACAATGACTGAAAACTTCTCTAGCCTGGTGGGAAAAGGGACACACAAGCCCAGGAAGCCCGGAGAGTCCCACGCAAGGTGAGCCCGAAAAGGCCCGCCCCGACGCGTCGTCCTTAAAACGGCAAAGGTTAAAGACAGGACTTCAACAGCAGTAGGAGAGCGTCAGATACCCACAAGGGAGCCCACATCAGGCTGTCAGCTGCTGTCCCCACAAAACATTTCGGGCCAGAAGAAACCGAGGCAAAACATTCAAAGTGAGAAGAAGCAAGGACTGGTGACCAGGACAGCTCTACCCGGTGAGGCCATCGTTTAAAATCGAAGGCACTCTGGCCGGTGGCTCGGCTGGCTGGAGCGTGGTCCCAGGGGCCGGGTTGTGAGCACAGACAGAATCAGCCACCCAGCGTGTAGATGGCTCAGACATCAAGTCAGTCTCTCTCTCCCCCACCTTCTTCCTATAATCAAGAAATTAAAATTAAAAAAATAATAATAAATTTGAAGAAACAAAGAGCTTTGCAGACCAGAAAAATCTACAGGAGTTCATTACCACAAAACCAGTAATACAAGAACTGTAAAGGCCTTTAAGAGAGGGAATAAAAAAGGAACACAGTTAAGTGAATACAATGGCGATAAACACATACGTACGAATAGTGACTTTAGATATAAATGGCTCAGATGCCCCATTCAAAGGCACGGCACCTGAATGGGCAAGAAAACAGGGATCACGTATATGCTGTCTACCAGAAACCCACCACAGAATGAAAGATGCACACGGACTAAAAGTAAAGGGATAAAAAAAGTATTTTATGCAAAACTGGGGTAGCAATAGCTCTATCTGACGAAATAGAATTTAAAACAAAGGGTACATTGAGAGGCAAAGGTGGACACTACGAAACGCTAAAGGGAACAGACCAACAAGGGGGTAGGGCCCTTGTAGACGTTCACGCCCCCGACACAGGCGCACCTGTGTGTGCAAAGCCGATCCCGGTGGGCGTAACGGAACAGAGAGACGGTCACACAGCCCCAGCAGGGGCGTTGAACGCCCCACTGACATCAGTGGGCGGGTCCTCCAGACAGAAAATCCACAACGAAACAACGGCCTTCAACGACACGCTCGGTCACACGGATGTGTGTCGGTCACACGGATGTCACTGAAATCTTCGGAGCCTCTCACCCTGAAGCACCTTCCTTTCAGGGGCGCGTGGAGCGTTTCCTGGGGGAGATCACATGTGAGGGCACAAAACAAGTCTCAGTAAAACCTAAGAAGACTGTAGTCATATCCAGTGTCTTCTCCGACCATAATGGCATGAAGGTAGAAATCAATCTGATGTGTTATGTAATTGTAGCGGTATTAACAATGTCATCCCCAATACAGTCAATAAAAAATGAAAAAAGAAAAACAATGGGAAGCCAAAAAGACGTTCTGGAGGTTCCTGGTGGTGACAGTCACACAACATCAGTGTCCTCGCGGCTCCTGAATTCACAGATGGTTATGTCCGCACATCTTATATGTTTTATCACAGTAAAGTTATTATGTACAGGATTTAAAGAGAAAAAACTGAAACACACACAGACATGAAGGGTAAACAACATGTTACTAAACAAAGACTTGGTTAACAATGGAGTTAAGAAAAAAATCAAAAGATACCTTGAAACAAATGAAAGCGAGAACACAACAACCCAAAATCCGTGGGACACAGTGAGAACAGTCCTAAGAGGAAAATTCATAGCTACAGGCCTAATTCAAGAAACGAAAAAAAATCTCAGATAAATAATCCAACTTTATACTTAAACCAGAAAAAGAACAACAAAGAAAGCCCAAAATGGGTAGAAGAAAGAAAATAATAAAGATCAGAGAAGAAATAAACAAAATAGAGTCTAAGAAACAAGACCAAAGGTCAACGAAACCAAAAGCTGGTTTTTTGAGAAGATAAACGAGATTCACAAACCTTTAACCAAACCCTGCAACGAAAAAGAAAGAGAGGACCCAAATAAATGAAATCAGAAATGAAAGAAAAGTAACAGCTGACTGGACAGAAATGCCGTGGATCGTAAGAAAACATCGCAAACAACTACATGCGAACAATCTGGACTAAATGGGTGAATTCCTAGAAATATACAGTCTTCCAAATTCAATCAGGGAGAAGCCGAAATCGGAACAGAACAAGTACAACTAACGAAATGGAAGTAGTCATCAAAAAATTCCCAACAAACAAAAGTCCTGGACTGGATGGCCTCACAGGTGAATTTTACCAAACATTCAAAAATTAAAATAACCCCCGACCTTCTCAAACTGTTCCAGAAGCTTCAAGGGGAGGAGTCTCAAGCTCACTTCCTGAGGCCGGCACTTTCCTCTTCCCAACACCAGGCAGACACTGCAAAGTAGGACACTGTGGGCCCACCTCCCTGATGAACACAGACGCCAAAACCCTCGGCAAAACGCCAGCAGACGGGACCCAGCAGCACATCAGAAAGGCCCCCACACCGCGGTCCAGAGGGACATATTCGGAGGATGCAAGGTTGGCACAACACCCGCAGATCAGTAAACAAGACGAACCACCCAAACAGAATGAGGATTAAGATCACATAATCACATCGCTAGAGGCAGAAGAAGCACTTGAAAAAAATCCAGCACCCATTTATGATGAAGACTCCCAGCGAAGCGGAGAGAGAGGGCACGTCCCTCAACATAGCAAAGCTACGTGTATGACAAACCCACCGCCAGCATCACACTCAACAGGCGAAAACCGCCAGCGCCCCCCTCAAGGTCGGGAATGAGACGGATGAGACGGGGACGGCTGCTTCCACCTCTCCTGTTCAGCACAGTGCGGACGTCCTGGCCACAGCAGTCAGACAGGAAGAAATAGAAAGCATCCCCAAAAGGTAAAGAAAAAGAAACAGTAAAACTGTATTGTATGCCAGGGGCATGATACTGTATCTAGCGAACCCCAAACAGTTCACCAAAAAGCTACTAGAACCGATACACGGATTTGGTGAAGTAGCAGGACACAGTCAGCATAAATGTCCAGAAATCAGCTACATTTCTATGCACCAATAATGACCTATCAGAAGGAAAACTAAGAAAACAATCTCATTTACAAAAAAAAAAACACCTAGGAATACATTTAGCAAAGGATGTAAAAGACCTGTACTCACAAAATTATAGAAAGAAACGGAAGAAAACACAGCTAAGTGGATGCGCAGAGAGTGACCGTGAACAGGGCAGATGAGCATCATTAAAATGTCCGCACCACCCAAAGCGATCTGCAGGCTCAGCCCAGTTCCTATCAAGATGCCGGTAGCGTACGTCACAAAATTAGAACAGATATTCCAGAAATTTCTATGGAACCACAAAGACCCAAATAGCCACAGCAATCTTGAGTTGGAAGAATCATACTGGCTGGTATCAAACTACATTTCAAGGTCACAGTAATCAAAACAGCACGGTACCGGCATTAAAACAGACACATGGATCAATGGAACAGAACACAGAGCCCAGAAGTAAACCCACGTAGTTATGATCAATTCACATTTGACAAAGGAGCCAAGGACATGCTGTGGGGTAAAGACTATCCAACAAACGGTGTTGAAAAATAGGGCAGGTGTGTGCAAAAAAATGGAACTACAGCACCTTCTTACACCATACAGGAGAACAAACTCAGAACAAATTAAAGACTTAAATATTAGACTCAAAACCATAAAAAATCCTAGAAGAAAGCATAGACGGTAAAATCTTAGGCATTTCTCACAGCAATGTTTGTTTGTTTTTTTATATCTCCTTGGGCAAGAGAAACAAAAAATAAACAAATGGAACCACAGCAAACTGAGAAGTTTTTGCACAGCAAAGGAAACCATCCACGAAATGAAAAGATGAGCCACCGAATGGGAGAACATATTTGCCAGTGATACATCTGATAAGGGGCTCCTAACCAAAATTTATAGAGAACTTACAAAGCTCAACACCAAAAAAAAAAGTCCAGTTGAAAAATCGCACAGTACCTGAACAGACACTTCTCCAAAGAGGGCACACAGATGGGCAGGAGGCCTATGAGAAGATGCTCAACGTCACTGTCAGAGGTGCAGATTACAGCCACAATGAGGCACCACCTCACACCTGTCAGAACGCCCACCATCAATCAATCAATCAGCAAACAGCAAGCGCTGGCGAGGATGTAAAGGAAGGGGACCCTCGTGCACTGCCGGTGGGAATGCAGACAGGTGCGGCCACCTGGAGAGCGGCACGCAGTTCCCTCAAAAAATGACAAGTGGATCTGCCTTGTGACCCAGCGATTCCATTTCTGGGAATAGATCCGAAGAAGCCGGAAACACTGATTTGAAGGAAGGACTACGCACACCCTGTTGTTCATCGCGGTGTCATTACAGTCACCAGCTCCGGACGCAGCCCAAGTGACGTGCCCGTCGGTGGGTGACAGGGTAAGGAAGCTCATGCACATTTACTCAGCGGAACACGGCCCCCAGTACAGAGGAGGTGGTGAGGGTGGACCTGGTGAGTGCAGTGCAAAGTGAAGTCAGTCAGAGAAAGACCAGCACCGTAGGATCTCACCTACATGTGGAATCTAATGAACAAAATAAACTATCGCCCAAAATGGAAATAGACCAGACACAGAGAACAGACTGACAGCTGTCGGGGGCGGGGAGGGGGGTTGGGGGCTGGGAGAAAAGGGGAAGGGATGAAGCAAATTAAAAAAACCTCGTAGGCACAGACAAGAGTCCAGTGATTCTCAGAGGGAAGGGGCGGGAGGTGGCAGGAGACCTGACCTGGGGGGTGAACGCACTGTGCATCCCACGGAGGACGTGCTATGGAACCAACACCTGAAACATCTTATTCACTGATGGACCTTGAAGACATGGCGCTGAGTGAAAGAGGCCAGTGACAAGAGGCCAGATGCTGTGTGACTCCACCCGTGTGCCGTCCCCGGAGCCCCCGGAGTCGCAGAGACCGAAGGTGTGATGGTGCGGGGTGGGGGGGTCCCAGGGGTGGGGGTGTTCAGTGGGGACAGTCTCAGATGGAGGAGATGGGGACAGGGATGGGGACAGCAGTTGGTGACGCTGCACAACAGTATGAATGTACTTAACACCACTGAACCGCGCATCGAAAAATGGTAAAAGTGGTGAATGTCGTGTGTATGCAGCTGAGACGAAACTGTCGGAGGAGAAGGCGGGTCTCACAAGCAGAGCCGTGGTGGGCGGTGCCAGGCTCCCCGGTCTCCTGCTCCCAGGACACGCAGAGCAGGGAGGAGCCGGGGGCAGAGGTCCGCTGGGCAGCCTTGGACCAGCCTCGGTCCCCTGCTGTCCACCCCACAGGCCTGCGAGGAGGAGGAGCAAGGTGGCCGTGGGTGCGGAGCCACCCCACGGGTGCAGGCGCGGAGAATAGCGCGCCCCGGCCAGCCTCGGCCATGTCACGCATCAGAGGACGGCCAGCGGAGCAGGTCCGCCCGGTGCACAGCCACCGGCGGGTGACGGGTGGGACCCTGCGTGGTGACTCCACCGGCCAGCAGCGCCACGCAGCCACCCCCGGAGGAGCCAGCTGAGAAGAGCCGAACGGCCTGAAGTGGTAACCTGTGTTACGTGTTTCCATTACAAAACGTTTTGACCCCGAATACTTAATTCCATGTGATAACTGAGCTATCAAAAGACAACTGTGGAACTTTCCAAAGCGCTGAGTCACAGGGCCGTGCTGGGGGCGTGTCCGCCACGGGACACGCACTAGGGCAGGTGGCATCCTCGTCCAAGGCTGCCCGTGTCTCCCTGTGACGGTTACGTCATCTGAAGACGAGACCAAAGCTCTGAACTGAAGGCCTGGAGCTCAGCGAAGGAACACCCGTCCCGCGGCCACACACAGACACACACGTTCACACACACCCGTCGCATCACTCCCACACACCGCCATTCCGTTCGTGGTCACACACACTCATCCATTCCCTCTCATTCACTCTCACACACACACACACTCACACACACTCACACTCACACACACACACACCTGTTGTGAGGGGCTGGGGACGCCGTCACCACTGCACCTGGCGTGTCTGCTCCGGGGCTTGTCCCAGGGTGTCCGCCCGCTCACCCCTCCAGGCTGGGACAGCGTCACCGTCTCCTACGTGTGAGACGTCATCAGCAGTGTCCTTGGTCTCCTGGAGCCGCCTCCGGCAGTGGCCTGTCCGCTTGAGCACAGACTGTCGGGCCAGTCTGTGGACGGTGAGCCACGGGACAGCCGCGGAGGAACGAAAAGGGAGGGGAACCGGGAGGCAGCCGGGAGGCCCACGTGGCACAGGGCCGCGGGGAGAGCTGAGGGAGCGCTGAGCTCTGCCACCCCGCAGGCCCCAGCCCCGCCGTCCGCAGGGCTTCCCTTCCCCCTTTCCGCCCCCGCTGTCCTGCGAGGTGCACCTTCGTGAGAACGGAGGAGCACGCCAGAGCCCGAGAGACCCCGCCACTGGCGGACGGGGCAGCGAGGCGGCCTGGCTCCGTCCTCGGGGACGTGCCCACCCGTGTGAGGCTGCCCTGGGACCCCCTCCGATCCCCTTTCCTCCCCTTTCCTGTGCGTGTCCTCGGACAGGTCAGAGCTGGGAAACTCGGGGCCGGGCCGGGCCAGGCCAGGGGCCACGCTGCAGGCCCCTGAGACATCAGCTGCGACCACGTGTGACAAACGCCACGGAACCGGGGGCTCTGGAGCGAGCCGGAGGCTGTCCCCCCACGCGGAGCCCCTTCCTCTGCGGCAGAGTTTAGGCAGACAGAGCGCCTTGGCTCCGGGCCGTACTGCGGGCGTGGCCGGCGGCGTCTGTCAGGGCTGCCTCGCCTGCGGGGAGCAGACCCCAGCGGCAGCGCACACGCGCTGAACGAGCAGGGAGGCGCGACGGGGCGCGGGTTATTACGCAATCGCTCCTGCCTGGAAGCAATTTCAGGCCCCAACGTCGGAGGGCTCATCATCATCATATACCCAGCTCTATTTTTCTTTCCTGTGCTATAAAAAATCACGTCTAAATCTCCTGAAACCATCACAGCTGAATCAGAAAGCGAACTGGGCCATCAACTTCGACAGTTTAAAGAACCAGCGGCCGAGCAGGAGGGGGGGCTCCTCCCCTTAGACCCCGGCTCTGCTCCCGGGAGGCGGCGATGAGCGTCCTATTTCGGCGCAGCTGCTAAAGCCCAGCGCACGGAAGGGAGCAGCGGCGACAAAGGCCCGCGGGGGCCCGGCAGCGGGGGCCTGGCTCTCCAGGGGCGCTGCCGCCAGCCACTGGCTGCCAGAAGCCACCGCCGGCCACCGGCTCTGTGGCTCGGCCAGGCTCTTCACGCGGGAAGGGTGCGTGAAGCTCCCGCTGCGTGCCACGGGCTCAGCAACAACAGGGGCGCCCGAGGGGCCCGCGCAGGGGCAGCCGCACAGTGCGGCTCAGGGCCCCGGGAGGGCGGGTGCAAGTGGCGGAAGCGCCTTCACGGCCCCGGCACCGCAGACCCCTTGCCCTCCGCCCCTCCCTCCGGCCTCCGGGTGCGGTGTGGGCGGTCACCAGCCCCCCAGATCCTGGGTGCCCGGCTGCGGGCTAGGACTCGCCCCTCCGTCCTGGCCACCCCTCCACATACAAACACACCGCGCTGCAGGTCGGCACCAGGCAGCTGCCGCATGGACCCTGGGGCTTCGCCTGGTTGACACAGCGATACCAGAGCCCACGGTGATGGAGGACATGGCGATGCCACGCTCCACCCACGACGAGGCCACGGCCGGGCCCAACGTGGCCTTCAGTGTGAACCCCCAAAGCGAGGCCGCAAACATGTCTCTCCTGTTCACGGGGCTGCTGGGTGAGCGGCTGTAAGCTGGGCTCCGGCAGCTGCGTTGCTGGGGCTCCAGTGGGGTCCCGCGTCCACGCCGTGTGGGCGTGTGGGTGGCACCGCCCTCCCCTAACACAGAGCGTGCGTGACAAAGGGACAGTGGCGGTGGCTGCAGTGTCCTCACAGGGTGCCCACTGTGCCCACGAGAGGCCTGACAGGCAGTGCAGGCCCCTGCGGCCCCCTGAGGCCCCCCCGGCAGCCCTGCCCCCACAGCCCATTCAGGGAAGCTAACGATGGCCCCGGGCCGGCCGGAGGCAGGTGCTCGTTACCGTGGACGGAGGCCGGGCCCGCTGGGGGACTCATTAGCGGGCAGAGAGCAGCGATGCTGGACAAATGCGCTCACAGTCGAGCCGCCATGCAGAGAAGCGCCTCCGCGCCCGGCCTCCAATCCGCACTTTGAAAGGCTGCTCCAAGCAGGGCAGGGCTGGGGCAGACAGAGGACGCGGGGGAGGCAGCAGGGGTGGTCGGGTGAGGAAGAGGATGGCTGGCTCCCCAGGAATGGGGCGCAGAGTGACGGCGGCCCTGGGCTCCTCCCACGACGCACCCTGAGGTCGGGGACCCGAAGGGGCTCTGGTCAGGGGTGAAGGCTCCGTCCCTCACGCGTTCACGGGAGGGACCCAAGGACCTGGGGTCAGCAACGCCCAGCGGTGAACGGACGTGGGGTCTGGGGCTCGCCGTGGAGGGCCGGCACCCGCCCTTCGCCTGGAGCCTACACGCATGGTGCGAACGCACACCCTCATCCCGTGGCCGTCGGGTCTGCCGGGCGCTCGGGCAGCGCAGTCGACGGGAACCAGGCACTCGCTCCCCCAGAGGAGACGGAGACTCACGTCCCCGCAGACAGACGCCCGCACACGGACGGCACAGCGGCTTCGCTCCTGGTCGCGGCCGAGGACAGAGCTCAGCAGCCTGCCCACGCTCCGGCCCCGGAAGGTCGGCAGAGTCCCCTGGCTGCGGCCTCCCCCGAGGCAGGGGCTGGTGGCCTCCGAGCACCGGCTGACCAGGACACAGGCGCCCCGCAGTGAGCACGGGTGGGGGGGCGACTGAAGCTCGGAGACTCAGGGCTTGTCCACGACACCACAGCTCTCGAACCCGCGCCCGCAATTCAAACCTGGCTTTTAAAATAGCACCGGGAACCGTCACAGGCCCAGGCCCTGCCCTGCGGGCAGATGGCGGGTCCCTTGCTCGGCTCCTCCGGATGCTGCTGGCCCAGAACTGCTGAGACTCGGCTCCACGCCTCCACTCGGGCAGGAGACGCCCCTGGCGCAGCCTCCGCTCTCCTGGTACTTGGCCTTGAGGGCTCCCCACGACGGCCTGTTACTGCAGGGCGCCAAGGCGTCCCGTGTTCTCTGAACCAAGCAGCCCCACGCCAGGCCCCACCCTGCGGGCACCTCGCAAGCATTCACACCACGCCAGGCCCCAAGTCGGGAGGGGAAGAGCGGCCGTTCGGACAGCCAGGGAGGCAGGCACCCCAGCCTGGGGGGAGAGGTGGGCCTCGGGGCAAAGGGCACGGCCCTCACCAGGCTGTGTGACTGCCACAGGGGGGAGCCGCCCAGGGGTGGGCTGCAGAACCGGGAGCGACTGGCAACCTGCCCTGCCGGGGAGTTGACAGGTCTCTCGGCCCCGTCCAGTGGCCCACAGACCGTCCCCACCCGCGGGCCCAGCCAGCGCCTCACACTCGTTGGGCTGGAAACCGCCCCCCACCACACGCAGCAGCAGCCCCCCCAGTAAGCACTCCTGTCTCCTGTCCCCATCCTGCTCAGGACGCCACGTCCACCGAGTCACGACAGAAACCCTGCTCCTCGGTCATGCAGGCTCACCGCTGCTAGTGGCAAGTTTGTGCCGTCCCCCAGGTGTCCTGTGGCCCCGGTTAACTGCCTCCTGCCTCGCTCCATCCCCCCCCACGCAGGGTCACAGGCAGGGCAGCGGACAGAGCTGAGGCACCAGTGGCCATGGCCCCCCTACAGGCCACCCTCCTCCCCTCCCCTCCCCTCCCCCAGAGCCCCCACTCCACTCCACAATCTGTCACCCCAAAAAGAGGAAACGAACCCCAGTTGTGCCACAAACACTCAGTCACCCCAGCCAGCTCCGGCCACTAGGAATTTGTCGCATTTCAGAAGGAAGCCTGTCTTGAAGGAAGAGCCAAGCCCACCAGCCAGCCGGGGGTGATGAGCCCCTCTCCTCGGGGGGCAGGACCCAGGGAACCCACCGCGGATGCAGCGGCAGCGGCCACTCAGACCACAAGCACAGTGCTCGCTGCCCACAGCCTGCCCCCAAAAAGACGGATGGACCCACAGGACAAGCGACGGGCGAGAGGCCCCGTGATCAGTGTTTTAGGGTCACTGAGGGGTGGGGGCAGGCACAGCGACGAGGGGTCTCAACAGGTGAGAGCACCGGTGCCTGCAGGTGACGAGGGGCTGCGTCGCCAATGCCAGCGGCATCCTGGGAGGGGACAGAGCACAGAGGGCACCGTGGCAGGGGGCTTGCCGAGGCCAGTGGGAGATGCCGGGTCAGCAACACGGGCAGGGCCCAGGCTCCAGGGCCCGAGCGAGGGCGGCCGCGGCCCGGGACGCGTGGGCTCCCCGAGCTCCTCCGTCTGGGCCGGGACGGAGAAAGGGGCCAGAGTTCCGGAAAGGACAAGCCAGGAGCCCCTGCAGTGCGACGGCCTCGCTGTTTATTTCAGTTTCAATCTCAAGAGAAAGATGAGTTAACATGAGGGAGACAGATTTTTTTATGTGAAACAAACCCCCACCATCCTTAACACAGAGAAGGGAGAGCAGAGGCGGGCTCCCTGGTTCCCGCGGCAGCGACCGGAGGCCGACGGCTCCCTGCTCAGCGAGGCCCAGCTGGGGGTCAGCGGCGCCGCAGCCCAGCGCCAGCGTTCTTCCCGCCGAGAGTGCAGGGTCTGAGCAGCCATGCGGGCCCCCGGGCGCCAGGTGGGGTCAGAGCAGGATGTGGTACTTCAGCGCCCGGGGCACCCGGTTGATCACAAGCCTCCCGTCGTAGCTCAGGGAAGCGAAGAGCCAGGGGTCGGCCGAGGACCAGTCCACAGCGTACACGCTGTCCTCATGTTCCTCATATGTGGCGATGGCACCATCCTGCGGGGGCTCCTGGCTCCTGCAAGGACCGGAGACGGGCGTGAGCAAGGCAGGGGCCTCCGGCTTCTCGCCTGCGCGACAGGGAGACGTGCAGGGACCTCAGCGGGGCCGTCCATCGTCAGGGACGTCCGGGGGCTGCAGGAGAGGCAGGAACCCCAGGCTCCGCCCCACGGCGCCTGCTTCCTCTGGGCTGGGACAGCGGTACTGCTGGTGACCTGTGAGAGGCCCCCGGGTTTGGGGGCTGACACGACGTCCACAGGGGACCGAAAGGATGACAGAGAATGACGAGAAGATCCTGCCTGTGACGTCTGAGCAGAAGGGACCCTGGGCCCGGCTGGTACAGCCCCTCACTGAGCAGAGGGGCTGGGCAGGAGCGAGCCTGCCGGCCCTGGGCTGGGCGCTGCCCTGCGTGGCCTGCCTTCGCAGCCATCCCGCTCCGGGGCACATGAGCAACTGGTCCCACTGCACCTGCGAGTGCGTGTGTGGAGGGTGGGCCTCGCCTCCCTGCTCCCCGTGCCCAGGGCCAGCCCCTGAGACCCGGCCCCTGTGCCGGCACCGCCTGTCAGCCCGGCACGGGCTTCTTTGGCACTTTTCTTCTCTTCCTGCCAAAACTGTACCGAATGTCCACAAGTGCCTGGTGCTCACGGATGCTCTGCGGGAAGCCACACCGCCCTTGCATCCTACCCTGGACTCAGCATGCCCGGGCCTGGCCTCCCGGGAGGGGGACCTGCCCGTGGCCACCTGGTGCTTCACGGCAGACCCAGGGAAAGTCCTCGCAGGTTTTCTACCCTGTGGATTTCGTTAGATGTCAGCAGACCACGGGAACAGGACTGCAGGACATCGTGGGGACGCCGGGTGCTGTGCCATCGCTCCTGGATGGACTGCAGGCCACCAGCGCCCCTTCCTTCCTGACGCGCGTGTTTCCTCAGCTCCCGCATGGACGGCAGGGTGCCCGTGACTCCCACAGGTGCCTGTGGGGCTGGCAGCTTCTCCTGACAGACCCGGGACCCAGACACTGCTTGGCCACGAGCGGGCGGAGGGCTGGTGGGAGCTCCAGGCACAGCTGCACAGGAGCGATCAGCAGGTGGAAACCGCGGTGACCACGCCCCTGTCCCGCATCTCCAAGTGAGGAGACAGCCAGCACGGTCGAGAGACAGACCAGTGGGCAGGTCAGCCGTGGCCAAGGCCCCAGCAGCAGAGCTGCCTCCTCGGAGCGGCTCCCGGCCGAGCTCCGGCCGGTGCGGAGGAGCCTGGACAACTGACAGTGTGAGCGACAAGCCCCTCGGGGTCCACAGGCTCAGACTTGGTCCCCGGAGGCTTTTCTCCCAGAGCCTTCCCCCTCTGGGCCGAGGGGCGAGACCTGTGTTCGCATCTGAATCCCCGGCTTACGACCAGGTGCGACTGCCACAGGGAAGGAACCCAATCCAGAGGCAAGAGGGTCCCCTTTCACCCGCGCACGGCTGACAGGGGGCACGGCCTCCGCTTCCCCCTCCCACTCGGAGGCCCCAGCCCCCCAAGAGCCGGCCACTCCACCCAAACCAGCGGCACCGGCAGGGGCCTGGACCCCAGGACCCGTGTGTCTCGGGCGGGCCCCGACCTGGAGACGGCCCTGCGTGGGCGCACTCGGGGCTGAGCAGCAGCGCGCAGCAGGAGTCCGGGAAACACGGCGCAGCGCGGTGGGGCGGCCGTGGCAGCGCGCGCCAAGGGCCACGCCCGGCACAGGGCCTTGGGACGAAGGGCGCAGGGAACCTGGCCCGGCAGTCCCCACTGCCCCCCACTCCCCTGCGAGGCTACCAGGCCACACTCTGAACCGCAGGCCGCAGTGAGGAAGGGCACGGATGCTGAGCTCTCGCAGGGGCCGTCGGGACGGCCCTCACTGTGACCTCAGTTCCCGTCCTCACTGAGGTCACAGTCAAAGAGCAGCGACGGTTTCAAAACCTCACGTAAGAAAAGACGACACGGACGTGGCTGAGTGTTTGCGTCCACACCGGAACGCGCTCACCGGCCGGCACCAGCTCTGCGCCCCGTCCCAGGTGCTGACGACCTGCCGAACCGCGGCCCCCAGGGCCCACAGGAAGGCTCCGTCCCCAGCCGGACGCTTCTGACTCGAGCTGGGACCCAGAGACGCCCGCGGGAGAGGCAGCCCCCACCCCGCCCAGAGCGCTCACCTGTCCTCCGGACGGCGCTCCTCCTGGTCACTCAGGTCGTCATCATCCACCAGGTGGCCGAAGGGCTCGGACGAGATGGACGCCATGTTGGAGAGGAGGACCCGGCTGTCGCTGCTGCCCGTGAGGACCAGCTGGTCGTGGGAGTGGTTGTAGCGGACGTTCCACACCCTGGAGGCAAGGGGGCGGTGGGCACGGGCTGGGACCTTCCTGCCGGGGAGCAGGGGGCGCCGGGCAGCCGCCCCGTCGCCCGGTGGACCTGGGCAGCGTCTCGCCGAGGGGCAGGCTTGTCGCAGGCTCTTCTGAAACTGCTGCCTAAACCCCAGCGACGCACACGGGGCCCAGCGGGGGCAGGAGCCGCAGGGGCGGCAGACGGGCGCCCTGCAGTCCCGAAGCCACACCGCGGGGCGCGGGGCATGGCCCTGGCAGGGTGAGCTCCCCGACACACATCTGGGCAGCTGCCGGTCCACCGGGCGGTGGAGCATGCCCACAGCCCGCACACCGCGGCCATTATGGCCACTTACTGAGTTCGTTAAAACTGTGCATGCGTCCTGGGCCTTTTAATTTTCTGGTTGTAGAAATAACGTAGCTTCTGGCAAATAATTGAAAGAACCGGGAGGCAGAGACCAGAGAGTCAGCTCTCTGGGGACCTGTCCCTTGGCCTAAGTGAGGGCTCCTCAGAGCAGCTGGGCCGCACCCTGCTAGATGCCTCCTGGGCGCGCACACGCAGGCAGGCACACACCTGGCCTGAATGAGTTCCTTCACGTGCACACGCAGGCCCACGCAGGCCCACATAGGCAGGTACACGCCTGGCCTGAATGAGTTCCTGCACGTGCACACGCAGGCCCACACAGGCACGCACACGCCTGGCCTGAATGAGTTCCTGCACGTGCACACGCAGGCCCACACACCTGGCCTGAATGAGTTCCCGCGCGTGTACACGCAGGCCCACACAGGTACGCACACGCCTGGCCTGAATGAGTTCCCGCGCGTGCACACGCAGGCCCACACAGGCATGCACACGCCTGGCCTGAATGAGTTCCCGCGCGTGCACACGCAGGCCCACAGAGGCACGCACACGCTTCGCCTGCATGAGATCTGCGGCTGCTGCGTGCTGCCCTGCACCTGCACCTCCCGGCCTCGCCCTGCGCTGCACGCTCCAGCAGCCTGGCAGAGGGAGGGCGGGCCGGGGCACACACGTGCTGTGCACGCTGCTCCCCCGCCCGACCCAGGGCCCCGGCCCTCCATGTGGCCCCCCCCAGACGGGCGCATGAGGGTTCCCAGCGCCCCTGAGCATCTGGGCTCACTCTTGCTGCGCACTTGAACTGTGCCACTTCCAGAAAATGCGAGAGCTCCTGTTTCTCTTCCTCTCCTGCGCTGACGAGACAGCAACACGTGGCCTTGCAGTTGGTGCCTCCTTAGAAAACCCAGAACCGGGTCGACTGACTTGCGGCAGCAACAACTAGGCTGGCCTGCGGCTCTCCCGGTGGCGAGGCGATCGGTAAACCCCCCGCGACCCCGCCCCCGGCCGGCACGCCGACCCCACTACCAGTGGGAGTGCTCCTCCAGGGTCTTCACGGGCTCAGCCACGCTGCGGGTGTCCCAGAACTTCACCTTGCAGTCGTCGCCGCAGCTGGCCAGGTAGTACTGCTTGTTGGGGTTGAAGTCCAGGTCCCGCACCAGCTGCCCGTGGGCGTTCTCGATGCAGTAGATCTGGCTGCGGGCGGGGGGCACACGGTGGGGGTCAGGTGGGGGCAGCCGTGACTCCCAGGCCCGCGGCGTGCTGGCCCCGCCTGGGGTCCCAGCGAGCCCGGCGCCCACGCCGCTGCCTCCCACCCTGGGGACGCCGGCTGCGGTTTCTCCAGCCGCAAGGGTGGAGGTGAGCGGGCTGCGGCTGTCAGGACGCGATGCGGCGCCCTGGGACCGAGGGCGGCCGGGGGCCCGCAGAGCCCTGCAGGAGTGGAGACAGGCTGGGGTAGCACACTGCAGCTGCGCCTGGAAGGGCGCCGTGAGGAAGGGGTCGAGAGAGGGCGGGGCGGTGCGGGAGGCAGAAGGCCCTGCTGTGGGCATCGGGGGCCAGGCAGGGACGGGCAGGGCAGAGAGGCCGCAGCAGACCCGAGGTCAGCGCTTGCCCCCCGCTGCGAGGTGGGGGGCGCCCTGGCCGGAATCCGGTGCGGCCCGCCTGCTCTGCGCCCAGAGCCGCAGGTGCATACACGCCTGACACCGCGGCGCCCGCCGCTCCAGGCCGCTCCCCGCAAGCTCTGAAACCAGAAGGTTCCTGTCTGAGCCTCTGATGTCACAACCCCGAGCGGCGGGGCGGCGGCCGGGATCGAAGGCCCGTGCCACTTCAGCACGAAGCGAGGGCCCCGGCTGGGCCCCCGCACGCAGGGGTGACCTGAACTTCCGGCACAGAGCACAGCACACAGCACACACCGAGGCCCCAGCTCGGTAAGGACCAAAGCGGCGTGAGGAAGGACCAGTCGGCGCCAGGGGCCACGTGTCTGCTCAGCTGCTCATCGCCCTGGAAGGCTGACGCGGCAGAGGCGGCAACTGCAGGATGCTGCCCCCCAAGCCACATCTGTCAGGTCTGCGGGGTCTGGACAACCCCTCTCCGGGCTCCTGCCCCCACACACGGAGCATCTGCACCTCCGTCAGAGAAGGACAACGACCACATGGGAGGCGACGCCATGGGCGGGGGCGGGTGTGCGGGGCTCCCAGCCCGGGCCAGCACAGGTGTGCGCAGGCTGCACGCTGGCTGAGTGTGCAGAGGGGCCAAGGAACTCAATTTGAAGAGGTGCCCCCCCGAAGGTGGCAGGAGCGGTTTCGGGGCTCGTCTCTGCAGCTCGTGATAGCTGATGTGCACGGGTGACGTGCTGCACCTCCTGAGGTGGCAGGGCTCCGTCGCCATGACAACAGCCGCTCTGCCACCTGTCAAGCCACACCTGGGACAGAAAACTGCTCCTGCTTGTCCTGTGAGAAGGGCTGGCTGCTGCACATCATGACAAAATGACCCACCCCGATCGCCCATCGGGCACAGAAACGGTCGCAGACCACGCCATACCACGCAACCAGGGGACCACCGTGTCAGCTGCGGTCTCCGCTCACAGAGACCCGAGTGGGTGGCAACACCGAGGCCCGATGTCCCACCTCTGCGAATGCCCAGTGCTGGTGGGGGGCCCTCATGGAGCCCCGAAGAGCCGGCCAAGCACCAGCAGGCCGTGGCCACGGCAGCTCACCGCGGGGGCGGGGGCGGGGGTGGGGAGGACCAACACAAGAGGGGGACAGATGAGCCACGTGCCCCAAACAGGCCTGGCTCAGAGGGCCCGCTGGGTGACGGGGGCAGGGCGAGGACGAGGCCCCAGGCGTGTCCCTGGCCCGTGCCCACCACTGACCTCATGCTCCGCGTGTCCCAGCCCCGCACGGCCGTGTCGTTCGCTGTGGCCACCTGGGTGCAGTTGTGATGTGGGCTCCACCGGCCTGAGGTGAACTTCAGCTGCCCCTTCCCTTCCAGTGAGGCTGAGCTGGCCAGCTGCCAGAGGAGGGAGACAGGAAGGAGGCGTGACCCCTCCCGGAAGCTGGAGGCCCCTCCCAGAAGCTGGAGGGCACCCTGAGCCTCAGGACGGCAGAGAGCATCAGCACTGAAGACAGGAAGCTCGGTCTTTGTTTCCTAACCTTAAAAGGCGGGAGGGTTTGGACCTTTTCGGGGGGAAAATATAAAACTGGGCACAGCGAAAAACAGCGAGCAGGATCAGCAGACCCACCATTACACAGGGCTTGCGAGGGTGCGGAGAGAGAACCGGCTTGGACCTGGAGAAACAGCACGAACAGCAGACACCTGGCTGCCCCGGGGACGGACGACGGACGGACACAAAGCCAGTGCCCCGCACGCGGGGGCAGGCCCGCCGCAGAGAACGGCAGCTGGGGCCTGATCACGTGTGTGTCCTGCAGGCGTGCCCCTCCCCCTCCCCCTCCCCCTGCGCCTTCAGGGCGCCCAAACTGTCCCACAGACGTGACCTGAACCTCAGCGGCAACGACAACCACCTCGCAAGACACCCGCTGGGGCTGTCTTTGGACAGAAACCCCCACCTCTTAGACGCTGGGGGGGCCAGGGTGGAGCCTGGGGAAGGGCTCCCCCCATCCCATTCCCCACCCATCCGCCTGGGGTTTTATGCAAATGTGCCGCACTGACTACACCATCACTACACGATTTGGGGTTAAAACCCGGTCCCCACAGTGACTTCTGAAGGCGGGGTGAGCGTGCGGGCCGGTGTCTCCGCGCTCTCTGCCACGGGTACCTGCTGGGCGCACGGCCACTGCCGCTGCCCCATCTGAAGACCAGCCTTGCTCTCAGAACGCTCAGAGGGGGGGCCCGGAGACGGGCCCCCGGAGGTCTGGCCAGAGGCCCGGGGGGAGGCTGAATCTGCCGTGGGGGCAGCGCACACCCATCTGTCACTCCTGGATGCCGCAGCCCCCCCCCCCCCCGCAGCCCCCAGCAACGTGCCCGCGCTGCTCAGACGCTGCCCTGACCCCCGGGAGACCAGCGGCCACACGCCCCCCGTCCCTGGTGTCCCATTCGCCTCAGCCACAGGCCCACGCCTGTGCCGGCCGACCCCAGCCGGCCCCAGGGAAGGCCCGCTGAAGGCACCGCCTCTCCACCACAGACCTGCAGCTGGGGAACGGTGCAGCAGAAAGCAGGGGTAGCCCCTGGGTCCCAGCTCAGCCACAGGGCCCACGGCCTGGGACAGGGCAGCCACCCCGCCCCACGCCAGGCTGGGCGGCTGTTTTCGCTACAGATCCTTAGTTTTTGAGTGCATTCTCTACTTTCTGCTGCCAAAGAGAAACCTTCTGAGAGCTTGGGAAGTACTGCTCACCAACGTCTAGTCCGTTCTGCGTCTGAGGACTTATCTCCCAGCTCTCACCGGAAGACTAGGAAAACGGGCCGTCTCCAGCGCACCCCAAACCGTGAGGCAGGTGCGGCGATGCCACCATCAACAACCGGTCCTGTCCTCGCTCCAGAATTGTGGCCGTGTTTGGTGAGGCCCTGAAGCACCCGTGGACCTGGCGGCTCTCCCAGGGGCCCGTGACGCAGACGCTGCTCACCCTGGGGGCTCACTCCCGGGGTCTCCACTCTCTTCGTAAGCCCCAGGCGAGAACCCGTCTTCACGGGGCTCTCACAGGTTTCCCGGGAGCCGGCCTCACGGAGCGTGGTGAACTGTCTCACGTACTGGATTTTGCTCCAGATCACGCTTGGCTGTGACCAAAAATCAAACTGCCCTCGCAGAAAAAAATGTCTGTCACCCACCATTCGAGACCTTCAAGCATGGGCCCACAGGTTCCGGGCTGAGGCCGGGGCACTCGGCCCTGCCTCCATGGGGGCGGGCTGGCACCAGGCCAGACCTGCCACTCAAACCACCCGGCTGTCAGGAGCCCCGGGCTTCCGAGCCTTCTCTTCTCATCTGTCACAGGAGACAGAGCACATGACCCCGAGACCTGTGTGTCTTTAAAGGGACAGGTCCAAAATCGGTGAGGAGCGATGGTGCATCAGACACGGTGAGCCTGCCATCACCGCTGAGCGAGGCACGCGGCCGTCGTCGGGGACCCCAGGAGACCCCGTCACTGTCCTCGTCAGCACTGGCCACTGGCACCGGCTGAGTGGCGACTCCAACGGGACCTGAGCCACACCACACGGGCACGCGGAGTGGCAGGAGCTCCCTCCCGAGTCCGACGGCAGGAGGGCTGCGTGTTTTCGGAGACTCCAGGCGCCGTGCTGCGGGAAGGAGGCCGGCAGTGGCCCTGCGAGGTCCTGCCGACGCCCCCTCTGGTGCAGGTGCTGACTGGGGGGCCGGCGGTGCACAAGGGGGCTGGAGGCAGAAGGCAAATCTCCGTACCTCCCCCTCAGTTCCGCTGGGAACCTCAAACTGCTCTGAAAATTAAAGTCTATTAAAGAAATTCTTTTTTTTAGATTTTATTATTTATTTTTAGAGAGAGGAAAGGAGAGAGAGAAACACCAGTGTGTGGCTGCCTCACACATACCCCCTACTGGGGACCTGGCCAGCAGCCCAGGCATGTGTCTCAACTGGGAATCGAACCGGCGACCCTTTGGCTTGCAGGCCGGTGCTCAGTCTACTGAGCCATGTCAGCCAGGGCTATTTACAAAATTCTGAAGTTCTGCTCTGCAGGAGACCCTGTCAAGAGGATGAAAAGGAGCAAAAAGAAGAGCGCGGCTGCCTCTTCACCCAGGAACCAAGACACAGGTGACGGGGACGTCCCTCAGCGAGGCTCCCTGCTCAGGGCCACAAGACCGCTCCACCCACGCCCGCCAGTCCAGCTGCACCGCCTGCAAGGGAGGCTGGCGGTGGGGTCCAACCCGCCAGGCTTTGGACTTGAAGTTCTCGACGGTGAGCCCAGAGAGCGAGTGACACAAGCCTCTAACCTTCCTTCCCTGAGCCTCGTCTCAAGGACAGGAAGCCGGAGTCAGGGCGTGGTGGCCAAAGGTCTTCAAAGCACAGGGTGCCCTTGGAGCCCGTTCTCGTCCTTCAGAGAGGCGCCGCCGCACGCAGGCGACACGCTGGCCTCCTCTTCGGAGGCTCCCACACCGACGTGCGGGCCAGGGAGAGGGCGGCCGGGCGCCACGGCCACCCAGCGTCCTCTGGCTCCGCGCCTGCTGCGCACCGTGGCAGGAGCTATTTATTTCCACAGCCAGTGAAAGCTGCCGCAGCCCAGAGATGAATGAGCACAGATCAGAACGGAGGGAGGGGGCGCCCCTCTGCCTTCGCCGGGGTCTGGGACCCCGTGGACCCGCCCCCAGGCCTCCCCTGGGCTCTCGCTAATGATTATAAATGGCAAAGGACCTTTGGTTTAATTGCAAAGGGTAATGATGCAGCGAGCCTGAGATTGGATTCCCCACACAAGGCAATATCCTCAAACAATAAAAAAACCGGGGAGCGGGGCATGGAGCTGGCCAGATCGATCAGAGGGTCTCGGCATTAAATGCTGCAGCCGGGGGTCACAGAGCCGTATTGACAGAGCGCTGTCGGCGGACGGGAGAGGGGCCGAGGAGACTGGAGGGGTCTCTGCAGAGAACGAGTTCCCGGGGAACCACCCACTGCGGAGCTGTGGCCGGGACTGCGGGGCTGGGGGGGGAGTCTGATGGGGGGTGGCGGTGGCGGAGCTGGGGGGCAGGCAGCCCGCTGAGTCCTGGGGCAGGAGCCCGAGGCCCCCCTGCCTGTGGCCGCCTCCGGCTGGGAGAGCCAGGGTGGGGCTGCAGGATCCCCTGCCCAGCCCAGCAGCCCAGCCCCACACCCCAGCTGCTCCCGCACCTCCGCCAGGAGAGGGCTGCCATCCGGGGAGCACGGGCTGTGCACGGCGGGAGGAGGGGTGACAGGCACTGCCCGGGATGCTGACCTGGGCGCCCCGGCCGGCCCCAGACCTGCGGGCCGCAGGGAGCCGTCTCAGGCACTGGGCTTCCTTCAAGAGCCCTCTTCACCCTGACGCTGTGGGTGCGATTTGCACTGTGCTCCGTGCACAGAGCTGTCCGGTGTTCCTTTACTCTAACGAAAGTAGTGACGTTTCCCCTCAAACATTACTTCGCGAGCAAAAACAGGCCAACTCTGAAGCACCCTCCGGAGGCTGCAAGATGCCCTTCTGACCACGAGGGCTCTAAGACGCAGACAGACACTCCGTGTCCGGGGTCACGGATCGGTGGCGACCAGCCACTGCCCACGCCGTCTCTTCCACCGGGCCGGGGGGGCGGACCGACCGATGCTGTGCAGCCCCTGAGAAGGGTGACCACCATCACAGGACTGGACACGCGGACGTGCCCTCGACGCCCCGGCCTCGCGAGGCAGCCTGGCTCCCGGCCCGAGGGGCTCAGGACCTGCTCAAAGCCCTTGTTCTTTCTCTCCAAAGTTCCTACCTGGACATAAACAAATGCGATGAAATTACGAACGCAGTTAAAAATCGCACTTCGCAGGGAGGAAGTTTTAAGGGATCCCAAGTGAAAACATACACACACCAATGAGCAGTCCGTTTCTCCATGAGAAACAAAGTAGCTAGAGCGACGCTTATCTGAGAGACAAAGTATCCAGAGCGACGGTCATCTGAGAGCGACCTGATTCCAAAGCGCCGGCGCTGAACACCAAGCAGGTCCAAGGGGCAGCCGGTCGGGGAATACGGCGCCTCCTGGTGGGGAAGCACAAGGACCCAGCTGTCCCGAACTTGGAGACGGGACAGCGGCCGTGAGGGGTGGGAGCCCGACCACGGCGCAGGTGTCACAGACCCTCTCTCACGTGCGCAGGGGCTGCCGGTGTCTGGTGGTGGCCCCTGAGCCTGCCGTGCACGGGAGAGAGGAGGGCGAGCTGGCTGACAGTCCATCGTGGCCGAGGCACCCCCCTCACTCGCGCGCAGGTTTGAGGAAGGCCGGTCGCGCCGAGGGTCGGCGCCCGCCCAAGCAGCGGTCTGAACCGCACGGACTGTGGAAACACGTGCCTTGGAAGGACAATTCCTTCACGCGGAAGCAACACTCCCGGGCGGCCCCTGCCTCCTGTGGACAGATGCGAGGAAAGCGGGGGGCTCCGCCGTGTCCGCACATGGCCCTGAGGGCCAGCACAGGGCGCTCTCACCCAACCGAGCGCATCGCTCAGTTCTTTCGCCGATAGTTCCATCCACTCACCAATCATTTCATAACACGTATGAATCAAGAAGTGCACTCTAAATTCAGCCAAGTCCAATTTACAGGTTTCAGAGGCCGAGAGCCGGGTCAGTACTCACCACGGCCTGGCGGGAACTCTCCTGCAGGTCCCACAGCAGGATGTGGTTGTCCGCCAGCGACATGACTCTGTGGCCGTCTCCCGTGGGCTCCCACACGACACTGGGGGCAGAAGGGGCAATGTGAGCACGGACTGGAGGTCCCCAAAGGTGCGGCTGAGCGCCTCCCGCCCACGCCTGCCGTGACCCAGCGGGGCCTCGGCCTCGCTGTCGGTGGGTCGCCGCCCTTGGAAGGACCAACCCCAGCAGGAGCCCTCGTCCCGCACCCCGCCCACCCTGTGAGCACACAGTGGGTGGCC
This sequence comes from Anoura caudifer, assembly GCA_004027475.1. Classification (NCBI taxonomy): domain Eukaryota; kingdom Metazoa; phylum Chordata; class Mammalia; order Chiroptera; family Phyllostomidae; genus Anoura; species Anoura caudifer. The sequence goes on from PVKU01002384.1 coordinate 136,108, forward strand.
ACTGTCGGTCACCAGGAGATGCCCACGCCAGGGGACATGTGCCCACGCCAGCCAGAACTGTGCGACAGAAACACTTCCACCGTGCGAGCGCCTGGCCACGGTGTCCACTGCGTCGGCCAAGCTGCCTGAGACCCTCGCCAACACGTCCTCCCAGCACCTGACCGGACCCAGAGGGGGCCGTTCTGGCCAATGAGACAGGAAGGGGCCTGCGGCTGGGTCTTCGGGAGGTGCAGAGAGGTGTTGCTTTGAGACAGGGCATCACACCTCCTGGAGCTCGACAAGGCCGGCACACCAGGGGGGGACGGCGGGGGGTGTGGGGGACCAGGCTCGGTCTGCCGGCCAGGTCTCCGCTCAGGTCCAGCAGTCCAGCCAGCGTGAACCACAGCCCCTGTCACCCGCAGCCCCGAGGTCCTCCCTGTCGCGGTGGGTACGAGAATGATCGAGACCGAAAGCCACCGCGCCTCCAGGAGAAAGCTGTGAGCCGGTGACACACAGCCAGGAAACACGCGCGCAACCACAGCACCCGTGACCGCCGGCACGCCGCTCTCCGTCCCTGCTTCGCCCCTTTTCTGAGAAGCACAGAGCCCCACCCACTCAGGAGCCCTCCTGAGTGTCCACTGACCGCGCCTGGCTTCCCACCTCAGCCCCTGCACCTCCATCCTTTCCCCTCTGCCCACTCCCTTCCGTCCTGTGACCACATCCACGCAGATGCCTCTTCTCCTCCAGGGTGCACAGAACCCCACCCGCGACCAAGCCCTCCTCCAGAAAAGTGTCTCTGCGGCGCTCGCACAGAACCGTGTGACAGCACGGCCTGGACCTCCCCCGGCCCCGCCTCGGGCGCAGCCCCTGCAGAGAGGGCGCTGTCACCTCCCGTGGCCCGCACCCTGCAATCGCCATGGTTAGGTCCTCATCAGGGTCCACGGCACCCCTCAGAACACCCAGTGTGCGCAGAGCGCCATGGAGAGAGAGACCCCGCTTCATCCCCGAGGGTCATCCCCGCAAAACCCGTGCTGCCAACACCAGAAAACGGCCTCGCCCCTGCCGCACCTGCCCCTAAACTGGTCAGCTCTCAGGTCGTGAAAACCGCCTGCCTGGCTCTTCACTGCACTCTGCCAGCGAATTTGAAAGGACGCGGCATTACCTTAACAGGTCAGACGCACACGTACCAAGTGGTGCGCCCCAACAGACGCGTGCTGCACCCCTTCAGGACCAGCCGGAGAGGCGCAGGAAAGCGGCTGCTTCCAAACGCACGCCCCAGTGACAAATCTGAACTTCTCAGAAGGGCCGCAACGGCAGGAATGGTGGCCCTAATTCGGCAGGTTTTGTGCTGACCGGGCCACATGCACACTTCTCTCCTTCAGGTGGGCGGTTCCAAAACAGAGAGACCCCCACTCCGGGCGTGGCACGGGGCGAGAACAGCTCAGAGGACACCGGAACTTCGTACACGAGCCTCACCGTAACAGTGACCCAATTTCACATCACTCATGGACCTCGCCAGTGCCCCCCATCCCTCTGAGGGGAGAAGTGGGGGTCCCCGAAGTCCACCAGCTGGTGGCACGACCTCCACAAGGACGGAGCCCCCGGCACGGGGCACGCAGGAGGCGGGACCCCCAACGCTGGGAAGGGTTCCACTCGAGGACCACCACTGTGCTGCCCATGTGTGCTGCCCACGTGTGCCAGGTGCACTGGAGAGCTCTCCCGGGTCACTACCGGCTTGGAAAGGGGGAACCCCCCGAGAAAACCACATCTACGCAGCCGGCGGTCAGCCAGCGGTCAGCTGGTGAAACACTGGAAAGGAGCCAGGGCTGAGCTCCCAGCTCACGCTCCATCTCTTCCTGAGAGCGCACGGGCCTGGTACTGGTCAGCTCCGTCCACCCACGCTGGCCGTGGGACGCAGGTCGGCTCTCCACAGCGGCTGCAAGGGGAGGGACAGGAGGCATGACGAGCCACGCCACACACCAAGGCAGGCTCCGATCACAGCTGCGGGTGACCGTTCCTGGTGGCTGTCACGCAGGGGCACCTCCAGGCCCAGAATCAGGCGTGTGCACCGCCCTCCGCCGCTGCGCACCGGCGGGTCTGGAGGCTCTGCCTCCGGGTGACTTGGTCACAGGAAGTCTGTGTGGTTTGACGGCTCCCGCCAGGGCGAGCCTACAGGTCCTTTCACCAAGTAGCTGGGTCCCAGTCCGACCACCAGCAGGCGGCACACGCAGGCCGCAGAGGAGGGAGGCGGTGTCTTCAGATTTCTTCTTTCCCAGGGAGGCGCCTTGGGGGCTGCGGCCCAGGGGGATGCTCCGAGTTGCGAGAGTCTCGGCAGAAGTGAAGGCCAGCGACACAGACATGGAAGGAGCCCATGTGCCGTGTGTGGGGACGGAGACACAAGGCGCAATGACCAGCACCTGCGGGGGCTGCGTCCCAGGCCCAACACGCATCGCCTGGTGGGGTGGGCGCGGGACACAGCCTGGCGGGCCCCGCCCTGAGCACAGCTCTGTGCTGGAGTCCCCGCTGTCCTGTCCCTGAGAGCCAGGGACGCACGTCCCCCGACACGCCTCCTGCCAGCTCCACACCCGGGGCCCAAGGCCTCTCCTGGCCAGCCCGTCCCCGCACAGGCCCAGGTGGCCGCAGCCTCGCCCAGGTTCCTCCTGGGCGAGGGGCAGACAGCAGCAGGGATGGGCGAATGCTCCGCCCACACAGCAGCTCCGCTCAGTTAACCCAGCCCTCCCCAGGTGCTCCTGCAAGTTCAAAGTCGGCCTGATAGGGATCATTCTACCTAAACTCCTAATAGCAGTTTCGGCTTCTCCTCCCCACCTGGGTTTTAAACTAGATGAAAAAACAACTGTAGTTGAAAATCCCGACACACCGCGCACCTGCGGGTTTAAAATCTCATCATTTAAACCTCGAGTGAGCGGTCACGAGCGGGACCTTAGGAAGTCCAGGCCTCTAAACCTCCCGCCGGATGCACAGAAGCGCCCCCACCTCACACGTCTGGCAGCAGCGGGGTCACGGGGGGTCCGACCGACGTGCTCTGTGACCCGGGTCACCCACCACACACGTGCACTGGCACCTCCAAACGGACACGGCGCCTCCTGTGACGTGCGTGATGTCGGCCTGCCTGCCCCACGGGCCCCGGGTTTCGTGTCTCCCCACAGATGTCGCACTCGCACACCCGTGTTAGCATCGCTCACCCTCCCTGCTTCCGAGCACGTAGTTCTGGTCACACTCATGCACAGCAGTGGTGGGGACTCTGCTCCCTGTGCCACCTTGGAACAGCCCGGAAGGGGCCTCTCCGCACGGCCCTGCAACTCTGGGGCTGCCCTGCCCAGGGGGTGGGGCCGGCAGCACAGGCCTGTGAGAGGCTGAGAGGCGACTTCAGGAGGGAGCTGTGGCCAGAAAGCGCTGACACAGACCCTGTGACGTCCAGTGTCTTCAGCGCAGGGACCGCCACAGCCCCTGAGAGTCCATCGCTGTGAACAGCAGAATCGCGTCTGTCATGGGGCCTCCGAGGGCTGCACACACGTCTCCTGAACAACCCTCAAAGGCAACTTCTGCATGACGTGCAGGGTGACTTTGCACTTACTCTTCGTGACATCCACCCAGAGAATTCCATCGTTCTGTCCACCTGACTAAAAAGGAGACACATGGAAGGAGAGGAGGCCAGAAGCCCTCTCGGGGGCAGCCGCTTCGGGTGTCGGTGGGCCCCTCGCGGCGCCGCACCCACGCCCACACCCCGCCCGTGCCCCTTCGTCCACCCGGCGGTACAACAGGGCACCCTCCTCCCGGAGACCTGGGAAGCGCATGCCGCCTGCCTGGCATTCCCACGTGCGTTTGCCTCTGCCTCCACCGAGAGGCTCCCCCCCAGCCCCCCGAGAGCTGGCTCAGGACGCAGAGGTCAGCCGGTCACTGGGCCTGAGTGCCGTGCACATTTCGAATGGCGTTAGAGAAGCGCCGCTGCGTCTAATACGGTGACGCCGACTTCAGCCATCGGGGCCCCTTGGCGCCCTGGTCAGGGCAGTGGGCGTGGGCAGGGGCTGCCCCTGACCGTCCTTCATCTCCCTTCCATCCCCACAGAGCTTCTGGCCACGGATTTCTGGGACTTGTCCCTTAAAGAGTCCTCGTCACCCCCGAAACGTGGCAGCTCCTCTGACGCCTCGTGACACGCCACCTGGGATGCGGGATGCACCAGGGACGCACCAGGAATGCACCAGGAACGCCCTGGGGTGCGTATCACACTGACCGCGCCCCCTCTCGCCAGCAGGAGGCACTAATCTGCAGCCCAGGTGCAGCCCTCTGACATCCAAGGGCCTCCTCCTCCTCCTCCGCAGAGTGGGCCGGGGCCATCAGGTCACCCTGCTGAGGCTGGTCAGACCCTGGGCACTCAGGGTGTCACGCCCAGCAGGGCGGTGCCCGGAGGCCTGTGGGTGGGGTGGTCTGCAGCCCGTGGCTGCACCCAGCAGCCAAGCCACGTGAGCTCTCAGCCCACCTCCTTCCAGGAAGATGACCCCTCACAACACAAAACGGGGGGTTCCAGGGTCACCCCTCCACCTCCGTCTCTCTAACACGGTGAGCGCGACTTCACTTCCTTACCTGGGGCTTGCTCCAGGAAGAACCGAAGGCGGCACCCTGCATACCCTGCCTGGAGTCTGACAGGCTGAGACGCACTGGAAACGGCTAAAACACCAGTTTGGCCAAAGCACCCTCGGCGGTTCAGTCCCACGACCCGCGACATCCAGCTGGCGAGCTGGCTTCACCCCAGGAGTGACCGCACCTGCAGGACGTCCCCACAGCCATGTCCCCAGGGAGGTGGCTGCCTGGGCAGAGCAGCAGGGGGCACCCACTTCAGTGCGGTGGGCAGGAAAGAGGGCCAGGAGTTGTCATTCTGTGCACTAAGAGGACAAGCTGCGTGGCCCTGAGTGCGTGGGAGAGAGGCCGCTGCCTCGGGTGGGTCTTGCGCTGGGAAGAGCCCCAGAGACCCCTGCAGTCAGCGTGTCACACATGCGGGAATAAGGACATGCAGACAAGACCCCCCCCAAAGGGACGGCGTGCATCAGCTCAGACGTGAAGGCCCCCCTCGGGCTCCGGGTTCTCGGCCACCATCCCAGGAGGTGGCGGCGGCAGCAGACCCTGTGGGAGAGGAGGGAGGTGGCTTGTCTCTGCAGAGGGACACAAGCCCTGGGGACGTGGGGATGGGCCCTGGACAGCCCCTGATGCGCTGTGATCAGCATTCGGAGCCTCTCCTCCCTAACACGCACGCACGCACGCACACACGCACGCACATGCGCGGCTGGGCGCCGGTCACTGTCCTTGGTGCTGAAGATGCAGCCTGGGAGAAAAATGGAGCGGGGCCTGGAGCCAGCGCCAGGTGGTGACCGCAGCTACGGTGAAAGGCGACGCCGGGTGAAATGGCAGAAAGGCCTGGGGGGAGAAGGTTCAGAAGGACCACCCCGCAGAGGTGGCATCGGGCCAGGAAGCGGGCAGCTCTTCACTCTACACCGGAGCTCAGCGCTGAGGTTACAAGGGGGCCCCTCAGGGCTCAGCTCCGGCCCTGCCTCCAGAGCAGGGCAGAGCACACCCACCCCTCCACTGCCTGACCTTCACTACGTGTCCTAGCCAACCTGGGAGCCCCACGGGTCCGGCGGGCATGCCACAAAGCCACCGCCCCAGCTGAAACGCGACCTCCAGATCTAGGGACAAGGGTGACTTTCCAGGGACCCCCAGACACCTGAGGGCAGGAGGGCAGAAGAAAGCAGGCAGGGGCTTCCGGCCAGCACCCCACTCGCCTCCACCGGCGGGGGCTCTGGAGCGCATCTGCTCGGGGCTCACATCAGTGCATGTGCCGCAGGCCCTTTATAACCTCCCTGCTGCCCTCGCTGCCCCCCAGGAGCCAAGGTGACGGGGGCCCACCCGCTGTGCAGTCCCGACCCTGCTGATAGAGGCTGAGACGGACCCAGGGGACAGCGACAGGCTCCCGGCTGCCCCAGATCACGCAGGAGCGGAGTGGCCCCGAGGACAGCCCCCTCTGACTGCAGCAGCGACCGAAGGAGCGGAGACCGTGTGCTTTCCTGGGTGCGCTCACGGCCAGCAGCAGCCGCTGTCCAGGATGCGACCGGGAGCTCCTCTCCTGGACCAGCCTCCACGCCAGGTTCCAAGCCAGCAGGGAAAGTAAACACACACCCGGCCCGAACCGCGCTGCATCTGACCCCAGACAGCACCCTTCGCTGACCGAACTTCCCCAAACTCACACTTCCTGTCCAGCACAAAACTGGGCCACCACAGACGACGCTCAAGGGGACACGCGTGACACAGCTGCACGCAGGAGCCGGGACCCCACAGCGCAGGGAGACGCCCAGGGCAGCCCCTCTGGAGGACGGCCGAGGCTCCCACAGAACTCACACGGCCACACGCCAAGCAAGAGCAGCCAGAGAAAGGGACACTCAGGCGCGTGCGAACCCCTGCACCTCCGTGTGCAGAGCAGCTGGTTCACGGTCACGCCCGCAGCATGTCCACACGCTCCGCGGCCCACCGGACAGAGGGCTGCTCAGAGCGGACAGGATGGAGCCACGGATCACAACACGTTGGATGAGCCTCCAGGGAGTGGTAACAGGTGAGAAAAGCCCCTGTCACAGGTTACAGTGAGTGGGATTCCATTGGTAGAACATTCTGGAAGAGCCACGGTCCCCAGCGGGGAGCAGACTTGTGGCTGCCAGGCGTGCAGCCGGGCGTGGCGATGGGGGCTGTGGCTGGCCGAGGCCGACACGGTGACACTACCCAGCGAGCCCCAGGTGCGCGCACCAGCCGGTGAGCAGCGTGGGCCTCGGGGCCAGCGAGGGGGCCCGCACTCATGGCGGGCTCTCAGCACTGCCCTACCGCTGCGTGCGGGTCTGCGGTTACCTCCGGGTGCAGTGCGGAGAGCACGGTGTCCCGGGCGACAAGCGGAATCTGAGACACGGGACAACAGCAGCAGCTTCACCGCAGCTGCTCCTGGGGCTCCGGGGCAGCTTTCGACACCGACCCCCACCGCCCCGCACGCCCGCCCCCCAGGTGGGCGACCACGGCGGTGAGAAGCATCGCCCTGACGCTCCTCTTCCTGCGACCCTCACACGGGCGGGCTTTTCTGCGGGTGCGCTGGTTAGAGGGGCTGAGCCTCGGTGGGGACCTGGGGCAGCCGGCCTGTGGTCTACCCTTTAGATCCTGGTCCCTGAGCTCTCACCAAGGTGGCCACCCTGAGCTGACTGTGGCCTGCACCGTGTCTGACACACCTGCCCCCCCGTGCCAGGGTACCGGGAACACGTGCATGCACACACTCACCAGCGTGCAGGTGGGTGTGCAGGGGAAAGGCGGGACTCCCCACGCACCGCGTCCTGCACTGAGGGGCGCGCCACACCCGCCCGCCCCGGCAGCTCCTCCAGGTGCAGCGGCACCCCTCTGCGCCCCTCACTGGGCCGGCCCTGGGCCCTGTGTCAGGAGGACAGCCGGAGACGCGTCTGCTGGGACCGCGCAGACCGACCACTCCACTCCCTTCCCAGCTTCAAGACCCACGCTGATGAAAGTCGGCTCTGCCTCAGCTCCAAGTGCCACCTCCTGAGCGAAGCCCTCAGCAACTGCACCAGTGACTCGCAGCCACTCCTTCCTGGGGCTGCGGCATCCATGGCCCAGTGACTGCAGTGGGGGCTCTGGCCCACCCTGCACCCCAGTCAGACACTCACAGCTCGGCCCCCGGAGAGGTCGCGGCTCCTGAGGCCGGGTCCCCTGACCCGGCACCTTGGCCTCTAGAGCCCGGCAGACGCATGCAGCAGGTGCTTAATAAATTCCTGCTGGGCCCCATTTATTTAATTGGCAGGTGGCTAGGGTGGAACTGACCGTGCAGAGGAGGCAGCACACACTCACTCTCACTCTCCCTCCCCCGCACACGCACATGCACACACACACATGGGAGTGCTGCCGGATGAGGACCACAGTGGCCCTTGTGACTGTGAACACCCGTGACAACACTATGCTCCCAGAGTCCCTTCTAGAAGCATGACCCCTTGAACCTGCCGAGGCTTCGAGGACTTCACAGACAGCTGTGAGTTCTTGAGGAGGGTCCCTGAGGCCACGGTGGGCACGGCAAACCCTCCCCCGCCCTCGGGACAGCGAGGCCGGGAGCCCTACAGACTGGTGCTAGCACCGCGGGTGACACGTGGGGGAATGCGCCCGAGGACGACCACGCGGAGGGCTCGGGGCGCAGCACGCACTCGCGCACGCCCCGTGTGCAGCCCCCAGAAGAATGACACGCCCTCCACCCGCAGGAACACATGGCCCGGGCACCAGCGGCCAAATCCAGGAGCGCTCCCGAGTTGCGCAGCAGTGCACCCAGGTGCCGCGAAGCGCCCACGGTCAGCACCCTGATCTGAAGTGGGAGGAGGACCCTGGGCACAGCTCTGTCACGAGCGTGCGGCAGGGTTTCTGTGAGTGAGTCCGATCCAGAAAACAGCTGGGACTAAAATGAAAAGGCAGCACAAGCGCCTCTTCACCAAGAGGAGAGGTGGGCGGGGGCCACCTGCGGTCTCTCCGCAGGCTTCTCTGGAGGACGGATGCACAGAACCTACCAGGCCGTGCTCCCATGCGCCGGGTGGTCAAGGTCACAGAGCAGCTCCAGGGCGTGCGCAGTGCTCGCCGCGTCGTCGGGGGACTCGTGGCTGCCCGGCTCCGACTCCTCGGGCATCCTCCACACGGCGGCGCACCGCAGGACTCTGCTGTCTGCGGCTGCACACACACACAGGCAACGTCAGCAGAGCCTACACCTCGCCCCGCCCACAGCCCCGCCCCACCCCGCCCACAGCCCCGCCCCGCCCACACCCCAGGCCACACCCATTGCCCCCCAGGCGCTGCAGGACCTGCAGAGGCCCGAGGCAGCACGCGGAAGGGCCCAGCTCCTGCTTCAACGCTTCTTCCTGGTTTGAAAACCATCATTCTGTTTCAGAAAAAAATTTAAACTCCTCAAAATCGATCTCCTTCCATTTTTCAACAGTTCCTCAAAAAGCGGCAGCGTGGCCGGGTGGGGCACACAGTCACCACAAATGCGGCTCGGGGCTGCCTAAGGCTGGCGTCGAGAGGATCTTTGCTCAGCGCCCCGCGGGGGCACGTTACCCAGGCGCCCGGTGCCCGGGAAGGGCTCCGTCCCTCAGGGGTGTTGTTGGTGCTGAGACCCTGCCCACCAGCTGGTGAGCGTGGGGGCCAGGAGAGCAGACGGCGGGGCCCACACAGTGCTGTCCGGTGGGCCCGGCGGTGGCGCTGGCCACTGTCCCACCAGCCACGCGGGCACGACACCTACAACCACGTGCCCTGGCACTCCTGCTGGTAACTGCTCAGGACCCCCACCCCAGGGACCTGACGCCCCCGGTCTCCGCAGGAGCCCGCGCCCTGTTCCAGCACCTTGAGGAGCCGCTCTGTGGACAAAGAGACTGAAGTCAGGTAAGAATGGCTGGGCTCCCTTTTCGGGGGAGGGGGGAGGGGATGCCAGACTCTAGGTCTCTGCCCCACTAGAAAATTTTTCAATAAGACAAAGGAAATCAGATTTAGTACTATATGATAAAAAATGTAATCATAAATTCCTAAATATAAATCCCTTCAAGTCCGCTTTCCTTTCAGTTCCACGTGACACCGACACTGGGCCAGACACCCTCCCCTTCCAACGCCACCGTCAGCGCCCAGCGGCAGCGCACAGACGGGTTTCAGCCTGAAACCCACGCCCGACGATGCCAAGGGCAGAAAAGGCCGGGGGGCGAGGAGGGACACCTGGTCAGCAGGGCCTGCCCCGCGCAGAGAAAGAGGCAAACAGGACCTTGCATCACATTCCACGTGCCCCACTTCTGACTGGCTACAGTGGCCCTCCAATCAAAACACCGGCTGATCCGCCAAGAAATAGGGCAGTGCGCACCCGAGTGACCTGCCTGGCTTCGCGGGCACCGTCACCACCACCCTTGCCACCACCACCCTCGCCACCACCACCCTCGTCACCTGCGCGCAGAGAAGCAGCAGAAGGATCAGGATCTCAGCCAAGGCCCTCTGACTCCGGCTCGGCGCCCGCCCCACACGCCCCGTCGGGTCTGAAACACCCGGGCTGGGGCGGAAAGGAGAAGAACCGCCTGTCTGCACGCTCGCTGGTGGCAGTTCCACTGGAGCTACGGACGTGCACCACGGTCTCTGCCCACGCGAGACACTGATGGGAGTGGACATTCCCACCACGCAGCCGTCTGCCGAGCCTGCAAGGTGGGCAGCGGCTCTCCTGCAAGGGCGAGAGTCGGCGCCGACAGCGGCAACGTGGAGTCGGGAAGGAGGAGCGAGCCCCGGAGACAGCGGCACGCGGAGGCCCAGACGGTGCTGATCTTCCCAGTGACAAAAAGGGTCTCATCTGAACAGCGATGGAGCCAGCAGCCTGAGAACCACGTCGTGGCCGCGGGAGAAGTGAAGGGGAGGCCCGCGCAAAGCGACAAAGGTGCGGGGCTGTGAAAACGGCTCCAACCAGAAGAAATGAGGGGGCCGCCGCCCAGCCCAACGACTCCCTTCCTGGAGAGTTTGACACGGATGCCGGGAAAACGACCCCTCCCCCCGACGCTCCGCTCACCAGGCAGTCCTGACAGCCGGGCCGGGACAGCAACAAAACAGGGGAGCTGCGCATCACCACCTCCGGTCAGCGCTGTACCGGAGGCCCTGCTGCTTCGGTGCGGCAACGCACAGCGCGGAGGCGCGGACACAGGAGAAGACAAGACCCAGAACAGCAGTGCCTGCTAACGATTAGGTGTGTGGGAAACCCGAGAGGCTCCGCACCACACCCTTAGCGATAAAACAGAAAACTTAACAAAACTGCTGATCACAAAGCGGGTATATTACAATTAATTGGCCCTGGCCGGTGCGGCTCAGCTGCTTGGAGCACAGGCCTGTGAACCAAAAGGTCACGAGTTTGATTCCCTGTCAGGGCACAGGCCTGGGCTGCAAGCATGACCCCAGTTCAGGGCGCGTACAAGAGGCAACTCATCGACGTTTCTCGCTCACATCGACGTTTCTCTCCCTCTCTTCCCCTCTCTCTAAAATCAATAAGCATGTCCTTGGGTAAGAATAAAAAAAATGTTAAAAGTCAGTTGTAGCCCTGGCTGGTGCGGCTCAGTGGATTGAGTGCCGGCTTGCGAACCGAAGGGTCACTGGCTGGGTTCCTGGTCAGGGCACATGCCTGGGCTGCAGGCCAGGCCCCCCGTGGGGGGTGCGTGAGAGGCAACCACACACTGATGTTTCTCTCCCTCTCCTTCTCCCTCCCTTCCCCTCTCTAAAATAAATAAATAAAATATCTTTAAAATGTTCTTAAAGTCAACTGTGTATCTGTAGATTAGCAAAAAAAAGAGAAAACGAAATTTGAAAAATTATTCACAATTCCATTAAAAGTCAAGTATCCTGGGCTTAAGCCCAATCCCTGGGCCTAGCGGTGAGTCGCCCGTTCATGGCACACAGGACCCCGCCCAGAGGAAGTGAAGGCCTGTCCGCGGAGGGCGCCCCATGCTCGCGGACTGGGCCAAGTTCACTGCCGCCTGCGTCTGAGAGCTGCGATCGGAGCCCCAGCAGGCTCTCGGTGGAGAAACCAGCAACCCGCCTCTGAACCCCCAAACCCTGTGCGGGTGAGCGGACCGAGCAGACAGCCCGGAAGCGCACGGCTTACGGTCTGCAGGGACATCAGTTCGGTGCTAAACAGGGAAGCAACCCAGAGGAGAAAGCGGGGCCCACGCAGACTTACAGATGGCCGCCGGTTTGCAGCAGAACGCCACCACCCTGGGTGGGCGAGGGAGGGTCCTTTCGGCGAGAGACGCTGGAAGAGCTGAACCTCCACGTAAAAATGGACTCGAAGGCCGGCCCCAGAGAGGCCGGGGGTGAGGACGGAACAGAGGGAAGAGGCCGGACCCCTCCTGGACGGCGCAGCAGGCGGCCTCACCACCGTGGGGACAGCCCAGCCCCCTCCGCAGGAAGGAGTCTCAGCACAAAGGCAGAGAATGCCAACACGGGGAACGTTAAAACCAGAACTTCGATTCACCACAAGGCATTGGACTTCACCAAAATTTAAAACCTCTGCTCCTGGAAAACACTAAAAACGAAGAAAAACCGGGAGAAAATACTCGAAACGCATGTGTGACCAAGGGCCTGCATCCGAAATACGCATATTTAAAAACTTCTGACAGCTGAAGACGGTGCTTCCAAGTGGGCAGAAGCCGGGACCGGACGCCCCGGAGACGAGCACACGCGGGTGCTCAGCGCACGGCCCCAGCGGAGCAGACAGAACCAGAACCGACGCTCGCCTGCCGGGTGGCTGGAGAGGGACAGGGTGGGCAGCGCGGGGTCCTGGCAAGGCTGCCGAGCGGCCGGGCCCACCTCCCGGCACCAAGTCCCTGGGAAGGGTGTGACCAGGATGCACGCATCCGGCATCTGCTGGCCAGATGACCCCGCACTCTCAGGAGGGGCTGCCTGGAGTGTGGCTTGTGGACCACCAGCCCTGGGACCCCACTCCTGCCGCACAGCAAGAGTGGCCCGCCCAGGAAGCCACCTGCCCTGGAGCACGGCCCGCCTAGCACACGCATGCATGCATGCAGCCAAACTCAAAGGAAACACGAAGGACTGAGCAGGAGGCCGAGGGACATGCCTGCTCAGTAGCCATGACCGCTGTCCTGCTTCCTGTCTCAGCCCCGGGAATGGCAGGTGTGGCAGGTGCGGTGGCCCCACTGGGGCCGCCTCAGCAGGTGGCTGGGGCTTGGTCCTGCCTGCTGCTGGGGTCGGAGGCTCCCCCTGCCCACCCGACTCCACCCCTCCCACCTCTCCTGGGCACCACCTGTCCCCAGGCCCGCTGCACCCCCGCCGGCCTCAGTGGGGCTCCCGGAAGGAGGAAGCCAGCAGCCAGCCACGGGAAGGGAGCCTGCCCACGGTGGGGGGCGCTGCCCAGCACAGAGGCCACCTGCACTGCGCCTGGCACAACCACAGGTGTTTTACTTGCATTTTCTCGTTTGTTTAAAGCAAATCTTTTCTTTCCGTAAATCACCTCAGTCTCAAAATGGAAAGCATGGGCGCCTTGGAGAGGGGCACTCCTGTCCTCGCTGTCCCTGCAGATCCCCGCCCGCGTCTGCCCTTGATGAGCGCCTGCAGCCCTTCCAGCGGGGACAGACACCTTTCTCCTGCTCCCCGCTCTGCTCTGGGCCAGGTGCTTGCTTCACCCACGGGGTGCGTACAGATGTGGACCAGGAAGAGACTCGATTCGCCCTCACACAGCCAGGCGGGACCCGCAGACTTCTGCTGTTGCCATGGAAGCAGAGCCTGGGCAGCCACTGTTCCTGGGAGGACGGCCAGCTGACCGCGGGGAGCCAGGCCCAGACACGCCCAGCGCGGACCAGCCCTCGCCCAGCCGGCGCGGAGGGCCAGGACGGACCTCAGGCTGCTGGGAGCTGGTGGGCGTCTGGGGGGCAGCTGTCAGCCGACTCTGGGTCATCTCGCCACGAACAGCCCCGCTGCCGTGTCGGGAAGGTGCTTCTCCTTCCAGTGGGGCCGGGCTAGCTACCGAGCAGCTGTGATTGCCCAGGACCCCCGTGGCCAGCGCCCTCACTCGCATAAACCCAGCGGAACTGCATGAGCTTAAAACAGAGCAAGGATCTCTCGTTTCATCACACCGTACTCCGTTTCAGTTCAAAGACTGACCTCAGGTAAGCTCAGAGTGATGAAGTCAGACGATCGAATACGAACAAAGTTACCAGCGGCAAGGAATGAGCACCAACCTCTGCAATTTCCGAATACTCAGTTCACCATTTAAACCGTCTTGGGTGCTGGATGTGCCGGGTGCTCTCGTTAGGAACACGAGGGAATAGAAACAAATGTAGGGGCACATATCCGAACCTCTCACTCTGAACTGTGGGTGAAGAGCCAGGAGGCAGAGCATGGGCCAGGGGGGCTTCACAGACCCCCGAGCTCAGAGGCAGGAGGGACCGCCAGCTGTGACCCAGTGGGACCGAGAGGACGCTCCCACGGGGCTCTGGAGTGGGCAGAGGCTGCTGCGAAGCCTCCCGAGTGGAAGGGGCCGACAAAGCCCTGCGTAGGGGCCCACGGCGACGGGAGGGGTGGAGACCCAGGTGTCGGAAGGCTCTTGGCACACGGCAGAGAGGCTGATATCCCTGAACTCAGTTCGGCTGAGTCTCGAGGGGCGCTCAGCCAGACGCTCTGGGACTCCTGGAGAAGCCACCGCGGTGGCCTCCTGAGTCAGACGGAAAGTGATTGGAAAGTAGAGAAAAAATTAAATTAACATTCGGGAATTTCTTCCTTGGTTATTTCTAGAAAGATCTCCTTCCCAGTCACTCGTGAAAATGAGCCCTTTGGACAGTGCGGTACGTGCGGAACCGCAGCCCACCGCGTCCCCAAGACAGCGGCGGCCCCCCCATCGGGGTCAGCCCCGCTCCCCCTCGTCGCCGGGGCCCCTCGCCCCTCCTCCGTCGTTCCACTCTCGTCCCGACATTTCCCTCCACAAACGAGCTCTCACTGCGCAGACGGCGTGAGGACGCTGACCCCAGGCGAGGCCTGTGAAGACGCGACATGCTCCCCGGAGAGCAGGGGCAGCAGGCGGACGCATCAGCAAAGGGAGGGGCGAGCCGTGTCAGAGCGGCCGAGGTCAGGGCAGCTCGGAGCTGGTCCCCAGACCCCGGCGGGCAGACTTTCCTCCCCTCAGGTCACCTGCCGCGGCACAGTGTCACCCGGGTGGGGCAGGTGCGTGTCGGTCTTCCCCACTCACCCGAGAGCTTTGGGAACGTCAGGTCAGCCTCCGGATGCTGGCGTGGTGCCTGGCGCACCGTGGGCGGGGGACCAGCACTGTGGGAGGGGTGGTAGGAAGAGCCACGGCCAGGTCCTGAGTGAGCAGGAAGGGGGCGCCGGGGGCCATGGCGAGGAGGCGGACCCGCTGCACCCCGGCTGCTTCCTCTGCAGAGCTGGGTCACGCCAACACTAACACCAGGGCTCACGGCACGCGGTCGGTGTGGCCTGCTGTCCCCTCACAGCTACTGCACGTCACGTCCAGACCCCCCCAGGTCTTCTGCGCCCACTGGAGCGCGTGCATACCCACCACACCTCAGCTGCCACCACAAAGCCTGCCCGCTGAGTAGGGACGGTTCCAGGACTCGGGCGGGGCAGTCGTGCCAGACACCCCGGCTCGGTGTCCGCAGCACTGCAGGGGACCACACACAGCGCCAGCCCCTGAACACCTGTGGTCCTCACCACCCAGCAGGGCGGCCACCTCCCAGCAGCCGCCGCTGCACCTGGGCCCCTGGGTGGCAGGAACTCACCCCCACCTGGGTCTGACCGGCGCCACCTCCAGGACCACTGTCCCCAACGCCGACGGCTGCAAGGCACCCACTCTGCCAACAGTGGAGCCCCCACGGCCCCCTCATGGGGCCAGGTCAGACCGCAAGCCGAGGTCACATGCCGGTCCCTAGGGAAGTGGAAACTTGGTTTCTTATTTCCCTACGAAAAATGGGACTAGCAACCCAGGGATGTTCCCCAAACGCAGGAAGGCTGTCGCGAAGATGATAGGCAGCCTCAAAGGCTGCATGGGATGCCAACCCGACTTCCGAGTGTCCCCCAGGCACGGAGAGAAGGTGGGAGACAGTGATGGCGTGTGGCCTCAGAACCCCGGGCGAGCTGCGCCCTCTGCTGGCCGAGTGTGCCGCTCGGTCCCAGGACGGACCCCAGCTCCCGGGTTTCACCGCAGCCTGGCCTGGGCGGGGACAGAAGCGTGGCTCTGACAAACGCCAGGCGCCAGGCGGGAGCAGCACCGAGGTCGTCAGCGCTCACTTTTAAACGCAAGACTCTATAAAGCTGCTGCAAGGGCACCGGGTCGGGGAGAGGAGACGAACTATCCCGTGAACAGCTCTGCAGAGAGGGTCTCGCGGTCTGCAGCGCAGACTTGCCGAGCTGCCCTCCTCCCCGCGCGGGGTCACTCTGGCTCTGACGGAAGTAAACGTGTGCTGTCCCCAGGTGCACAGGTACGGACACCGCCCCGACCGTCTGAAGGGCCCCGGGGCACGAGGACAGGAGGCACCGAAGGTGCAGTGAGACAGCCGTCCCGCACGACCACCGCAGCGCCCACACACGGCCCGGGCAGGAGAGCGGCCGCTGGGCAGCCGGGCGAGGCCTGGGCAGGCTGGACCAGGTGAGCCTCCGGATGGGGCCATGCTGCTGGGCAGTCCTCGGAGTCCCCTGCTCCCCCACCCCCCAAGTGACTCACACCTGCAACCCAGCCCTGCACATAGTGACCCGGCCAGCTGTCTGGGCCTAGCTGCCCCCAGGAGGGGAGGGGAGACCACAGATCGAGGAGTAACCCACCCGTCTTCTCTCCCCGCCCACTGGAGAGACTCCCCCCACCTTCAGGGCCCCTTCTTCCCAGCAAGCAGGCCACCACCCTGTGTCCTCCTGAGGACCACTCTCCCGCACACCTCACCTCATCAGGCCGCCCGCAGGACGGGGACCCCACACTGTGCTTCCAGACTGTGTCCGGAGTCTCTGTGCAGACGCCGGGGCACGGCGGGCCTGTTAAAGATGGCGTCACACCGCACTTACCGAGGGACCGGGGCGACAGCGAGCAGTTCACGCCACGCGGATCCGGCTGAAGGGAGGGGGTCCTCGGCCCCCAGTCAGCGGGAGCACTGCAGCCCAGGGCCCTCGGGGCCTCCGCAAGCACAGCCCCGTGCAGGTCCGTGTGGGGGCCGGGTCTGACCCTCCCCTGCCCCCAGCTAGGGCTTTATGCAGCCTGCAGCACCGCGCCTCCACGGCCACCACCGTCGGTGACCTCTCACATCCGTTCTGGTGTGAAAAGTTTGGTTTTTGTCTGGGGGTTCTTCGGTCAGAAAGTCAGACGGGGGCCCTCGCTTTTTCCCACCCTGACATTCGGGACTCGGGTAAGGGAAGGGCTGCCCCTTCCTTATCTCTTGATAGCAGAAAAGGGAAACTCTGAACCAAATGCCAGGCCACGAAAGCTCACGACTCGCGGTCCCCGGCAGCCGGGCCCACCCTGCAGCAGAGGGAGGCCCAGGGGGAGGCTCCCCCAGGCCTGGGGAGCCCGGGGCCCCGCCCAAGTGTGCAGCCCTGGGACAGGCAGGGGCGGCGCACGGGCACCCCAACACCAACCTGACAGTCCCAGGAAGAACGCCCACCGCGGTCGGCGCCAGCGGCACAGGGGAGCTCCAGAAGCAGCGCGAGAGCACGGCGGCCCCAGAACTCCCTGCTGTGGGAGCCCCGGCCCCTGGAGCACACCGGGCCTGCTCGCGGCCCCCGAGCAGGCGAGGGCCTGCCGGAACGACGACACCCAGGCTCCCCAGGGCCAGGAAGACCGCAATCCGTGTGGGAGAAGACAATCCACGTGGACGCCAAACCAGGACGAACCGACGCTGGCACATCCTGACAGTTTTAAAGCCGCTGACATATAAACGCTTCAGTGAGCAACTTAAAATGCACGTGTAACAGATGAAGAAGGAAAAAACCCCGAGAAATATGTCACCGAAGAGATGGGAGACACACAAAGAACCAAATGGAAGCCGCACAACTGGAAGGCACCATAACCAAAAGGAAACACTCAGCAAATGGGCCCCAACGTCGGAGCGAACGAACGAGGCGGGAGAGAGAACCAGCGAAGTGAAGATGGGCAGGAAACGCCCAGTCTGAACGCGGGAAGGAAATCCGCTGGAGGGTGAAAGGGGCGGTGTCAGGGCCGAGGGCCAGCGAGCTCCCACCCACGCCCCCGATGCCCCGATGCGAGGGACACAGCAGGGCAGCGGGCGGCAGTGTCTGGGGAAACCCAGAGGGGGGCGCCTCCCAGGTCCGGCGAGAGGTGCGGCCTGCAGTTCGAGGAGCTGAGCACGCCCCACGGGATGGCCCCGGAGAGACCCGCCCCAAGACCTGTCTGACCGCAGCCGTGGAGACCGCAGGCAAAGAGCGCCTGCCGCTGATGGCGGCGGCGAGGTGCCGCGCTTCTCCCGGGGCCACCAGTGCCTCCGCTCACCGCGGCCTCCGGCCTGGAACGAGGGGGCGGCACACACGGCAGCCGGCTGGGAACACAGGGTCTGGTGCGGCGCCCTTCAGGGACGAAGGGAAAACAAGGCCCACCCTCACAGACACGGAGAGTGGCCACGGGGGGCCTGGGGCGGCCGGCAGGCGTCAGAGCCCTGGGCAGGCAGCAATCAGAGCGTAAGGGACCGTCTGTCTCCTCGAGAGTCCGAATGACATTTGAGGGCGGATGAGAAAAATGTGCCCCGGGGGCAGAGGGAAGACGGCCGTCCACGGGCCGGGAGAGATCTCAGGAGAAAGCAGCCCCCGGAGCCGGGGCAGGTCCATTTCTGTTGTTTCAGAAAATTCACACCCCCTCCCCCCAACATCCGACGGTCAGTGGACACAGAAAACCAGTTTAAGGTGCTTTTATTTTAAAAGAAGGGCGGACAAAGGGAAGCGAGGAAGTGAGGTCCCACGCCTCTCCCCGAGCAGACGTCGGAACTTCAGGTGTGTGCTGTGGTGCCTAGAACGAATGTAAAGGAAAGTGTGCAGAGAATGTATTCAAAACACCATAGATAAATCGGAACGGAACCTTAGAGACCGCTCGAGCGGTCCACAGGAGGGCCAGACAGGAGGCGGGGCAACGGGAACAGAGAGAACGACCAGCAAGCAAACGATAAGATGACACGCTTCAGCCCCACGCGCCAACGACTGAAGTACAAGAGTCAAATGCCCCAATTAAAGGGCAACGATCGGCAGAATGGATCTGAAAACATACAAGCCAACTACATAACGTCTGCCAGCAGCGCCAACCTCCCAAAACCCAGAGCGCCTGGCTAAAGGGGCGGGGCTTCCGCAGGACGGGACCTGCCTAAGGACAGACGCCCCCAGCTGCACCCAGGAGGGGGAGGGGGAGGCGGCGGCAGCGGCGAGTGGACGGGCGGGCTCACACCTCCCCCCACTCCTGTCCGGTCAACAGGAGGGCGTCCTGGTGCGGACAGCGGGCGCGCGCCCGCAGAGGCCCGGAGTGGGGGTGAACTCTTCAGCGCGTCCACGTCCCCAGGAGGGTCTGACCTGGGCCCCAAGAGCGTGGCTGCAGGTCCCCGAGACAGCGGCACCAGGAGGTCGGGAGGCCCCCTGTGATTCTTCCAGCTGGGAAATTCCGTCGTCAGCCCAGCTCCCTGGGCGCAAGAGGGCCCGGCACCCACCCTCCCCGAGTCACGGAGCTCACTGAGGGCGGCCGTCAGCCGGCCGGCACCGCGGCGCACAAGGCGCCACTTCGACGCCAGAGGCCTGCTCCTGCCCCAGAGGCACGGTCAGAGCGCAGCACCTGAGGGCCCCCGAAGGCGGACGGCAGCAAACAGGTGTCTGTCCTGCGCGCTCCCCGACAGCCCAAAGGACGCACGTGGCTTCCCAAGGACAGTTAGGACACTGTTAGACCGTCCCTCGTTAAGGTTCTTGTCAGAAAGACGAGGAACACCGGTGTATCCTCAAAGGCTTTTCGCCGTTTTGATAATTCGAAAATAATAAGTCAATCGGAACTTCAGCGTAGGCTTGTGTGATATCACATAAACACACAAAAAATCCACAGGGCACACTTCTACTTGGGTCTGAAATGTCTCATAGGTACACAAATGCCTAAAAAATATTTTTATCTCTTAAATCTTGGTACACTGTTGAATTTTTTATGGTTCTTCCCCCCAAAGCATCTGATTTTTCCAAGTACACAAATCAGCCTAGTTTCCCAGACGTTAGGGACACGGTCGCCACCGGGAAAAGCAGACCAGTTTGGGAGCTCGACTCCGGCACAAGACCTGCGAGACCCTGAGCAGACACATCCCTCGAGCCTGGGTCCTCTTGCCTGCGCAGCGGGGCACACGGCAGGGCCCACGCCCAGAAGGTGCCGGAAACACCACGCCGAGGACCCCCGGCACCCGGGAAGCTGCACGTAGCCGCCGCGCCTGCCCTCCGTGCAGGTGGAAGGGCCTCGGGCAGCAGAGGCGTCTCCGCCTCACACGCTCGCACGCCTGAGAGACCAGAGAAGCCCCTGCACCGCACTCTCCTTGGTCTTGTGCTGCTCACTCTCCAGTTAGTCTGATTTTCAAAAAATAAGGGAGCATTTCCCAAAACACCGACAACAAATTCCGCGCGCAGGGGCGTCCGCGGGGTCCCGTCCTGGCGCCCTCCTGCCCGAGCAAAAGGCCCTGGCCCATGTCTGCGTGATGACACGTGTGTGGCCAGGTTCTCTGCTGACTCCTCTTTCCACACCCACAGGAAACTCACCTGGAAACTCCAGACCCCTGAATGCTTCACCGCGTCCTCAGCGTCACGGGGGAGCAGCCTGACGATCCTGACAGGCCGTCGGGAAGGCATGGGGTCCTGAGTGGGCCCACCCACCACACGCTCACCTGCGTGCCCGAACACCAGCGGGCACACGGGCACTCCCCCCCACCCTTGTAGAGTGACTCTTGCCCTTCGTGGGTCCCGGGGGGACGGTGCTGCCACGTGAGATCAAAAACGTTTCCACGTCAGACAAAAATAAAGTGAGATCCAGACATCAGGGCTTCTCGGAGCTCTTCCGAGGGGAGCTCCGGCATCGCCCTGCCAAAGGGCGGCTGAGGGTCCCTGGTGTGAACAGGACACGCCCCCTCGGTGCCCACTGTGGGTCACTGGAGACACAGCCGAGATGCGGCACTGCCATCGGGTTGCCCCAGGACAGGGCAGCCAGGCAAGCTGACCCAAGTCCGAGTCAGAGCGACAGGCAGCAAACGGCGCCGCCACCTAAAGGAGCAGACGAGCAATGCGGTGGCGCAGCCTGCAGGCGTGGACCCCCTACACAGGTGCCATCTGAGTGTTGGGGAGAGGACCCAGGGCCCCGCTGCCCCCGAGTTCTGGGAACACGGCAGGGGCAAAGAGCTCCCACGGTCGTTCAGCTCCTCCCTGGCGCCCAGGCCGGAGGAAGTGCCTGGTGCCGCTGGCGGCCCTCCGCCTGTCGGTCAGCAGGAGTGGACCATGCGGGCAGCCCACCGGACGGTGGGGACACCGAAGCCTTACGCTGGGGCGTGCCCTCTGGCCAGGGTTGCCAGATTGAAAAGTAAACATACTTTGCACAAGACGCCCTTGCACTGAAAGCTATTCCTCGTGTATCTGAAATCCAAGTTTCTCAGGCGACCCTGCCTCGGACGCAGGCGCCCATTTGAGCCTCACCGCGAACCAGTGAGGAAGGCCAGGGCGGCATCACCCATCCACCCCCCTGGGGACCCCGCGAGGCCGGGGACCGGCCCTCAGTCGCGGAGAGAAGTGGTCCACACCCCACACATGGACCCTGTCCTCGCTGGAGGGGCAGGAAGAGGGCTGGAGGGGAGGTGACGACAAGGTGGGCCATGGGCTGACCCGGAAGGAGGTGGCAGATTGCGACAGACGGGATTGGAGGAAGAAGGCGCACGGCGGAGAGGCCGGCCAGGGAAGCCGCAGGAGCGCATGGGTGCGCCTGGGACCCGGACCCGGCGCAGCACAGCGGGGGCGGGGGCAACGGAGGGCGCGGTTCAGGCATTCCCACGTCAGGGCGGTAACGGTGACGGTGACGCCCCCAAGGCTCAGACACAGCTGAGGCCTAGCGACGGCAGGGCCGCAGAGCTGGGGACGCCAAGGCCGGGACAGGACCCGGTGCGCAGGGCCTCCGCGCGTCCACGGAGAAGCTCAGCTGGGAGCCTGACCTGTTTCCGGGAGTTGCTGCAGGAGCTGAACTGTAATCGTTGAGGTGGGAGGCGGAGGCCGAGGCCGAGCAGGGGTCTGGGCAGAGAGGGAAGGACACAACGGGCTCCCTGTGGGGGAAGGGGGAGGGAGGCCTCCGACCCCCACCCCCACCCCCACGGCGGGGACTTCGGCAGCAGGCCGCAGAGCCCCTCCACCTGCCGCCCACGCCCGCCCGCCACCCGGCGGCACCGGCTGCCCCCGCACCGCGGCCCTGGTCCCTCACTGGCAGCGGAGCGGTGCGAGCCGAGGAGTCCGAGCGCGGGGCGGGTGTGGGCGGCATTTCACCGCAGCCCCTCCGCGACCCCGCCCTGCGCTCACTTCCCGAGGCCCCTGCGCAGCGTGACCCACAGTCTTCCTGACACGCCACCTTCCTCCTGGGCACTTACCCGGTCCTGGTCCCGGCGTGGGAAGCCCTCCGGAAAGCGGGGGCGGGAGACTGACTCCGCCGCCGGTGACACCAGCTGCCACTCGTCCTCCCTCCGTGGGCGGTGGGGTGAGCTAAGCTCGTCGCCAATTATACAGACGACTTCCACGATTCCTAACTTGGAAACCATTTCGCCACGTTTTTTACCTTTATTCTCCACCTCGCCCTTACTATTTTTTACTTTTAAAGGCCCTCTTTTGGGCGTCCTGAGATTTCACTCACCGGCCTACTGAGAAGGCTTTCCTTGTCTTTAGAGCACTTACTTGCACCTTTTCCAAGACGACTTCCACGCGGCCTTGTGCCTGGTGAGTCACAGGACCGCACGCCGGGAACTGCCGGCGCCAGTCGGTGAGACCACAGTGGACCCCCCCCCCCCCCGGCAGTGTGCCTCCACTCGCTGAGCCTGTCCGCCTTCTCTGCCCCTCCCTGCCCCTCAGCAACCTTTGAAAACCCAAATCTGACCCAACGCACCCCGGGTCTGGGGCTCGGATGCCTCACTCCAACCTGCCCACCCAGATCAAGCACGTTCTGCTCTCTGTGAGAGCCTGGGCACACTGCAGCAGGCCCGGCGGCGGTTCGGCTGTCGCTGGCACAGGGCCTGCCCCTGGGCGTCATCCCACCAGCACGGGGCGTCTTCATCCCGGAGCCCCAGCACCTGGCCCAGCATGGGTCGGAGCAGCTGGCATTCCAGTGCACAGACCTGGGCTGCGGAAGGCCCTCGCCCCCCCGCCCCCCATCTTGTGGCCCCTGCAGGCCACGCCCCCAGTCCACCTCCCCACCTCAGAGGCTCCCCAGTCCGCGCCCCCGGCCCCGTGGCCTCCCCTGCTGCACCCCACGCAGAGCCTCAGCAGTAAGCACCTCAAAATACCCCCGCAGGCAGACCTTGGGCAGCCGGGTCTGAACCCCCCGTCACACCCCGACCCCCACCTCCCCGCCCACCGCAGCCAGGCATGTGCCCACGGGAAGGCGCGGGGATGCCCTGACCTCTGGTCGCAGAACCTAACCCCCACGGAGCCCCGCCCACCCTCTGGCGGAAGTGAGCAAATCAAAGCAGCCTCACTTCTTGGAGGCTGAGCTGCGTCCCCCGGAGTCCGCAGGTCGGAGTCCCAGCCGCGGCTGCGCTTGCGGACAGCGCCTTTACGGAGGTGGCTAGATCGGGAGGAGGCTGCTGGGCGGGGCGGCTGGGGTTCTCTTAAGAGCAGGAGATGCGGGCCGGATGCAGAAGGAGGCCCCGGGAGGACGCCAGAGAAGGTGGCGTCCACAGGCCCCGGGAGACCGGCTCAGGGCCCCCAGCCCTGCCCACCCCGCCGCACGCAGCCCGCTGTCTCCAGGACGGGGAGGCCGGACGTGCCCGTCTGCGTCTGCGCCTGCGCCGACTGTCAGGGATGCACCGCGGGCTGGAAGCACCTCGTGGTGGCCGGGCCTCACCACGCCTGGCAGCGCCGTCCGTCTGGTCTCTGCAGCACAGAACCCCAGGCCTGGGGGCGGGAGAGGGCCAAGGGCAGAAACAACCACCAGGCCGCGGAAGAGCGCAGCAAATGGCACGTCTGGGGACACGGGAGATTTCGGCACAGGCCTTTGCCGTCTTACTGGAAGAATCAGCTCCGGCTGGGCCCTGCCTGAGCACGCCCTCGTGGCCGGAAACCTGGCGGAAGGGCCATAAACCAAGCGCCGGGGAAGGGACGGAACATTAAGCTGCGAGGAGGTGTCCAGTGGGGTGCCCTGGGGACCGAGTCTTATTTAACATCTTCATTAGTGATCTGGAAGGAACAGTAAACAGCTCAATTAATTAAATTTCCAGATGATACTAAATTTGGAGGTGCCGCAGAAAGTCAATGAGGACAGAGGAACGATGCTGGTGGGATCCGGAGAGGCCAGTTACGAGTGTATCAAAAGAAGCTAATTAAAAACGTTCCTACATTCCTGAACCCTGTGGAACTTCTGCCGGAGGAGGGTCTACGAACAACGCAGCGGTCCCCTGTTGTCGGAACGCCCCCGTTCCCACCCTCGTACCGGAGGCAGAGCCCCAGGGACTCCGCAGGGCAGGGCTCAGGGGAACGTGGCAGTCGGCGTCCGCCCACCTGCCGGCGGGAGCGCAGACGCCAGACCCGTTCCAGCAACAGGGCGCCTCGGTCCCCGGCCTGGGATGCACTCGGGGGGAGAGCCTGCGCAGACACACCCCAGTTGGGAAACACAGGAGGTCTCGGTGCAGCATGTTCACAAAGACACGATGGAACTCTGCACCCACAGGAAAAATGCCAACGAAATCAGGACACTCAGGACGTACGCGAGCCACAGAACATCTGGGCCTAGGACGAAATACAAGCGTATTTCTGAAAAGACAAAGCAGGCCGGCGTGTAGGCTCCGAGACAACCGCCTGCACCCCCGTGTCCACTGCAGCATCACCTCAGCCAGGACACGGGGACACCCTGCGCGTCCACTGATGGCTCAGCGGTTAAAGACGACACAGCAAGCACCCTCGACACGCAGAACCCACAGCGTGCACGCCCCGTGCGCAGCGCACACGGCACGCACAGCACACGCACGCACCCGCAGCACCCCCTCTCTGCAGCCGCTCTGGGCTTCCGTCCGCAGTGAAACGCTCCTCAGCCAACATTCCTTCGCGCACAGCCATTCCAGTGAAGCGTCCATCCACTCCGCTGTTTGTGAGGCGCAAAGCGATGAGAGCCCACGAGATGCTTAGGTGCCAAAATGGAATGCACAATGTTCTCGTTTCTGAACCTATTTGCTGGCTCTGGGAGGGCCATGGAAACGGACGCGAGGGTCTGAGTGGCACTGCCTCGCGCACCGGCACCACGCACGCCTGCGGAGGGGCTCCTGGAGGTCCTCCGGGCGGTTCCCTTGCCAGGCCTGCCCACCTTCCTTCTTTCCAAGGAAAGACTGCTACCTCTTGGCACCTGGATCTTGAGAAAATCCAACACTCTCTAGCCTAGCACCCATGCCCTGAAAAGAAGAAAGAGTTCCCCCTTCTGACACGCGCACAGGAAACACAGAGGAGGCCTGAGCTGCGATAGGCCGCCACGCCTCGGAGGGGGCGGGACTTGGTACGCAGGGGTGGGGGGCTCCCACCGTCACCAGCCGACCACAGGGCGACCACAGGGCCAGGAGCCATGGGGCCCGTTCTCCCCCTGCCGCCCCACCTCCACTCGCCAAAGGAGTCCCAGACGGTTCACCTCGGGGCTGTGGTTTCACCGAGAGAGGCCCTGAAACAACTCTTTGCTGGGAAACCCACTGCTTCCCTCGGCTTACTTACACAGAGTCA
Source organism: Anoura caudifer (assembly GCA_004027475.1). Taxonomy (NCBI): domain Eukaryota; kingdom Metazoa; phylum Chordata; class Mammalia; order Chiroptera; family Phyllostomidae; genus Anoura; species Anoura caudifer. The sequence goes on from PVKU01002384.1 coordinate 161,596, forward strand.
CCATGTAAACTCCAGCACACACTTTTCCTCTGACCTGGCATACAGATAAACGGGACACCGCGGCTCCAAAGGACAGCTGTCCCCAGGCCCTGCTTCTGGAGCACCCAGCCAGGAGCCCTAGGGCATCTCAGGAACCACAGGTCGGCACCGCACCCCGCTGGGACCCACGAAGTCGAGACCAGGTAAAGGTGGCACTGCAAGTCGGGAGGGCTCCGCACACCCCCAGCAGGTTCCCGGGGACGGCAGCAGGCCCCGAGGGACACAGTGAGCCTGGCCACCCTCACCACTGACTTCTCCGGAGGGAGTCTCCCCCAGCCCCGCGCGCCGCCCTGGGCCGTGTTTTGCAGCCCCTACACAAGCCCCAGGGGAACTGGCTCCTGGTCACGACCATGTCCTCGCGGGCAGTGATGGGTCAGTCCACACCCAGGAGTGGAGGCAACCCCCACCCTCACAGGGCGATGCCCACAGACTGGCCAGGCAGCCATGGCTCGTCCAAAGCCTGGGGCCCCAGCACATGGGGGCCGGGAGCCCAGGAGACCCCCCGGGAGCCCGGGACGTGGGGTGCAGGGACTGACACCCAGAGGAGCCCCAAGGCAGGCACACCCATCCCCCGAGTCCCCTCAGCGAAAGGCCAGCAGTGAGCCCTATTCTGCCACATGCTTTTCAGGCCAGTCTTCCCGTGGTGACAATATTTAGAGAAAAGCCTGAGAAGTGCCAGAAAGCTTCCCAACAGCCTCAGGCCAAGGGCACGGCCAGTGGCTGGAGGTGGGGGGGGACCAGAGTGCTGAGGCACAGAGAGGACGCTGGCGCCCCCTGCTGCCCAAAGGGGGCCATGGGGACAGCCAGGCACAGCGTGTGCACCCACCCCACAGACAGACAGACGGGACATGGACGTGCGCACGCACACACACGCACACAGCATGCACGGCAGAGAAGAGATGAGACACCAGCACACATGAGAAACACAACAGATACACATGCGTGCATAACACAACAGGCAGGCATGACAGACAGGTGAGACAGACACGTGTAAAACATGCAACAGGTATGCATGGCACACACGGCACAAGTGACCGGCACGTGTGGCACACCAGGCACACACAGCAGCCGCACGGGACACGACGGTGTGAACAGGCACACTCCAGTTCACATGGAAAGGAAATGGAGGCAGGAGAGTCGGGGGGCTTCCCCACGGGCCGCTCGGGGTCGTCTGAGGCACGCTCTTCATCCACGGAACCGCCGAGGACCTGGCCGCAGAGTCGGAACAGGGCGGCTCCCGAGCTTCCAGCCACGCGGCCCGCAGTGGGACGGGCGGCGCGGAGGCGGGCATTGCGGAGAGATGCAGCCCTGCACAACTTCCCCAGCGAAGGAGCCCCGGGCGGGCGGGCCTTCCAGGGTGCTGCCGGGCAACCGCTGCTGAGCCCCCTCTGCCTGCAGGGCTCTCCGAGGGGGCCTGTCACCTGTCACCGCCCTGGCGACACACCCGCAGCGCCCACTCAGTCACCGTGCGGAGGGGCCGTGGTGACAGCCTCGCCGGCCCACGGGCCCTCCTCTCGCTTCCACGGCGACGCACTCTTCTTGTGGAACTGCCAGGAGGACAAGCCGGAGGCTTGTTTTCTCCACCCTCGCCCACACAGGAAAAGAGCCCACTGTGCGCACGACGCCCCCCCTGAGGACCGCCTTGCACAGTCATGGAGGTGACGGCTGAACTCTGACGGCCTGCAGTGGCAGAGCCGAGTCAGCGATCCATGGTGGCCTGCGCCCCGTGGGGCGGGGCAGCACGGGGGGGGGGCAGGAGTGAGTGTGGGGAGACGGGGTGAGGTCTGACGGAGCGGCCGGGGCTCTCGGAGACAGTGTGGACCAGGGGTGGCACAGGGCGCGGGCACCGGGTGCTGTGGCCTCCATCATGGTCCCTCCCTGGGCCTGGGGAGGCCTCCTCCTGCGCGGCTTTAACAACAAGCGGTGAGTTAATCCAGTTTTCCGCAGGGACTCGCCAGGCCGCTGGGATAGTGCAGAGTGAGTGTGTGTGCACGTGCGCGTGAGCTCTATCACAGTGCACACTTCCACTAGCATGTACTATTTTTTAATCCTCACCCAAGGACATGTTTACTGATTCCACAGATGGAGGAAGGGGGACAGAAAGAGAGAAACACTGACCAGCTGCCCCCCCGTACGTGCCTGACTGGGGACCAAACCCACAACCCGGCTGCGCAGCGGGGATGGAATCCGTGACCCTTCCGGGTATGGGACCGCGCTCCAACTGAGCCACACCGGCCAGGGCCTCTGACACCTACTTTTTTGCCTGTTGCAATAAGCAGGTCTTTAAACATTGTTGTTTATAGCAACTAACGATTCCACTGGGGTGCAGGCACCTGCCCCCAGTGGGCATGCCTTTTCCCAGTGCCCGCCTCGAGTGCAGCAGGAGCAGCGACCTGCCCCCAACCGACAGGATGTGGCACAGGCGACGGAGCCACCTGGTGACTGCCGTGTCACACGGCAGAGGCGAAGGCGCCCTGGAGATGGGGGAGACCAGCCGACCCTGTGTCAGTCAAAAGGAAGACTGGTCCGAAGACCTGGAGAGCCCCTGTCCCGGAGAGGACCACCCCTATCTATTCGCATGCGCAGAAACTTCTGGTTACCTCCAAGCACGTAAGGCGGCCACCCTCCCCTAAAAGGGGGTGGTGGCATGGACACCGGAGAGGACCAGCAATGCCAGGCTGGGCAGGCGGAGGGCCACACCCGTGCGGGAGCTGCAGACCCGACGTGGAGGCAGGCAGGCACCGCTGCCGGAGGACAGACCGCAGCCGCCCACACCAAATGCCCTGAGTGGGGGCAGTTATGTGAGAAACTAGCTAGTGCTCACTCCGAGCTGCTGGCAAACTCACTCTTCGCACACGAGTGTAAACGTGCGTTTCCACCCCTAACACGCTGACAGAAGATTTAGGGTGGACACCCAGGCCATCACAGCCCTCGGTGCGGCAAGTGACTTTCCTCAGAGGCAAGGAGACAGAAGAAAGAAGCAGGCCCCCTGACACTGACGACAGAGGAAGAAAAGACCCCCGGGGGTTCCCGGGACCCGCTTCCAATCAGTGGAGCACGGCAACCAGAGGCTCGGAACAAGAGATGCGCGTCCGGGGCAGAGAGACCTTTCAGGAGACACGGGCTCCGCCCTGAAGGACTTTTTAGGAAGGAGGGGGCACGATGAAGCAGAAGGCACCGCGGGCAGAATTCTGTGCCGGCAGACGGTGTAAGCCTGGGGACCTGGGAGCGGGCGTCCTGGCACCTGCACATGTGACCGCGCTGACATGTAAAGTGAGGACAGGAAAGGAAGGGCGGGGCAGAGCGTGTCACAAGTGCCTCAAGGCTGCCTGCGGAACAGAAAAAGAGGCGGTGGGGGACTCTGCCCTGAGGCCCGGACGCCAGCGCCAGCTACCTACCGGCTACCGGCAAGACGGGAAAGGAAAACTCAGGCAGGTGGATGTCCCAGACGTCTGGACCGCGCCCTGGCGAGTGAGCTGGGGGAAGCAGGCAGGGCACGAATGCACACCCGCGTGGGTGTGAGGGGCGGTTGGCAGGGTGGGGCCAGTCGTGGCTGTGCTCGCACACGCACGCGCGCATGCACACATGCAGGCAACAGGAGAGAGACCAGCCCAGCTGCCTTCCTGAGTGGCGCAGCTAACTGGCCTGGGAGAAGGCCCACATCCATTTTTCAGGAGCCTCGGGCACCTCACCCCTCCCCGCCCGCCCCGAGGGGTCAGAGTTCCTGGAAGAGTTCAGAACGCAGGCCGGGGTCCTGCCAGGGCTTCCATTATCCGCGGCACTAGCTTCTCTGCGGACGCCGTGCCCCCGTTGCCCGCAGATCCGACAGAGCGCGCACCAACCCCTTGGCGGTGCGAGAGCACCGTCCCGCGCCCCCTGGCGGCGCGGACGAAGGCGGAGCACTTACTCTTACTGTAGCAGGTGGCCAGCACGCCCTTGTCCGCGGGGCTGGCGCTGATGTGCCAGATCTCGCCCACCTGGTGGAGGAGCACGTTTTTGTTTATGATGTTGTTCTCATCGTCGAAGTCTATGATGTGGATCTGCACACACAACAGAGAGAGCAGGTCAGGGCCTCCCCCATCCAACGGCGGTGCAGCGCGCTCCCGGAGGCCTCCTGGGCGTCGGCGACTGCCACGCCCCTCACGCCGGCAGCACGCAGCTCTGCGCGCCCGCCTCCCCGAAGACAGCGAAGCCCCGTGCTGCGTGCGAGCAGGCACGGCGCGCTGGCGCCCCTGACGCTCCCTGTGTCCTCCGCATGTCGGCGCTCTGCGATGTTAATTATAAGGGCATTGCGTTTCAGCACTAAGTGGAAAGTTAAACGTCCTATCTCCATGCTTTGCTGGATAGTTTTGGGGGGAATTGACATAATTTTCACATCCCCTCTCTTATCAATACCCAAGTCAATGATAAAGGTAAAACATTAATTTCAAAAATAAACTCACGCTAAGAAAATAACCACGGATTTGCACCAAGATTCCGATCAGAGAATGCTCGTGGGGGCACTGATTGCCTTCGTGACAGGCTGGAAGTGTCCTCGGGGTCTGGCAGCGGGGACTGCTCACAAGAAGCGCGTGTGCGACCACGCTGTCACAGCGGGGCACGCTCAGGCTGCTGTGAGAGCCGGCGCGGGGCCAGGGCAGGGCCGCCCGCTCTCCTGAAGGGAGACAGCTCGCGCCCCCCATCTGCTGGGTGAACAGCAGCCTCGTCCGCATGCCCGAGGGCCTGGGAGGGGACCGGTCCTCTCGGAGGGCGGGGCCAGCGCTCTTCCCTTCCTTCCCCCGGGTCCGGCTGCATCGTTAACCTCCCTGACTCGCACGCACGTACTGCTTTGCCATCAGAGCTGTGACCCCGACAGCTTCAGGGGCCTCCACTCCATCCCAATCACTTCCGCCCGCAGGGCCCGCACCTGACAGTCGCCCAGGCCCCTTGGGGGGCCCTCTGGACTCCAAGTCAAACCTGCCTCCGCCACCGAACCCTGTGTGGCCCTGACCTCAGTCTCCCCGAGCACACACTGAGGATGGCTGTCTGCTCTCGGGCGCAGCGTCCGCCCTGCGCACACTGGGACTACGGAGAGCTGTTCTGCCGGGTAAATGCAAGCAGTCGCAGAGACAGTGATACCACGGAGAAGGCGTTAGAGTTAAGGGGAGTGGGAAAGGGGAGGGGGCACAGAAGGAGGACCGACCGACATCGGCTCGGAGGGCCGGGAGGGCCAGGGGCCGGCTGGGCAGCGCTCGGCCGTCATGTTAAAGTGTTCGCGACGTGTCTGGTTCTTAAAACGTTTTTAACAGCTTCCGATGAAGATCGAACCACCGCAAAATTGAATGGTTTGAATGAGGGCCTGGGCTCCATCATTAAAACGGCTAAAGCTGGGCTTTCCAGGGCAGGGGCCAAAGCGCAGGCGTGAGGGTCTGCAGTGTGTCGGGGAGCCCATAAGATGTCAGTCAGCACCCCTCCCTTGGAGAGTGGGGCTCAGAGACGGGAGTCCCTGGCCCCGGGCCCAGTCCCTGCAGCGGCCCAGGCCAGACGTGAGGACGCAGTTCAGCCTCCGCCCTGTCTTTCCACTCCATCCCTCCTGTTCAACAGAAGGTAAACAAACCCCTGGAAAAAAATGTTTAAGTGTGAAAAACTGAAAATGGGAAATGAACAGTTAAGGATCACCCCCGGGCAAGCCCCTCCCTGCCACAGAGCACACAGCCCTCCCGGGGGCTGGCGGAACTGCCCTGGCTAGAAGAGTAGGCTCCCCCACCCACAGCAGACCCCCTGCCCCCCTGCCCCCAGGGCCTCTCCATCTGTGTCCCTGCCCTGTCACATCCACAACAAAAAGTCCCCTCCCGCTGGCCCGGCCCTTCCCTGAAACACCGCACGACAGTGCAAGGCGGCGAGACCCCCACGCAGAGCTGTCCGCCCTGACCGCTCGGTACCAGCTCTCCTTCCTCCCACCCCACAGAGGCACCCGAAGGCCCAGCCTCTGCCGTGGCCTGTCCACCTCAGCACAGCAGGCGTCGGGAGGCCTGGGCCGCAGGGCTGCTGCCCATCCCGCTGTGGGGCGGGGCCCGTGCTTCGGCACGGGTACACGCCGGGACCTGGGCGTCCAAGGCCTCCGCGTCGTGGCCAAGACGCAGACTGCCCCTGCTGTGGACACTTGGATGGCGGGTGGAAGAGCTGGGCGAGGCCGAACACGCTCCCCGTGCCCGCAGGACGGCACTGCCTGCCCGGCCGGGTGAGGCTCCGCTCCAGCACCCAAGCCTGTCCATCCCCGCCCTCGTCCACGGTCCCAGTGCTGCCGGCAGCCCAGAGCAGGACCCCAAGCTCCACGCCCTCACTCTGCCGGCAAGGGCGCTCCCTGGTTCAGAAGGGGCTCCGTCCCTTGGGGCACGTCCCAGAGAGCACCTCGGGCGACACAGTCAGACGCTGAACTGAGGGGTGGAGAGAGCGTATCAGAGCCCCCGCATTCGGCAGGCCACCTGGAACCCTGCAGAAATGGGAATGGCGGGTTTCCGCCACACTGCTGAGCCGCTGGCCTGCCTCACCCAACACCGGACTCCTGGGCCAGTCGGCTCCTGCCTCACCGAAGGAATGGGGGAGGAGCGGGCAGCAGCGGGAGAAAAGGAGGGCCAGGCAGTCTGGCCTGGGGCCCAGGACTCTGATTTCTAACAAGGGGGCCCAGGACAGGCCTTGCCAGCAGAGGGGGTGCCCTGTGATCAACCTGCGGACACAGGACTGCAGAGCATGCAAAGGAAAAGGCAGGAACTACAGGGGCGGCTCTGCAGGGGGGAAGCACCAGCCTGTTGTCACTCCCTGAGGGCTGGGGCCTGACCCTGACCCTGACCCCAATCTTGGGGCTGTGCTCAGAGAGGACCAGTCAGGAGCCTCCTGACACTCATCCCCCATCTGCATGAGAAACAGGGGCTGAGTCACCTGCAGTGAAAACCTTGGGAAAATCAGAAAGAAAGCCAACACACCCCTCCCACCTGAGACCCCTGCCTTCCCACCCTTCCAGGCCTCCTACCCACCCCCCCAGCTTCCCCCAGGTCCAGGGGCTCCCGCCCCCTCAGGAAGGCCAAGCCAGGGCACAGACTCCAGGCCGGCTCCTGACCAGCGCTGAGCCCTGTGCACAGGAAGGCCCGGGGAAGGGCCGGCAGCTGGGACAAACCACGTGACTGCTTAGGGCCAACTTCCTCGTATGTTTAGAAATGGAGTCCACACCATTGGTTCTGTCCGCTCAGGTAGCAGGCCCCGACCTTGACCCTGGGGTTGGGTGTCTCCTGCAGCCGCTCCCACCTCCCTCCTGGGAGCCCGTGTAGACCTTTCTGCCCCCAGTCCACCAGGGCCCCCGGGGGCCAGCTCCTGCGACCCCGACTCCACCCCGGCACCTGGCTGGCGCCTGCCCGGCATGCACTCCACAGCGGGTCCCCGACAGCCAGCTACTGGACACCTGCGAACGTGCGTGGCCACCTGGGAGTGACCCCGAGCCACCCGCAGCCCCACTCGCCCCGGCTGCAGAGGGGCGGCTCAGGGCGAGGTTGGGGGGTCGGAGACTCAGTGACAGTCTTCTCGCCGTCCCCATGCACTCGGGGGTCGCACTGCGATGACGCTGCTGGGAATCCCAGGGACAGCGGCCCCTCCCGCCTCCTCTCCGCAGAAGGCAGTTACCACCCAGCACGGGATGCAGGCTAGTGCCTGGGGCAGCCCCACAGCAGGATCCCTGCAAACAGGTCACGTGTGGGCAGGAACACACGGGTCACATGTGACAAAGAATGTGTTGTATGTGAAAATTGTGTGCACCCCACCACATACGAGAACACAGGTCATGTGCAAGAGGAATGTGCACGTGGCATGTGGGAAGACATATGTGAACGCCATGTGGAAAGAACGGCCCGCCGGGGGAGGGGCTGGTGCCGACCACGGACCCCAGGCCGCCTCTCAGTCACAGACACAGTACACCCTTGTGACGGCAACAGTGCCGACAGGGATGCCACACGGGTCAGTGTCGGAATCCAGCCAGTTCCTCCAGCCGACACCTAAGTCGCAGTAAAGCTTCACGGTGCGTGTGTGGCATTCACCGTTGCAAACGCTGCTTCAACCACCGAGAGCAAACGGTCACAGCACTAAGAGCAGGCTCGCCGTGAACACACGTGCACGGGTCAGACGCAGTTACCTGATTGTCGTATTTAAGAGACTGCGTCCCGACCAGGAACCGGATGGCGTCCGTCTCCGCGGTCTGCGGGCTGAGGGCACGTGCCTGTGGAGGAAGGAGAGCACAGGCGTTGGCGATGCCGCAGTTCACGGACTGCGACGGGCACGGCGGCCCCGCCCCCACTCGCGACTGTAGGGGCACGTGGTAGGGGCACAAAGTTAAGCAGCAAGGAGGTAAACTGTGTCGTTCATACACCGTAATTGCCGACGGTACTGGGCCCGTGGAACATGTCACCCCTCAACAACCCAGCACACAGCGGCCCCCAGCCATAGCGGGGTGGGGTGGGGGGCTTTTTTTAAAGATTTTACTTATTTATTTTTAGAGAAAGTGGAAGGGAGGAGAAAGAGAGGGAGAGAAACATCGCTGTGTGACAGAATCATTGGCTGAGAGCAACTGGGGAATTGGCCCACAACCCACAGACGTGCCCTGACCAGGATCAAGCCTACGACCTTCGGTTTGCGGGACGACGTCCAACCGGCTGAGCCACACCAGCCAGCGCCCGAGCAGGTATTCTAAACCAGGTCTTTGGCGGAGGGCGACGGAAGACTGCCAACAACCACAGCCGTTGGGCAGCAAGGTGCCGCTCTCCGGGAACAGGGCCTAGCGCAGGCTGTGCGCACACACGGCCACGGCCTGGGCCCCACCGCAGCCGGAGACAGGCAGACACCCCGCCTCTCCCCTCGCGTGGGCTTCCTGCCTGTTCTCGGTGCCTGGGTTCATCCCCTCCAGCACAGCGAGAAGCGCGGTTCCACAGCTGTCCCGGGCTCCAGTCTGGGGCACACCACCGTCTCTGGGTGTCTCCAGGGAAACACAACCGTCTCGCCCAGGTCCCCAGCCTTCCTCAAGAGCCAGTGGCACGGAACCGACAGCTACCACGACACACTTCCGGGAGACCAAGAGGCAGGTGTCTGCGGCAGCGGCCCACCGTCAGGCACCCGGGGAAGAAAGCCCTCTTCGTCCCGCCCCACCACTGTGAGCATGTCCGGCTCCCGCTGCCAGGGGGCCCGCCTCCTCGGCCACACTGGGCTAGACAGTTTTCGGAGTCTTAGGCCTCTTGGCAAAGCTAATGAATTCTTTATGAAGCTATAGATTTTCTGCCAACAATGTGCATACATATCCACAGGACTCTGTGTGCGTCAGCAAATTCAGAGACCCTCTGAACCCTATCCAACTTAAACATCCCCGGCTCGGAGAAGAATGGCTTGTAAGGAAGGGAGGGCCCAGGCCAATCCTGGAAGACAAAGCCCGACCGCTCAGCTTCGGACAGAAGGCAGGACGAGACGCCACCACCGTCGGCAGAAGCCTGAAAGGAGGAAATCGCGTGCGTGGCCATCGGACCGAACCAGAGGGGCAATTCACGGGGGCAGGGGCCCCTCGAGTGACGACGACGGACCTGCACTCCGGGGCCAGGGCACCCAGTGGACAGCTACAGACCATGTCACAGCACCACCACCCTGCCCCTGCACAGCTGCTCCTCCACAGAGGGTGGACGTGGGTGGTCAGTGGTCACAGCCAGTCCTTGCAGCTGCCTGGTCTGGGTAAATCCCTCCCACTGACCTGCCAAAAGCAACCAGGGCTCGACTACAACAGGTGGGTGAACTCAGCCCACATGAAGGGTGCACCTCGAGTACCCAGCTTGGGGGACAGGGGAGGCTGTGCCACTGGACCCCACAGGACACCTACTGCATTAGGCCACACCACCAAGACACAGAGTCAAAGCAGCTCTACCTAAGACATAGGAACAAACACAGGGAGGCTGCCAAAGTGAGGAGACAAAGCAACGTGGCCCAAACGAAAGGATGGATTGAAACTCCAGAAACAAGAGCTAAATGAAATGGAGGCAAGCAATCTATCAGACGCAGAGTTCAAACACCGGTTACAAGGATGCTCAAGGAACTTAGCGAGGACCTCAGCAGCATAAAAAAGACCCCGTCAGAAATGAAGCACAGACTATTTGAGATAAAGGACAATTTACAGGGATACAACAGTAGCGTGGACACAGCTGGGAATAGAATCAATGGTTTGGAACATAAGGGAGCAAAAAAACAACAAATCAGAACAAGAAGAAAAGAGAATCCAAAAGAATGAGCGTGGTGAAAGCAGCCTCTGGGACAACTTCAAGCGGCTCAATGTTGGCATCGTGGGGAGCTGGAATGAGGAGAGAAAGAGCAAGAAATTGGAAATCTATTTTAAAAACATAATGAAAGAAAACTTCCCTGATTTGGTGAAGGAAATAGACATGCAAGTCCAGGAAGCACAGAGAGTTCCCAACAAGATGGATGCAAAGAGGCCCAGCCCAAGACACATCGTAATGAAATGCCAAAGGTTAAAGAGAGAGAGAAACATGAATGCACTCTGCACTTTCCGATTGTAATGACCCCTCGGTGTCGCTGTTCTGCCGTTTATTTGCAGTAGAAGTGCCTCGCTTGACCCTCCAAGCCTCGTTACCTGCAGCCGATGGTGACAGACCGGATCCCCATCTTTTAATGTGAACTGTCCTGCACATGATTTGCACATCACTGACGCCCAAGCCTCTGCAATAACTTTCAGTTCTTTTTGTGCTTCTGCAGTAATGGCTCTTCAAGTGAAGAAAGTCATGACCCAGAGTCATCCAAAGTAAACAAGAGCAAATATCAGCTACTTCTTTTACGACAGGCAGAAAAAAAAACATAAACAAACAACAACTTCAGCCCTGGCTGGTGTGGTTCAGTGAATTGAGAGCTGGCTTGCGAACCAAAGGGTCACCGGTTTGATTCCCAGTCAGGGCACATGCCTGGGTTGTGGGCCAGGTCCCCAGTACAGGGCGTGTGAGAGGTTACCACGCATTGATAGCGTCTCCCTCTCTCCCTCCCTTCCTCTCTCTCTAAAAATGAATAAGTAAACTTTTTTAAAAATTCAGATAAAATATTTAAAGCCCAAGGCAGTAACATTTTAGTGACCTCAAAGACCCAACATTGAAGATCAAAACCTCTGGGTTACTGAGGAAGGCTCTTAAGACCCACAAGTCTGAAGCAGCTCGGACAGAAGACGCCTGTTGGGCAGCACGACCGTGGAGGTGTGGCCTCCCTGGCCCCACAGAGGCGCCCCCGTGTGTCTCGTCCTGGAGAAAGCAGGCTGCCGTCGTGGTTAGGACGCTCTGACGCTGGGCTGGGGTTAAAGCTGACCTACGTCACAACCCTAACTCTACCGTTTTCTTGCTAAGTGCCCTGGGACCACAGAAAAACAGCATCTACCCCTATGACCGCGCAGTGCTACGCAGAGTGCCCCCCACGGTCAGCAAGTTCTCCATCACTTGTGAGGCAGGCCAGCCGCCGAGCCCCGCAACACAGTCACCGCTCCTCTTGTGGCGCTTAGACGCTGCCTGGCATGGGGGTCGCCTGTGAAAACTCTCGTTACAATAATTAGAACAACATTACCGGATTCTCACTGTGTGCCAGGCACTGTGGTAGTGCCTGAATTAAATGCATTGACTCATTTAATTTCCACAGCCGCCACGGGGCACACTCACGGTACCGCTGCAGCAGCGAGGAGACCAAAGCTCACACAGCTACCGAGTGGTGGAGCCTGGTGGCCTCCCGGCTGTTCCGGGGGGCGGCCAAAACTCCGCTGTACCCCAGGAACACCTAGTTGTCTCCAACTTCATTTGGAACAATTTCGTTAGATCGTATTGTCACAGCTGTCCTATCAGCGAGCATTTTAAAGAAACTTATCAAAAGTGATGAATTTTTACAGTCTTTTTAATATGGAAGATACACAACGTTTTCAGCATATTATGCTTTATTATTTCAAGGAAGGTAAAAACGCCACTGAAATGCAAAAAAAAAAAAAGATTTGTGCAGTATACGGAGAAGGTGTGTGATGGATCGAACCTGTCAAAAGTGGTTTGCGAAGTTTCTTGCTACTATGGACATTTTGGCCAAATAATTCTTTGCTGTGGGGCTGTCTTATGGATGGAAAGTGTTGGGCAGCACCCCTGGCCTCTCCCCACTCGAAGCCAATAGTGGGAGACAGCCGACACACTCAAAATATCCAAATCAATAAAGTTATTGGTGACAATGAAAAAGGCGTCTTTTATTTTACGGGAAAAACCTAACGACCTTTTGACCGACCCACGAGTCACCAACCCGCTGGCTCTCCCGCTGTGGGCGTCCCGAAAACAGAGACCACTGCGTTTTTAACAGTCACACTGACTGCCCTCGGTTTAGCACTGGGGCACTTTGTAGAGCAATGAGCCCTGTCTTACTTCTTTGTATCTGTCCCCCGTTTTCTGAAGCTACTTCAGTAGGGGAGAGCCAGCACCGGGCTCTCGCACACCGACCGCCCCCCTCCCTCCACGGGCCTTCCTGCTGGCACCCCCACTTCCCCGCTTACTCTAGGGGTCCGCTCCTTTCACCGTCGTCTGCGGAGCACCTACTGTGCCGGTCCCGGGAACAGGGACTGGACAATGCAGGATGGAGAAGACTGGACGTGAGCGGGGCAGCAGGTCACACCCGCTAACCGGGCTGTCCCAGCGCACCCGTCTAAGCTCTGACCGTGCGTCGGGGTCGGGGAAGATGTCAACAGTAGGAAGCTGGGTGTGGGGAACCGCCCCGCCAGAACCTCCCTTCGTCTGCCCCTACAACTGTGTCAAAATGAACTGGAAAAATCAGCGTTCCTGCCTCCAGGAGCGCCGGGGCGAGGCGAAAACGTACACAAGCGAGGGCACCAGGCTCCCCGGGGAGAGTCAGGCTACGCGATGCCCGGGACGGCGGAACTAGGCGGCGGGGACGGCCCCGCGGGCCCCGGCCGCGCCGCCTCCGCCTAGGGCCTTCGCTGCACGGGCACGCGAGGACCCACCTGGAACTCCAGCCCGTAGATCACGGGCGCGTCGTCCTCCATGCCGCGGCCGCCTGTCCCCCTCAAACTAGTCCCGAGAGCCGGCGCGCCCTCCGCTCAGCGCCCATTCATTCCCCACCGCCCTGCTGACGCTGAAACAAGACTCTTTCTGGCCCAACGCAGCTGCCGTAGGGCCCGCTTCCTGTGTTTTCCTGACGCGTCATCAAGACGCTCCGCCAGTACCCGGATAGCGCGCATGCCCAGTGGGCTCTCATCCGGGCTCTCGGCTCTGCAGGCACCCCGCCCCCGCCGTGGGCGCAGCGAGGCTGCGCTGCTGGAGGGAATATGGCGCGGGGGGCGGGGCTAGGCGGGGACTCCGGGATTTGCTGTTGGAGGCTGCCGGGAATCTGCAGCCGGAATCCGGCTTTGCTGCCTCGTCCCCAAAACGCTCACTTGGAGTGGTGGCAGCGTCCTTAGTTACCCGAATACCCTCCCCAGCACAAGGACAAACGCTTTCTATCCACTGTCGTTACGTTCCTGGCCCCCCCGCAACCTCAGGACTAAAGAATCGTGCTTCCATTTACAGCTGAGGCGCTGCGTGCGGGGGCTCGGATGCTGACTGCTCTGCCTGATTCCATCGGGCTGGGCCCAGGATTGAACCGGGGCCCAGCAGCGTAGGTGGCTGGGGAAAGGATCGCATTCCTAATGCCGGGATACAGTGACACTGGCTTGGCAGGGCTGGCGGAACCTGAGCAGCGTTTGACGGTGAATGGGAGTCAGCTGGGAAAGATCCTGGGCTCCCCCACCCCCAGATGTCCAAGAACCGTCATCGTCCTTTTAAGCAGTGCTCCCAAAGTGCGTGCCTGGACACCAGGCCATGCCCATGTTACCCAACCGAAGGGGTTTGTAGCTTGGGGTGTCCTGTTCAAAACCGGGGTATGGTTGTCTTTAGCTGTTCTATTTACTTGTAGGAAGCCAAAGAGAAGGGATTCGCATCCCAAGCCTTATCTCCCAGAAGGGAGGCTTAGCCTTGGCTTCCATACACTTGTCCGTTAATTGAGGTCTTTTTGGCAGTGAGCTAACCCTATTCTGTTGGGTTTCTGTCAGCCTCATCTAGTTATAGCTGCCTCTGCAAAATACTGTTCTATATCTTCACATGTAGCAAGGATAGCATTTAGCAACAAGTGCCCCCCGACCTTGAGACCCTTGTCCTTTCTAACACCCTTGGCAGACAAGTTACACTGAATGTAACCCCGAAATGCCATGGCTGCACCCCGTTCGATAACCTGGGTTCCAGTATTTTCCAGGACTATGCATTTCTCCTCCATCTGTGTGGTTTTCTCTCCACCAGTAATCTTCCGTTAGTTTTCATAACAAATAGCTGAGTCTGAAGTGGGTGTAGGAGATGCACTCAACATCACTAATCAGCAGAGAAAGGCAAATCGAAACCCCAATGAGGTATCACCTCACACCTGTTAGGGTTGCTGTTATCAAAACATCAAAAGGTAACAAGTGTTGGCAGGACTGGAGAAAAGTGCACCCTTGGGCATTGTTAGTGGAAATGTAAATTACTACAGGCACTTCGGAAAACAATAAGAAGATTCCTCAAAAAAATTAAAAATAAAACTACCATATGATCCAGCAATCCCACATCTGTGATCCAAAGGGGGGAACCCCCAAAATCCTACCTCAGAGATATTTGCATCCCATGTTCATTCTATCCTTATTCACAGTAGCCAAAAGATGGAAACAACCTAAGTGTCCATTAACAGCTGAATAAAGTTGTGGCTGGTGTGGCTCAGTGGATTGAATGCTGGTGTGCAAATCACAGGTTCCCTGGTTTGATGCCCAGTCAGGGTACAGGCCTGGGTTGTGGACCAGGTACCCAGTTGGGGCCATGCAAGAGGCAACTACACATCAATGTTTCTTCTCTTCCCTTCCCCTTTCCCTAACAATAAATAAATTCTAAAATCTTTTTTAAGAAGAGCTGAATAAAGAAGATGTGAGCTTATATAGCTCAGCTGACCCTTGACCAATGCAGGGTTTATGCAGGGTATGGGGATGCCAACCTCCCCTTACGGTGGAAAATCTACATGTTACCTTTAACGCCCCCAGAAAAAAGTGGTCCCTTTGTATCTATGGTCTTGGTTCCAAGACCCCCTGTAGATACTGAAATCCACAGATGCTCAGGTCCCCTATATAAAACAGCATAGATCAATGCGTATAGTTGGCCTTCCATGTCCGAGGACTCTCAACCACAGATCAAAAATGATACAGATATTTGCTGAAAAATGCTTGTTTAAGTGGACCCATACAGTCACAGACACATGTTGCTCAAGAGTCACCTGTGTACACGCATGGACATAGCGTGGAGTCTTATTCAGCCTTAAAAATAAAGGAAATCCGCCCTGGTGGCGCACCTCTGTTGCTTGGTTGGGTAGAGCACCATCCCAGAGGCACCAAGTTGCAGATTCAATTCCCTGCCGGGGTGCCTGCAGGTGTCAATCGATGGGCGTGTGGGTGGGTGGAACAGCAAATCGATGTTTCTCTCTCTAAAAAATCAACATATAAATATAGTTTTTAATAAAGGAAATCCTGCCACTTGTGACATGTATGAACCTGGAGGAAATTAAGTGAAATAAGAAAGACATAGAAAGACAAACACTGAATGATTCCATTCATATATAGAATGTAAAAAAGAAATTTGAAGTCACTGTAAGACAATGGAATATAGGTTACCAGAGACTGCAGGCTGGAGGACTGATCAAAGGGCACAAACTTTCAACTATAAGATAAGTTCTGGAGATGTGATGTACAAAAGGTAACTATAGTTGCTACTAATATATCCTATTTTTGCAATTTGCTGAGTAGATATCAGATGTCATCAAACACACAAAAAAATGGCAACTGAGGTGATGGATGTGTTCATTCAATTGTGGTCATCATTTCACAATGTATACATTGTACACCTTAAATACACACAATTTTTACTTGTCAGAAACAAAACTTTGAAGGCTTCCAGTCAAAATTTGGCATAGGCAGATATGGCTTGCCTCCTCACACAACCACATCAAAATTACAACTAAAAATACTGAGTAACCATCACTCAGAACCATCAGAAATCGAGCTGAATGGAAGCCTGACAATTACGGAAGAGAGGAAACCACATCCATCCAATCGGATAGGACGGGCGCAGGTGCAGAACGGGCTGGTCCCATACCCACGTGTGGTGGACAAAAGTTCGGGAGGGAGTGAGGAGTCCCAGCCCCACACAAGGACCCCCCAGCCCAGGGTTCCAGCGCCAGGAAGATAAGTCCCCACAACTTCTGGATGCAAAAGCCAGTGGGGATTGAGTCAGTGGGAAACAACCGCTGGAGCCCCAGCCAGTTCCTCTTAAAGAGCCACACACAGACTCACCCACTCAGACTCATCCCTCTGAGTTCCAGCACCGGGAAGGCAGCTTGAAGGGCACCAGTGGCACACAGGGAGAGACTGAAGTGTCTGGCTTCAAGGAGAGCAGAGGACATTGTCCCTTTTCTGAGCCCTCCATCTGCAGAGCCATGGAGCTAGCCAGCTGCCACCATACCTGAGACTCCATCAACCTGGCTAACACTGTTGGACCCGCCTTAGAGATGCCCAGAGGCTCCGCCCCACCCAGCTCACCAGCCCGCCCAAGCTGCTTCTCCATATGTAAGGCTGGTCTTGGCTCATACAGCACAACTCCGTAAATCCTCTCAAACAAGCAACAGCTGGCCTCAGTGACCTCCTGTACTTCTGACTAAGTGGCCTCAGGCCCAGCACGAACAGTCACCAGCCTACATTCACAGCTTGGCTTCACCTGGGACTCTCCAATCCCAGCATAGGTAGCAGCCTTCTCAGATGGCTTTATAACTCAGGCAGGGTGGCCCCGGGCAAAACACAGGTGGGGGCTGACCTTGAGCAGCACCACCCAGGAAATCCCAGAGCCAGTACACGCAGTGGACAGCAGTGGACAGCTACAGACCACGTCACAGCACCGCCACCCTGCCCCTGCACAGCTGATCCTCCACAGAGGGCGGAGGTGGGTGGTCAGTGGTCACAGCCAGCTCTTACAGCTGCCTGGTCTGGGTAAATCCCTCCCATTGACCTGCCAAAAGCAACCAGGGCTCGACTACAACAGGAGGGTGAACTCAGCCCACACAAAGGGTGCACCTCGAGTACCCAGCTTGGGGGATAGGGGAGGCTGTGCCACTGGACCCCACAGGACACCTACTGCATTGGGCCACTCTACCAAGACATGGAGTCCAAGCAGCTCTACCTGAGACATAGGAACAAACACAGGGAGGCTGCCAAAACAAGATAGAAATATGGCCCAAGTGAAAGAATAGATCAAATCTCCAGAAAAAGATTTAAACAAAATGGAGGCAAGCAATCTATCAGATGCAGACTCAAAACACTGGTGATAAGGAAGCTCAAGGAACTTAGTGAGGACCTCAACAGCATAAAAAAGACCCAATCAGAAATGAAGGACACAATAAGTGAAATAAAGAAAAAAATACAGGAAAACAACAGTAGAGTGGATGAAGCTAAGAATAGAATCAATGATTTGGAACATAAGGAAGCAAAAAACAACTAAGCAGAGCAACACGGAGAAACAAGAATCCCTCCAAAAAATAAATAAATGAGCGTAGTGAAAACAGCCTATGGGACAATTTCAAGCGGCTCCACGTTGGCATCATGGGGAGCTGAAATGAGGAGAAAGAGCAAGAAATTAGATATCTATATGAACAAATGATGAAAGAAAATTTCCCTAATTTGGTGAAGGAAACAAACATGCAGGTCCAGGAAGCACAGAGAGTTCCAATCAAATTGGACCCAAATAGAACCACATCAAGATACATCATAATTAAAATGCCAAAGGTTAAAGATGTATAGAGAATCTTATAAGCAGCAAGAGAAAAGCAGGGTGTTACTTACAAAGGAGTTACCATAAGACTGTCAGTTGTTCTCTCAAAAGAAAGTTTGCAGGCACAAAGGGGCTGGCAAGAAGTATTCAATGTGTTGAAATGCAAAAACTTACAACCAAGATTACTCTATCCAGCAAAGCTATTATTTATAATGGAAGGGCAGATAAAGTGCTTCCCAGGTAAGCTAAAGCTAAAAGAGTTCATCATCACCAAGACATTATTGCATGAAATGTTAAAGGGACTTATTTAAGAAATAGAAGATCAAAACTATGAACATTAAAATGACAACAAGCTCACAACTATCAACGACTGAATCTAGAAAACAAAAACAAACTAAGCAAACAACAGAATGGCAACAGAATCATAGATATGGAGATCACCTGGAGCGTTATCAGCAGGGGGGCGGATGGGGGAGAATAGGCGGAAAAGGTACAGGGATCAAGAAGCACAATTGGTAGGTACAAAATAGACAAGGGAAGGTTAAAAATAGCATAGGAAAGGGGCAAGCCAAAGAACTGACACCCACAACCCATGGACATGAACTAAGGGAGGAGCATGCTGGAGGGAAGGGGAGTACCAGGTGGAAGGGAGGGGGAATGGAAAAAAAATTGGTACAACTGTAATAGCATGATCAATAAAATATACTTTAAAATAAAATTTTTAATAAGTAAAAAGGAAGAAAAAGAAGAAATGGCTGGGTTTGGCCTGGCTCCGTTGTATTCCAGCGCCTAAGGCCTTGTGCTGGGCAGAGTTCAGGTACATGGATATTCGCTGGATGAATGAGGGGATCTGGGTACTATTGGTATTATTATTACTACCATTTTTACCATTAATGTTATTATTCAAATGGTACAAATGCGCGGTAGGAAAAGCTGAAAATACAGGTAGACACAATTCCCTGAAAATGCAATCTTTCTATTGCGCTTCGGCCCAGAGTGCAGAGGGCGCAACAACCTCCCCTCCAGCTGTCATTTGGACACAAGTTCGACTACAACCGTCCAACGCCAGGATAACTTCCTGTTCCACTCCCTCCTATACGGTCCCCACGCCCCGCCCATTTCCCCTCCGGCGTTCACACCCGGAGGCCTAGGCCCCGCCCTCTCCGCGCGCACTAGTCCGGTGCTGCTCTTCCAGCCCCGCCCGCGCGAAGGCGTGGGGGGGAGGGGCCAGCTCCTGCACTGGGCATGCGCGCGCCGGCGCCCCGGGAGGAGCTGCGTTCACTCCCCCTTCCAGGCTTCCTTGGCTTTCTCCGGGCCTCTGGTTACTGCCGCCGGTGACCCGGTCCCCTACCCCGTGGGCGTGTGGCAGGTGAGGACCGGGCTGCCGGGTGGGGGGTCGGGCGGCCCCTGAGCCGAGTGCGGGACGCGTCGCTCGCGGGGCAGCCGTCGGCGGCAGAGACAGACCTGTCCCGGACTCAGGCCCGGCTCCGGCACTCGGTGGCCCGTGGGGACCTGGCCGCCACGACCCTGGCGTAGGGAGGGCCGAGGCGATGGTGTGTGGCAGCATCTAGGTCCCCAGGCAGCGTGGGCTGTCACGCCCATCCTGTCCCTTCCAGAGCCGCGTCGGGACTGCAGGTACCCCCAGCGCGCAACGCTGTCGACACGGAGAACGCACCTGTCGAAAAGGAGCCACCGGCCCAAAGGCGGCGCTAACGCAACTTCTCTTTTTCTCACTCCACCGCAAGACTCGCACCCCAAAAACCCACGTTCTTGGACCCCAGTTCCTACCGTTTTATGGCTACTAGAGAACACTGCCTTTTTGGGGTTCAAATAATTTGGTCCTTGTTTTTTTCCCCATGCGTTCGGAGGACAGGGTCGACAGAGGACACGGAGTCAGGCCCGGTGATGGGGTGGGAGCGGAGGGGGGGTGCAGACAGCATGCAGCTGCTTCCTTGCGTCTGTTCCCCAATTCTGCAGGGTCCTCGCCGTCCTGACACTGCGTGAGCCCCCTGCTCGGTCGCCAGGATTGCAGCTACAATGCGTGTATGTACGTGCAGCTCTCACGGTTGTTAATCTGAGAGCGAGAGGACCCAGAGAGCAGCCTTCCTGTGCGGGTGCGCCCGCTCTTTGACGTCCCCACGTCACCGGTAGTCCGAGCTCACTGTCAAACACTACAAGAAAAAAGGCTTTTGTTTCTTTTGTCGTTTATAGCTGATAATTACTAGATGGATATGTGTCATAAACGGGGAATTAGAACTTCCCACGATGTTGAACTTCGGTTTTCTGCTGTGCAGAGAAGCAGCCCTGTGCCTGGATGTCAGCGTGGTCCAGGCTGTAGGAGGAGGACAGCAGGTCTGGGGCACTGTGAGGAAAGTGTTGGCGGGGAGGGAAAGGGAGTCTTTGCTCAGATAAGCGCTTTCTGTAGGTCGAACGGTACATTTTTTTCTGGAAAAGCCATTATCTTTTATGATAATCTTGGTTTCCTTAACTTGAATTTGCTCGCCATGAGAGTAGAACAGTAACTTTTGCTCAAAGAAAGTTCCTTAAGCAAAAGAGTCCTGCTGTGTGTGGACTGCAGACCCTCGTTGCGTTCCGTGGGCCCCGCCGGCCAGCCTCACCCCAGCGCGGTGCTTGGACGGGACTTGGCTTCTCTCCCACTAGCCGTGTGCTTTGGGGCAGGCTCCATAGCCTCGCTAAGCCTCGGTGTCCTCATCTCCAAAGGGAAGGCAGCGATAGCAGCCATTCCGTGGGGTTGTTCTGCGGGCCAGGGAAGAAGTCACGGAAGCGCATTCGGCGCGGTGCTGGGCAGGGGGAAGCGCCAACACGCGTCATGTGGTTGGTTGGACGCAGCCGCCCCCGCGCCCCAGCGAGCAGGCCTGTGTCCCCTGCTCTCTCGAACAGCCCTGCCCTCTCACGTCTCACACTCCCAGAGCTCAGCACACAACCAGTCGAGCTCGGGGGAGGATGGGGAGATCGTCACAGGTTGAGGGGTCTTGGGAACGCTTCCTGGAGGAGGGGACCGCGCCCCTCTGGGGTGGCCGCATGCGAGAAGACAAAACCGATGGGGCAGCACTGTGGAGGAATGGAAGCCCTGTACATGGTTGGTGGGATGTAAAATGGCGATGAAAATAGTTTGGTGGTCCCTCAAAAAGCAAGGCAGAATTGCCACATGATCCGGCAGGTCCACTTCTGGGTGTGTACCCCCAAAGATTTGCCAGCAAAAGCTCGAAGAGACCTTTGATCACCCCTGTCTGCAGCAGCAGTGTTCGCAATACCCAGGAGATGAGAGTGGCCCAAGTGTCCATCAGCAGGAAAATGGGTGACCAGGTGTGGTCCATCCAGCCAGTGGGCTGTTCTTCAGCCCTGACAGTGAAGGGAGTTCTGACACCTCCCACAAGTGGACACACCTGGGATGTACCTGCAGGTGACAGGCTGAGTAAAACACGCCCGTCCCAGAGGGACACGTGCTGGGTGGTTCCCTTAGACGAGCCCCCGAGGTCCTCCGACAGAGAGGCAGAGGAGAGTGATGGCTGCCGGGGCCGAGGGAGGGGCAGCGGGCAGTTGTCGGACGCGGGCAGGGTCCATCCGTGTCGCAGGCGAGGAGAACTCCGGAGACCTGCAGTGGTGGCGGTCACACAACATGAGTGCACTTAGTGCCGCTGGGCTGTACACTTAGAAGGGACTAAGCCCCTGACCGTCATGGCTCAGCAGGTCAGGCATCATCCCGCCAAGGGAAAGGCTGCTGGTTCGGGTCCCCGTGAGGCCACGTGCGTGGGTTGTGGATTGGGTCCCTGTTCAGGGGGCGCAGGAGAGGCAGCCAATCGATGTTTCTCTCCCTGTCTTTCTCTCTTCTGTCCCCTCTCTCTAAAAATAAATACATAAAATCTTTTTAAATAAAAAGAAATTATTAAGAAGGTAAAGTTTATTATGTTGTGGGTCTTTTACCGCAACATGGCTGGAAAAATGGTGTCCTTTGAATTTTGATGTGACTATATAACTGATGAACCGTTGTTAAATGGACTTCATTTTTCTGGAGCAGTTCCAGGTTCAGTGCAGAGTTGAGCAGCAGGTGCAGAGACGTCCGTGTCCCGCAGCCGGCCCCACGCGCAGCTGCCCCACCAGTGGGGCCGTGGGCCACCACCCACACCGGCACGTCGCCGTCACCCAGAGTCCATAGCGCACAGTAGGGGCTGCTCCTGCTGTTGGACTTCCTGCGGGTTTAGGCAAATGTGTAGTGATACATGTTTACCATTATCATGACATTTACCAGTTTTATGAATCAAAGACAATCTTAGTAAGAGGAGAAAAGTCCAATAGCCACCGAGACAGGCTGCTGAGCTTGGTTTTGTCTTGTTTCAGAGACCATGGAGGAGGTGCAGGACCCGAGCCTGGCCGCGGAGCCCCAGCCGGCTGAGGCGTGCGCCCAGAGCGCCACCGGGCAGACGCCTCCGCAGGACCCGGAGCTGCTGTACCAGGAGGAAACCATCGATCTCGGGGGAGACGAGCTCGGGTCGGAGGAGAATGAGACCGTGTCAGAGGACTCTAACAACTTTGTAGACAAGCTCAGTGAGCACATGATGGAGAGTGTCCTCATTTCCGACTCTCCTAACAACAGCGAGGACGACGCGGGTGACCTTGGTGGTGTGCAGGATGTCACCGAGGGCGGCGCTGATCAGAGACTGGACCGTGTCATCGATAAGGGTGCGGCCGACACTCCGAGGCGGGGCAGCGAAAGTGACGGAGACGAGGCGTCTAAGGACGTCTCCGACGTGACCCCCGAGAGCAGGGCCTCCTTGGAGGAGGACCTGGGGCCGGAAGGGAAAGGCCTGCGCACCTGTGCGGACGAAGGCGCAGGGGACTCGGGCCCCAGGAGCCAGAGCCCGCTCCCCGGGGCGCCGGGCCCATCCTCCAGGCAGCCCTCTCCCAAGGATGAGCCCGTGCCCGTGTGCACCATCTTCAGCCAGGCCCAGCCTGCGGCCGCCCAGTCACCCCCCTTTCTGCAGGATGGCTTCGAGTCTCAGGTGGTCAAGTCGCCTAGTTTCAGCGGTGCCAGCCAGCCGGCCACCAAGACCCCTCCCCCGGTCGTCCAGCCAAGCCCCAGCCTGAGTACGTTTTTCGGAGAGACGGCCAACACCAACCCCTTGGCCTCGGAGTTCTTTGACTCGTTCACAACGTCCACGTTCATTTCTGTCAGCAACCCCAACGCGGGTGCTGCCGGTCCAGAGCCGCTGTCCGCGCACGCTTCCCCGGTGGGAGGCCCCCACCCGGGGCCTGCCGAGCCCTGCCCCACCGGGATGGAGAGGTCGGCGCCGGCCGTCTCCACGGCTGCTCTGGAAGTCCCCCAGTCTCCAAAGCCGTTTTCGCAGATCCAGGCTGTGTTCGCGGGGAGCGAGGACCCCTTCGCCACCGCCCTGAGCATGAGCGAGATGGACAGGAGGAGTGACGCCTGGCTGCCCGGGGAGGGGACCAGAGACATCTTGAACTCAGTGGCGGCCCAGCAGCACGGCACGCTGTTCATAGACAAGGAGAACCTCACCATGCCCGGCCTCAAGTTCGACAACAT
Organism: Anoura caudifer; assembly: GCA_004027475.1. Classification (NCBI taxonomy): domain Eukaryota; kingdom Metazoa; phylum Chordata; class Mammalia; order Chiroptera; family Phyllostomidae; genus Anoura; species Anoura caudifer. The sequence goes on from PVKU01002384.1 coordinate 185,095, forward strand.
CCAGGTGAGACCCGCGGTTTCCGAAGGGATCGCTTGCTCTCGAGTCCCCTCCCCGAAACGCACGCTCCTGTGTCCCCGTCTCGTCCTTTCCACCTGTCTCTGTGCCTTGTGTGCACTTGTCAGGTGCAGGCCGTAAGCAGCCTGCCTGCTGCGCGCCAGCAGGTCTGGTTTCTAAGGAGCACCTGGAATTCCGGGCGTGAGCGTCCGAGGGACGTCGCTGGGTGACCAGAGCCCTGTCGCCCTCCCCGGTCTCGGGGAGGCCGGGCCCTGCCGTGGTTGCGGAGACGGGCCGGTGAGGCGGGCGGTCCCCGCGTGGCCCTCTGAAGTAGCTCCCGACTGTGTGACCGGCTTGTTGTGACAGCTGGGCCGCAGAGGGGTTGCTCTCCCATTCCCTGCTTTAAATCCCGAGAAAAAGGTGTGTATTGCACGTTACATGCTTGATGTAGAAAAAGGTCGTACAGGTTCAGTAAGAGAAGCAAGAATGCCCCCAAAATAATAAGTCATGGAAGTATGTGAACGTTGTGTGAAGCAAGTGACAGTGTAAAGTCAGTCTCGCTAGTATGGTGACATTATTTCCGTTTTTCAGTGTCTGCTTAGAGTCACTCCGTGTTGTTAGCCTGCGGGAGAACAGCCTGTCTCAGGCAGCCCTAATGGAACCGCAATTTAGTGCAAACCTTTTAAAGCAAAGTTTTAAAATTTGCACCCAAATCCTGCTCTCGGAGCTTTGGAAGGAAGTCCTCTTGCTGGTGAGCTGGGACCCAGCTCCTGGGGTGGCTGCTGGTTGCAAAGCCTGCGAAACAGTCCAAGGCCCGTTAGCAGGAGGCTGGTGGGAACCGTTTGACTCATCTTGGCTCTGGAATATTTATGCAGGTACTGAAAGTGATGTTGCACGAGAATGTGTAACGAGGTTCACGTGTTGCTGGTAAAGTAGAAAAACTGGATGTGAGGTGGCACCGGGTGAGCCTGTCATTACCGAGCAGCCAGTGGGGCCCCACCACTGCCCCGCGAAGGTTCTGTGATAAAGGAAGGGTCCTTATTCAGAAGCTTCCCAGTTTGGGGTAGCAGCTGTCCACAGGCATGAGTCACCTGACCCTCTCGGTTAAAGCTAAACTCTTCAACTCTTCAGTCACTCACTGCTTTAGTCACTTAAACCCGTCAATGAAGGCTAACCTCTTCAACGCCTGAGTTCTCCACCGCCCCCTTGCCGGGACCCCGAGGCAGCTTTTCTGACCTCCCGGTCACGTTTGCTGTGTGTGTATGGTGTTTTTACGTGTCACCGCTGTGCACGGCAGAGAAAAACTGACCTCAGGTGACCTCAGGTGTGAGCGGGGGCCCCTCTGTGCCCGTGTGCTCCCCCGCAGGGCAGGGAGGCGCAGCAGTGGCCCTGGGGCTGCCACAGGTTCTGCGCAGGGAGCACGCCCATGCCGCCTGCCTCTGTGTCCTCCGTCGCTGCCTGGGCCTGCTGTCCCCTGCAGTCTCAGCACGTGCTGTCCTGTGGCTGAAAGGTGGCGTTGCTCCCTGACTCGAGAGGTCTGGGCCGCGTTCCCGTCCCTCCTCCACAGGCCCAGTGTGTGTCCATCCCTCACCCGGGAGCTCGGGGGGCCCTGGTGCTCCTTGGTCAGCAGCTGGACAGCGGAGCCATGAGGGGAGGCCGGCCGTCTACACTTAGTGCCCTGGGGCCTGCTCCTGCCCAGCAGCTCCTCACGGGGAGGGGCTCAGAGCCCCCCCAGCAGTGCATCGCCTGTGCCCTGCCGCTCCTTGGTGGGCCTGGCAGCCGTGGGCTCGGCTGTGGTGTGTGTTCCCCTGCTGACCCCAGCCTGCGGCAGGGCCACCAAGCCGCACTGAGGCCTGGGGTCCGCAGCTTTCTCAGCACCCTTCCACCAGGGACCGCTGTGCTGTAGTCCTTGGGCTTGGCGCCTCCCAGCTCGGACAGGCTCTCATGCCCTTGCTCCCTTGGCCACAGGGGTCCTGCGGGCACAGATGTGCCCAGCTCCTGGCCCCTGCCCTGGGCTCGCCCTGCATCCCACTAGCTGAGAGACTCCTCCCCGGTCATCGCAGGCCGCTCAAGTCCCTCCTCAACCTGGCCTGCCAGGGCACTCTCCCCTGCCCTCCCTCCATCTTCCCCTTAAGTCATGGCCTCCGCCCTGCCTGCAGGGGGGTCTGACCTGAGGAGTCAGGTCGTGAGACTGCAGGTCCCTATGCAGAGGCTCACGGGGGCCTGGCCCCCCACCAGCATCCCCTGTGAACAGAGGTTCGGACTCGGGAGTGAATGCAGGCACCCCCTTCCCGGGGCCCAGCGGGGCTGGTGGCACCTGAGCCGCATGCTGCTCGGGCCTGCACACCCGGCCGGCCCTGCCAGTGCTGCTCCCAGAGAGCGCCTGCTCCTCGTCCCCAGTGGTGTCACCTCACGCCCCGGGGCCTCTGCTGGAGCTGGTGCAGGCGGTGCTGCAGGACACCACCCCTTCCAGAGAACCAGCAGGTCTCCCGTGCACGTTCGTGGAGGACGGCCATGCTTGAGCGCCCAGTCAGGCGCAGCTTCCTGTGCCCTGACCGCTCTGCGACCCGCACACAAGGACCGCGGGGGCGAGAGAGATGTCAGCTGGCGGTGGGTTCTGGTTAGCCGGGTGTAATTAGCATTTCACCGTCCTGACATGTTGTCCTGTGTTCTTTCCAGGGAGACGCAGTGAAGGACTTAATGCTTCGCTTCCTGGGCGAGAAAGCCGCCGCGAAGAGGCAGGTCCTGAACGCCAACTCGGTGGAGCAGTCCTTCGTCGGGCTGAAGCAGCTGATAGTAAGTGAGGTGCTCGGTCAGCACGCCTGCGTCTGAGATGAGCCCTGCCTGCCTTCGCGGCATTTCCCCAGAGGCAGCGTCTTGGCTGTGGCACCAGGGCCCTTGCACGTGAGCACGGAGCTGCTGGGTACACGCACAGTCGCTGCGGCTCCCCCCGCCCCGCGGGCCGGCCCCGCGCCCTGGCTCGTCCCCGTGTCGCGCGCACGCGGTGGTCGTCCCGGAGCCGCACACACGCGGGGGTCTGATTGTTCCCCGTACCGGGAGCGCCTGCTCAGGCCGCGGCGTGGCGTCGGTGACTGTGTGCTGTGCCGACGCCCGGCTCGTAGCGGGCGGCATTGGCATCGTGGGTTTGTTCACGTGAATGAAACACAATCATGTTGAACGTCAGAAACCACCTGCAGCCACAGCAGACCTTCAGACACACGGGAACGCAGCCGACGCGTAGCCTCCAGTTACATGACGGCCTTCGAACTGGCAGAAGCCGTGCGGCAGAGCCATCCTGCCGAGGAAGAGCGCGGTCTTACAGGTCTGGGGCAGCGGGCAGCTCCCCAGCAGGAGCCCCTCCCCGTGTCCCGTCCGCAATAAGTTCCAGCGTCCTCGGGATCTGCCCCGGAGCTGGGCCTGGGCCGGGCGCCTTTCCTGCTGCTGGTGCATGCGGCGCTGACCACCGGCCCCGCCCTGAGCCCGCTGCCTGGCAGCCCTTGCGCACATGGGGGCTGCCGCGGTCACACCCCGCCGTCTCTTGCAGAGCTGCAGAAACTGGAGGGCGGCGGTGGACCTGTGCGGGCGCCTCCTCACGGCCCACGGCCAAGGCTACGGCAAGAGCGGGCTGCCCACCAGCCACACGGCGGACTCGCTGCAGGTACAGCCCTTTGGACTCCGCGCCGCACTCTGGTTTGTCGTGACAGGGGGCAGGCAAGGGGCTGCCACCTTGTGTGACAGTAAGAACACTTTGAAAACAAAGAGTTCCCAAGTTCAGGGTCTCCGTACCTGGAGTTCAGTCCCAACGTGACATGACCCTAGCCCTCCCCTTGGTGCCCACACAGTGTGGGCCACACTTGTCCCTCTGCCCTTAGACCGGGCCGCCCAGAGACCCAGCACCCAGTCTCACGGAGCAGGTGCGGGGCTGCTCTGTGACCACAGGGTGCTGGGCTGGAAGGGCCCGGGGCGGGGCCTAGGAGAAAATGGGGACCCTCAGGGAGGGACGCATGCTTCATCAGGGGCGTGCCCTCCCCAGCGTGGTATCAGTTGTTCTCACCTGAGGGTGCAGAAACCAGCATTGTGAACACAGGGAAGCGGGTGAGAGTGAGGAGCAGCTCCCACGGGCCTGGGTTCTCACCCCTCCCTGGGGGCATTCCACGTGGAGTCCCTGGGCTGGTGGGGGTGCTCAGGCAAGCCCGTGCCTGGTGTCTGCGCCCACGGCGGCTGGTGAGTGGGAGTCACGCCGCCACCTCATCCCTGCAGCCCCGCCTGCTCACATCCTCGGTGGCTTTTCTCCTGAGTCCCTGAGCTCATCCCCACCCCAGCCCCCCTGTGACCCGACGTCAGGGCTCCCGATTCCCACTCATTCAGTGAGCTGCTGCCACGTAGCCTTCGTTAGCGCAGCTTGGTCGTCCCGCTGCCCTGCTCCGGCCCACGGTGGCCCCCAGGGCCTGCCTGCAGGGGCCGCTGGCCTTTGAGCCCTTTGCTGCTGGCGACCAAGTTGGGTCAGTGAGTTTGTAAGGTAGCTTCTCACCTCGACGTCGGCAACACCACAGCTCTCTCATTTGAGTCCGTCGTTTTCCTGACAGCGCTACTCACCCGTGGCCCTCTGTCCGAGCAGCTTCCTCCTGCCGGACACCCCGATATCACAGCACCCACGCCCCCTGGGCCGCCTCACTTCCCTCCCCTCGCACATCCCCCCCCCAGCCTGCGGCCCCTTTCGTGGGGGGGGGGTGGCTGGTCCTGTCTGCCTAGTGCACACACCCAGCCCCCGCCGTCCAGCTGGAGTGTGTCGGATAAGACACTGATGCTGTCGCAGGCGTGCAGTCATGCGGGCGTGCGAGGACAGGCAGTTCGGCCTTCGTTTTAGTGGGTGTGAAAGGGACCTCTGACGGCCTCTCGATTCCGTCGTGTTTCTAGCTTTGGTTCGTGAGGCTGGCCCTGCTGGTGAAGCTGGGCCTTTTCCAGAACGCCGAGATGGAGTTTGAGCCCTTCGGGAACCTGGACCAGCCGGACCTCTACTACGAGTACTACCCGCACGTGTGCCCGGGGCGCAAGGGTAAGGCGGCGGCAGCGGCGGCCGCGGCAGGCCTCGTCCTCCGCTTTCCGTGTCCACCCCGCCCTGGAAGTGAGGGGCTTGGCCCGGCGGTAGCCTCGAGAGGCCAGGCCTCGCTGCCTGTTCTCTCCATGCGTGTACATCGTGGCCACTGCCCAGGCACCAGCCCCAAGTCAGCAGCTGGGCCTGGCGTCAGTGTCGGCCACGCGGCACCTGGGCTGACTCCATGCCGCCCGCCAGCCTCTTTCTGATTCGGGCTATTTATGAATCCAGGTGCAGCCCTTTCACGGGCCGGGGGGCAATGCGGGGCAGTTGTTGGGGTGCGGCGGAAGAGAGCGCTAGGGGCAGGGGATACAAGGAGGTTTCCAGGCGGCGGCAACCTTGAGGTGCCATGAGCATACCTGGTGGAGAGCCCGTCAGATGTCGGTGTGAGGTGGGAGGCCTTCCCCACCATGGCCGGCTTCTCTGCCGGCTCGGGCAGGATGTCGGTCCAGGGGTGCCGTGCCTCGTCCCGCGGGTCCTGAGTGGGGAGCAGCACTGGCTCCTGGGGGGCTGTGCAGCCTGTCACCAGACCCGTCAGGCCGCTGCCGTCTGCTGCGGGGCCACCTGGACGGCTGCAGGGGCAGCTGCGGGTCCAGGCAGCACAGGGCCTGGCTGTGTGAGAACTAAGAACAGGCCAGGGCCAGGCCCGGTCGGTGACCCAGGTGGAGGCGCCGTAGACGGTGCGGAGAGGTTAGCCAGCGTCTGACCTGTCTCAGGTGGTCGTGGCAAGTAAAGCAGTGACCTGAGAAGACCGCAGGTAGAAGCGCTTTGCTCCACTGTTTTTTGCATCATTTCTCCTTAAAACCCAGACCCCACCTCTGGGGCAGACTCCAGGAAGGCGTACACTCTCTCCTGGCGCTCAGTGCTCACGCTTGGGCGGCCGGGTCAGCCTGCAGCCCCCGCGCCCTCCCGGCTGGAGCAGGGCTTGCAACACGGGCGCGCTCAGACCGGGCCGCCTCGCCGGTGCTGGTGTCCCCTTTCGCCTCCAACTGCAGGACTCGACCCTTGTAGTAGAAAAGAGACACTGGGAACAGTGGCTTCTGACACCCCACACGGGTGGGAGCCAGGCCCTTGTCTCGAGGGGCGGCTGGGTTGAGTGGGAGGGGGCCAGCCCTTAATTTACTTTTTTAAATAGACGTCGGCCTGTTCAGGTTATTTATTCTCGTGTGAGGCTTAGTAGATTGTACCTGCTAAGGAATTGAATTTTGGCTCCAAAGGCACGCATGCACATGTGTGCACACACACGCACACACACACACGCTTCAGAAGCTGGCTAAAGCCATGTACTTGGGACCTGGGCCCCTTGGCTGCTGGCAAACCCCCCCCACTCAGGGCCTCCTGCTGGGGAGCTGGAGCCCAGCAAACCCCCCCCCCCTCCAGTGAGCTTGTGTCCTGGTTTCCTGCCCTGGAGGCAGGCAGCCCTGCAGTAGCAGGTGGTGTGATAGTTCACCCAGGTTGGGGCACTACGGTGGGAGTGGCAGCCACCCACCTGCCCTCTGATGGCCGTCCGGAACATGCGCCGTGCAGAGCGACCCTGCGGCCCTCCTGCCGGGAGCCTGCTCCGGCTCCTCCTGGGCGTACGGGGCAGGGAGCCCTACGGCCGCTGACGGCCCTGACCTCGGCCACAGGTTCCATGGTGCCCTTCTCCATGCGGATCCTGCACGCGGAGCTGCACCAGTACCTGGGCAGCCCCCAGGAGTCGCTGGACAGGCTGCACCGGGTGAAGGCCGTCTGCAGCAAGGTAAGGCTGCCTCCGGGCCGCGTGCGTCAGTCGGGGACTCGGACCAGCGGCTGGCCTGGTGCCTGCACTGCTGCGGTGTTTGATGCTTGCGAGTGGCCTGACACAGCTCCGGGAACCCTCCTCTCCCTGTGGAAAGTCTCCTTTCCTGAGGTCCCCTCGGCCCCTGGCAGGGACACGAAGGTCCCAGGACTTCACAGAGAAGTCCGAGCCGTCCCGGGCAGACCTGCCGTCACCCTTGTCTGGACTGCGGTGGGACGTGAGTGAGCCGTCAGGTCTCTGAGTTGGTGCCGGCCCCCACGGTCTGCTCCAGGATGCCGAATCCACCCACCCACCCCACCCCACGGCAGCCTGTGGCAGCTGCTGCAGGGACAGGCACATGGCTCCCTCCTCCGGGCCATGGTCCCAGACCCTCGTCAGCACTGGTGTGGCCTGGAGCTGGTCAGTGGTGCAGGGCGGGGGCACTCAGAACCTGCCGTTCAGAACCGCAGATTCCAGGTCGTGTGTACGCACGAGCTCCGGGGCCTCCGGGGCAGGTGTGGCCGTCCCTGTGGGCTGAGGAAGTTCGCCGGGAAGCCAGCGTGTGTGTGGCTGACCTGCCCGGCCCCCCACGGCAGGCAGAGCTGGGGTGCAGCTCTCAGCACAGTCACAGCCTCTTGCCAACATGGAGCAGCCCTTGTCCAGTCCCACAACCCTGTTGGGGCCCCCGACTCCTGCCCGTCTGTCCCCAGGCAGCGTCCAGACACATTGGAAACCGCTGCTGCCCAGTGTTCGGAGATGGGCTCAGGCTGAGATTCCCACCTCTTCCTCCCCCTTCCCTTCCTCCTTCTCTCTCCCCTTCCTGCTGGTCGGCCTGGTGGCTCAGCAGGCCGGCTGGAGCTGACCTGGCCCTGGACAGGGGTGTCCCCACAGTGCAGCCCATCTGCAGGGTGGCCACCAACCTGGCCACACTGTGTCCGCAGTCAGACTGTGGTTCCTGCTCACCAGAGCGCTTTTGCTCCCAGGTCCCCCTACCTTCCCTGGGTCCTGTCCCCTGAGCTGAGTGAGTCCCGACCAGGGTGGACCGCCAGCCGCAGCGTGGCGAGCAGCGAGGCTAGAGATGGGTCCGAGTGAAACGTTCTCGGCAGACGGGTCCTTGCACAGAGCTGGTACTTGCCCCGGGCTCTGTGGTGACAGCGTCCAGAAGCAAGAGCGTTCCTGGTGACCCACTCCCATGTGACACCCCGCAGGTCCTGGCACACCTGGAGCAGGGCCTGGCCGAGGACGGCAGCGTGGGCACCATCACACCGGAGAACAGGCAGGGTGAGTGCGGGCCCCACAGGGTCTGCCCCCACCCCAGCTCCGGTCCTTTCTAGGCTCCTCCCTCCTCCCTGTGGGCGGGGGAGCCGCACCCCCTCGCCCCCGCCCTGCCCCGTGCTCCCTGGCTCCAGGTGGTGGGTCCCAAAGAGTGAGACTGGGTGCGGCCCTGCTTGGGGCTCAGGGCAGCCTGGGTGCAGGAGTCCGACCGCAGCTCCCAGTCCCAGGGGAGGCGGGTGCTGCGGCAGGAGGGAGCGCCCCTCCTGGCGTGAGGAGCTGGGAGGAGGGGAGGCGGGTGGTGACCGGGGTCCGTCCTGAGTGCTGGGCAGCGGGACGGCCTGCAGGCTGGGACCCCGCTCCCACCCTGGCTGTGAGTTCTGGAGAACGAGGGAGGAATGAGCTTCCAATCAGCTTCTGAGCCTAGCGCAGGTGGCACCCCGGTGACAGTCCTTCACCTCCCGCCCCTCAGGGCAGCGCCTCTGCACAGGGGGCCGCCGATACCTTGTTCCCACAGCGTCCGTCCTGCTCTGTGTCCCCTCCATGGTCTGGGCGCTTGGTCGGGGGCGGGCTCTGGTGGCTGCTGGCAAGTGCCAGGCTTCCTGCAGAGCTGCACCCCGAAGAGACAGACGTGCGGGGCGGGCGAGGGGGCCTGCAGAGGGGTGGGCATCGGGGAGCGCCGCAGCAGGACGCGTCGGTCCTCGGGGGCCACTGGCGCCGGCTGGGGTTTGCTCCTTCTCTGGAGCAGTCCCGTGAGCGCCAGGACTGTGGGCGAGTCCTCCCCAGTAACGCTGTCGCTGGTGCGTCCACAAGGGCTGTCCCCAGCTCCCACCCTCCCCAGGCGCCTCACTCCCACCGTGGTGCCCGCCTGGTGGCAACGAGCAGGAGCGGAGCGTGGGCCTCACTGCAAAGAGCCGATCTGTCAGGCGAAGGGGCGGGGCCCGCGAGGGAGCGTTCGGAAGGTCGCTGTCTGCAGATCAGGGACCGTCCGCAGCCACCTTCATCAGCAACGGGTGTCCCCTCACAGGTCACATCATAAAGGGAACATAAGCAGCTAGTGTATTTTTAATTGCAGACGGCCAGGGTCAGTTAAGTCCTTAATTCTGGCAAGGGAGCGTTCCTGTTCTTGAGCACCACGAGATTCGGCGGGATTTCCAGGCAGTCGTTCTCCTGACACTGACCGTGCGTCCCGACTGTGGGAGGAGGGCCCCCGTCGGGAGCGGGCATGTCGGGCGAAGGCAGGCTGGCCCCGTCGTCGGATTTCAGATACGTCCAGGACACGCTCCTCAGCCAGATGATGCCCTGCTCCCTGCTGCTCAGGGTTCCCAGTCCCCATCGAGGCGCCCTGTGGGGCCTGGGGCCCTGGGCTCAGGGTGCATAACCCTCCCTCACCCCGCACCCCAGCCGGTTCGGGCCTCAGCTCATTCGTCACCAGAACGGGAGGCTTGACCTGGGCTTCGCCGTCAGAGCTGACCTCCCCCTGCTCACCAGCAGGCACACAGATGTGGCCAGCCTGGGCTGGGCCAGCCCCCCCCCACCCCAGGGCAGCTGCTGGGGGCCGTCCGGCTGGGATCAGTGGCGAGATACCTTCGACAGAGTGGGGATGGGAGAACAGGGCAGCCCGTGGCCAGGATGCAGCGGTGGCCCGGGCAATGCGGGAAGAAAGTGGGTGGGATGGGGACAGCCAGCATGCCTGCGGTGCAGGTGCACTGCGGGGCGTCACCTTCCCAGTGCTGCCTCGGGTGTGCGGTTCGCAGGCGCCGTGACCTGCCAGGCCCCACCTCCGTGCTCTTGTCGCGAGGACCTGGGCCGAGCTCCGGGCTGCAGGCGGGCGGGCTGTCTCCGCTTGAAGGGTGGGGAAGCAGGCCTGGGGCCTCGGGCCCTCCCCGCTGACGGTTGGTCAGAGGGCCAGGGGTTCTCGGGGAGCTGACGCTGGCCCCGAGGCTGACCACTGACTGCCCTGCCACTGCCCTGTTCCTGGCCAACCGCTTCACAGAGCCCAGAGTGTGGCTGGCCCACGCTAGCACCTGGGCGGGCCGGCCGGCCTGGTGACAGACTGCACGTGCTCATTGCCACCCCCTCTCGCAGCCTCCGTGCAGCTGTGGCGGTCCCGCCTGGGCCGGGCGACGTGCTCCATGGCCAACTGCCTGCTGATGATGAAGGTGCGTGCGCCCCGGGAAAGGCAGTGCGTGGGGGGCTTTCACTGCCGGGTTCAACTGCTCGGACTCCCCACCTGCCCGCTCTGTCTGGGGTTTCTCCGGATTCCGCCCCAGGAAGGAGGCCTTTGGCCCCCCTGTGTTGGGGGGCGTCGGTCCTCGTCTGGGTGTGACGTGACGCAGGAAACGCGCGCTCGCAGCCCGTGAGGGGACAGCGCTGGTCAGGTGGCGGAGGCTAAGCTGCGGTGGCCAGTCCTTTGTCTTCTCCAGTCTCCCGCGTCTTCCTCAGGCCGGCCCTCTGGAGCCTGTCCAGCCCTGTCCAGCGGGTTCCTCCCCTTGGGCACCTGCAGCGCACGGCCCATCGCCCCGGCCCCCAATGTAGTGGCAGTGAGCTGCGCCGAGGCAGCCCAGCTGCCGGCTGCAGGGGCCGAGAGGAAGCTGCTCGGGGATTACAAGCACAGGTGGGGGGCACCCCCTGTGTCCCCCCGAGGTCACGCCCAAGCTGGGTTCCCCCCAGCAGGGCAGGCAGGCAGGGAGTCTCCTAGCTGGAGTGGGGGGCAAGCCTGCAGGGCTCTGCCTGACCCCGATGCAGCAGCCCTGCTATCTATACATGGTCCCCTCCCGGACCCGATGGGGCCGCACTGGGCACAGGGAGGGCTTGGGTGCAGGGGCACACTCAGAGCCTCAGGGCCCAGTCCGTTTGGTCACAGAGGTGTGGCCAGGGCCTGCTGCCCGGGGGCCAGCACTGGGCAGCCCCCACACCGCTGACGTGCATGGCACTGGGGTGCAGCATGGCCTTGCAGTGCCCCTCAGTCCCTGGGATGCCTCAGCTCTGTGTCCTCAGTGCCTCACACCTGCTCCTCACCTGAAAGGCGACAGTGCCAGGCCCTTACCTGTGGCAGGAGTGGTGCCTTCCTCGCTTGGTGCGAGGGCAGGCCAGCCTCTGTCCTGCTGAGGGGCAGGGCGCAGGTCTCTGGCCGTGTGGGCGGGCGGGCACGGCAGGCGCTCCCCGGGGGTGCTGGTGGCTCTTGCTGGGTCCAAGGCTCACCACCCGCTCCTGTGTCGGGGTCCTCTCTCCCCAGGAGTCCGGGCAGAGCGATCTCACGTCCGACGTCTCTGGGCTTCTCTCCCCAGGACTACGTGCTGGCCGTGGACGCGTACCGCTCGGTCATCCAGTTCCACCCCGAGCAGGAGCCGCAGCTGCTCAGCGGCATTGGCCGCATCTTCCTGCAGGTGGGCGCTGCGCCGTGCGGGCACCACGGGGGAGGCAGGGGCTTCAGGGCAGCGAAGGTGGTGGGGGGCCGGGCGCTGGAGCAGCAGTTAGTGGAACTGAGAAGTGTGGCTTGTGTGACGGGGAGCTCAGTGTGTCCAGGTCTGGTGGACCGGGAGGGACCGTCATGGTCCCCCTGTGCGGAGCTGCGGGGGCGGAGCCTGCCCAGACTCTCCCGGAAGGAGGGCGGTCCGTTTCTGCCACAGCCGCGCTCTGCCGTGGGGTTGCAGGGGGTTCGGAGCCATCTGTCCTCGGAAGGTCCGGACAGTCCACCCCAGGGTGCTGGTGCTGAGCCCGCGGCCCTGTGCCCCATGGTGTTGGGGGTGCCCTACCGGGAGGCGTCCCTGCCTCGGCTCAGAGTGTGGTGACTTGGCTGGAAAAGCCCTCTCTGGCTGCCGCCTGGGCCCCGGCCAAGCTGTGACGCACGCCTCTTTCCCAGCAGTGCCTCCGGGGTCCCGCGGCCCAGCGCCCCCTCTCCCTGCACAGGTGCCCGCTCTCCCTGCACAGGTGCGATGCCGTGCTTTTTGCTCACCTTCTCCTCATCAGTTCGTCCCCTCACCTCCGTTTCCTTTGACCGACTGGTGTGCCTTGGGTGCTCACCAGACTCTCCGCGGTGCCGGTGATTGTCTCTTCATACCGCACTTCCTAAAAAACTTCCTGAAAATGCTGGACTGCTTTGTTTCTCAAGCCTCCTCCGTCTTAGGAAATCTGTCGGATTTTAAATGCGTCATGTTTTAGTGATGATGAAGGTGTGACCTTTCTAATCACCAGGAAAATCAGTAGGTGGCAAAGGACATTCCAGGATTTCTCTGTCTTTTCGCTAAAACAGTTCCAGTGCCAGACCGGGGTCAGCTCCGCGAGGCCGTGCGAGGCACGCGGAGGGCCCCGGCTCGGAGCCCGTCTGCATGCGGGAGCCGCGTGGCCCCAGACTGGTGCCTGCCTTCTCTGAGCCCCGCGGCCCGTTCACCCGCTGAGGACGGCCGTGGCACGCGTGACGGGCTCTGCCAGCACCGGGCCACGGCCATGGTCACCTCCGTGTGTCGGCCACGCTCACCATGCCTGTGAGAGGGCTTCGTGACCCTTCGTGACCGTGGGCAGGGAATGCGGGTCCTGGGGCTGAGGGCACGGCGTCGCCCCTGCACTGGGTGGAAAGGTCACAGACGGGACGGGGAGCTGTGGACAGACATCACTGCTTTCTCTGGGGGTCTGTCTCGCGTGTGTTCCCTTTGTTTCCCCGCCCCCACGGGCGTGTGCGGTGGGTGCCGTGCACAGCTGGGCCCGGTCCGAGACGTGTCCTCACGAGCTGTGACGTCGGCTGTGAGCTCCGTGGGTGCTGGCAGAGGGCATGCGGTCACAGGCTCCCCGCAGCACCTGCAACGCCGAGTCCACTGGGCCCTGGTCAGTGCAAGGGCTTAGGGGTGGCACTGTGGGCGGGTCCTAGCCTCCAGTCGCAGCCACAGGGCCCGCCCGTGGCCCCAGGGTCCAACTTCCTGCAGGGGAGGAGAGGGCAGAGGGCAACCAGGGTGGAGGGTGGGCTGGCGCCCTGGCCCCCAGCGGGGGCTGCCTGATCCCTGGGGTCTGGCAGGTGAGGGGCAGAGGCCTGGTGGGTACTCCCCAGCCCGCCGCTGCCCGCCGATCACAGCCAGCGCGGACCCTCATCTCCTGGAGTGCGGTTCTGTGGGCAGAGGACAGCGCTCCATGGGGTCCTTGCTCAGAGCCCTGCGTCTGCACACCAGCCCCGGGACACAGCGGCTCCCACCTCCCCCTTCCGCGTCGGCTCTCGTCCTGTGTGTCTCGGGAGCACCAGGACACCGACTTCCTTCTGCTTCTGCGGCAGAGGGACCCACCTGTCCCCACGGGACACCGGCTGCAGCTCTCTGTGGTGGTGGCGCAGGGCAGTGGCCGCCGTCAGAAGCCCGGGTGGATCTGGGGTCACTTGTTGGGGCCGCGGCGGGTTTCTTGTGTGTTCGATGAGAGTCGGTGCCTGTCGTCCTTTGTCTTTTCCCGTGAGCCCTGTGTTTCTGGGTCAAAGCGTCGCCCAGAAGTTCATACACTTCACTGTCTCTGTCACCTTACTGGTCACAACCAACCAAAAACAGTTCTTCTGAGGCCTGCCACGTCATACCGGGCTGAGAATGCTGCGCTTCTTCAGTTCAGTCCTCCGTTTTGTTCTACGCCGCGCCGTGCCACCGCACCGGGCCCCCTTTGAGAGGCTACGGGCTGAAAAACCACACGGCCGCACAGGTTCAGGTCCCGATCCACGTCCTGCCGTGTCCTCAGTGGCTCTGCGGTTTTTAGAAAAAGTCGTAGCAAATAGAGGGTCACCAACGCCTGCCCTGCCTGATGCGAAAATGTCTCCGTGACGTGAGGTCAGGGAGCTGTGTGCGAGGGTGTAGCTGCGTCGCCTGAGCTGACTGAATAAACTCTCTTGTCGAAGCAGATTGGAGACATAAAAACGGCAGAAAAATACTTCCAGGACGTGGAGAAGGTGGCCCAGAAGCAGGACGGGCCGCAGGGGCAGACGGTGGTGCTGATGAACAGGTGCGCATTCTCAGCGGGACGTCTGCTCGCCTGTCTGCGTCCCAGCACCGGGGCTCTGGGCCAGACCTGAGCAGGGCGGGCGGTTTCCTGAACCACAGGGACGCCCCTTTGGCCGCACACACGCGCTTGGAGGCCTTTTCCCGGTGGTCCCGAGGACTCACGTTGCCAGCTCCCAGCACCAGCTCGCCTCCGCGTGGTTCTCTGTGGGTCGGCAGTGCCTCTGCTCCGTGTCGGGCGTGGCCCACGTGGGGCACGCTCCCTGGTGGCGGGGCACGCTCTGTGGTGGTGGGGTGCGTTTGCTGAGACACGGCTGTGCCCAGGGCCGCCCACTCAGGAGCAGACGGGGAGGCTGAGGCAGGGCCCGTGGTCTGGCAGGAAGGAATCGTTCGTGCCATCCTGCCATCTCGGTGGTTGAAGGCGAAACCACTTCAATTTCTGCCCAAAGTGCCGGCTGGGGGTCCAGGCAACGGCCCCATTGCTGTCCATGTGGCGGGCACCGGCCCTGCCTGCTTGGGGTGCCATGGGGGCGTGGCCTGTCCGACTCCCGGGTGCACACCAGCGTCCTGCTCTCAGCTGATGGACAATGCGCTTGTCGTTTATGTTCCAGAGCTTTCCTTCACCTCGGCCAGAATAACTTTGCAGAAGCCCACAGGTTCTTCACAGAAATTCTGAGGATTGACCCCACAAATGCCGTGGTAAGGCGCTCCGGAGGGGTAGGTCTCCCACCAGCAGCCCCGTCACCCCCTGGCCCTGGGTGGCTGGGGGTCAGGGGAGACCCCTCCTCGCTCGCCCCCCAGGCACGCAGAGCCCTGCACCCAGGCCTGACGGGTGCCCCCCGCCCCCGCCCCCCAGGCCAACAACAACGCGGCCGTGTGCCTGCTCTACCTGGGCAGACTCAAGGACTCGCTGCGGCAGCTGGAGGCCATGGTGCAGCGCGACCCCGGGCGCTGCCTGCACGAGAGCGTGCTCTTCAACCTGAGCACCATGTACGAGCTGGAGTCCTCCCGCAGCACGCAGAAGAAGCAGGCCCTGCTCGAGGCCGTTGCCGGCAGGGAGGGCGACAGCTTCAACACGCAGTGCCTCAAGCTGGCCTAGGCGGGGCGTGTCCGGGAAGCCCGGGGTCTTTGGGCGCTGCGCGTTGGAGCTGGTCTGCGAACGGAGCTGGGGGATGTCTCGCTGGGAGCTGGGGGCGTGTCCTTGGTACGGGGGCGTGTCCTTCGTTCGCAGCCGCAGCCGCGCTGGGCGGGCTGTTCGATGCAGCCAGCTTGGCTCTCATCTCTCCGCCGTCCGTGAGCGCAGGGCCGGTGCGCTGTGCGGACGGCAGCCACAGACAGGAGCCTCACAGGACACACTGGGTCCCCGTGGTTTGTTCCCGGGAGCCGGCCTGCGTGCTCCGTGAGTTCTGGGTGCCCCGGAGAAAAGCCGAAAACGTCACCTACAGCATCCTCGCTCTGCGCCTGCGCCTCCAGGGCACCTGGAGTCCGCAGACGCCAGTGCAGCGAGACTCTCCTCTCCCCCTCTCCTTCCCCTTGCCCACCCCCGGGCAGAACACGTCCGTTTTACTCCTGACACCCGTTCAGCCCGTGAACCCCTTGGGCGAGTCTGGGGGCGGGGACGGACTCTGGGTTCTGTACGTCACGGGGAGGTGGGGGTGTGCAGGGGGGCCGTCCGACGAGACTCCCAATGTGCACCTCCCTGCTCCCAGCAGGTGGCGGAGGGGCTTCTGCTCCCCCCGCAGACGTCAGTGTGCTCTTAGCCAGCCCCTCCTTCCCGAAGAGGTCCCAGCCTGCGCGCTCGCCGTAGCTGGGTCTCCCAGAGCCTTCAGGGCAGCACCCGTTTCGCTGACTGGTGCAGGCGTGTGCGCAGCCGGGCACGTCTGTTCCCGTCTGTGTCTGCGAGTCCCCGTCTGCGATAAAGCAGACCTCAGCGCGGTGGC
Source organism: Anoura caudifer (assembly GCA_004027475.1). Lineage (NCBI taxonomy): Eukaryota > Metazoa > Chordata > Mammalia > Chiroptera > Phyllostomidae > Anoura > Anoura caudifer. Next base: position 201,119 of record PVKU01002384.1, read on the forward strand.
TGACGTGGGTTGGTTACGCGCTGACACGGGAGGAAAGGATGAGACGGCGGGAGGGCTGCTAGAGGTTTTAAAACCTCTCCTCTCCGGAAGGGGAAATAGTGCCGGCCGGCGTGGCTCCGTGGCTCCGTGGGCTGGGCGGCGTCCCGCAGAGCGGAAGGTCACCGGCCCCTGGTCCGGGCACAGGCCCGGGCTACGGGTTGGTCCCCGGGCGGGGCATGTACCAAAGGCAGCCAGTTGGTGTTTCTCTCACATTGATGTTTCGCTCCCTCCCCTCTCTAAAATCAAAAATAAAATTAAAAAAGAAATATAAAATCCTTTGTTTCAAAAGCCCCCAAACCTGATGTCATTTGAATCCCTTCAGAGAGGGTTTCCTTCAGAACCGGCTTCGGCAGGCGCGAGGAGACTCAGCCTGCAGCTGGACCTGGCCGGGGCCCCAGAGCCATCCCATCCCCAGGGACCCGCGTTTGGGTTGAGGATGGTCCCAGGTCAGTTGTACAGAAAAGCAGGTGATGCCGGACGGGAAGGGCTGCCGCCGGACAAAGGCAGGCTGACTGGAGCGGGGCCCGGTGCCCCCGCCTTTGCCGCCTGAGCTTCCTGGTAGCAGGTCCTCCACATCGGGGTCTGCCACTTGCAGCCAAGGGCCCCCGCAGAGACGGAGAAGAAACCGCGTCCTGAGCTTTGGCACGCTGGGATGAGACGCCATGAAGACCAAGAAGCAGGAGCCCATGGCTGTGCTCCTGCCCGTGCGCACTTGGGACAGCAAGGGCCTTCCTGCCCCCTCGGGGGCTGCTGCCCGCGGCCGGCCCTGCAGGGGCCTGTAGGAGAGCACGTGCCCAAGGGAGGGCACGGCCTGAGGACAGAACGCCCCCCAGGTTCCACCCAGCGGTCACTGCTCCCACACACACGGCCAGCAGCCCTGTCCTCGGCTCGTTTCCCTGCAGGCCCGGTTCCACTCACTCCACTTCTCATCGTAGGTCCCCGTAGCACCTCTGGGTGCAGGGGCACTGCCGTGAAGGGTTTTCAGGCTGCCTGGTGTCGGTGCTGTGCAGAACCGCCCCGACAGTACGTGACTCAGACCACAGTGTATCCTCACCTGCAGCTTCCGAGGCAGGAGCCCGGGAGCGGTCGGCAGGCTGCTGCTGGGCCCTTGGCCAGGGGGTGGGGGGCGGTCCCGGGGCCCAGGGAGCAGCAGGGGCCAGTGCCTTCTGACCTGGTGGGAGCTGCCACATCTCACCTGGGAGAAACGAGGCACCAAGTCCAGCCCACTCGAGGGGAGCACTGGGCTCCACCTTCTGGGAATATTGTCCAGGAATTTATAGGCATTTTTAAATCACCACACTTAATTTTTAAAAGACCTTCCTTCACATTTCATTGGATTCAGGGCAGCAGAGAGCAGACCGAGCGTCCGGCCACCTGCACAGGTGCACGCCCTGAAATCAGAGCCCCGGAGGCTTCCAAGGCGTGAGCGGCTTCTGCACAACGGGCGAGCGCTCCCAGGACCAGCGTCGGGGCTTGGAAGATAAATTTAACACGGAGACGCTTTATTCCAGTTTTAGAAATACACAAAACAATCTGCCCTTCGAAACATGATGTTGATTTTAGTTTTTTAAATGATTATAACAAATTAGGCATAACTGCATCTCAGAATTATTGAATCAAAATTAATGTATCATTTTCTTGTTAAAATTCAAAAGCCTGATTGTAACAGAATATATATCAAGGAGTTTAACCTAGAAATCTCCCACTAAACAAAGTACCACATGAAATATGAGTTGTGCCAGGTCGGATCACACACAGACTCCCCATGGGGTGAGCTGAACGAGCCACGTGGACCTGAATTTGAAGTGGCTCCAGGGCACAGGCACAGAATTAAGGCAGCTACTTAAGCGAGAAAGTGGTGTGAGCGCTCGCGCCGCCCCCACAGCGTCTGGGAGAAGAGTACGTTTTAGCAGCAGGTCCTGGCATCTGCTCACACTGCTCACAGGCAGGTGTGGCCTTGGCTGCCACCCGCTGAAAGCTTTGGAATCAGGTCCCAACGGGGCAGCTAGGCCACGATGCTTGGGGACGTGGGACTCACGGGGGTTCACGTGGAACCGTGTGCAGCGCCAGATGACAGGGTTACAAGAGAGGAAGGGGACTGTCTACGTTCCCAGGGGCTTTGACATGCATCAGTTTGGTGTCTCCTTGCACTAAAACGTGTTCTGACCAAATAATCGCGCAAAGGGAAGCTCTCCCAGCCTCCAACCCACACCACAGAAGCGAGGACACCGCAGACCGTCTGCCGTCATCCTGCACGGGACCCGGCGCCAGGGGCGCGCGCCGCTACGCCGTCCGTGCCAGCAGCGCCACGTACTGCTCCCGAGCCGTGAAGTGGTCAGCCGGCCGGTTGTACGCTGTCCACACCGGGTCGCCCACAAACAGCCGCATGGCCTTCACGTAGTTCTGGAAAACACACGAGCATACCCAGCACGGCGTCACCCCGGCTGCAGGGACGGCGGTCCCCGCTGCGTTACTTCTCCCGCCTCCGTACACTGGTCACGCTGCGCCCTCCGGGCGTCCGCGCGCAGAGGGACCTCAGGTCACGCGCGGTCCCCACCTGCTCGTCCAGCGTGAAGCGGTGATAGATCCCCGCAGGGAGGGTGATCATGTCTCCCTTCTCCATGGCGATCCGGATCCAGCGGTCCTCCTCGTCCCTCACGTCGAAGTACCCGCTGCCGTCCAAGACGTAGCGGATCTCATCATCCAGGTGCAGGTGCTCCTCATAGAACATCTTAATCTGAGCACAGGGGGCGGGCTCTGAGACCAGCGCAGGCCCTGCCCTGGTGCGCATGTCAGCCTCAAACCCCAGACCCGAGGCGGGTGGAGACCGTCCCAGTAAAAACCAGAGGCAGCGCACCAGGGAGAAGGGGGTGGGAGCTTGAACGGTTTAAGACGCCCAACAGCCACCAACCAGGAAAGAGTTAACGCCAACACGGCACTTGGCAGGTGCCGGGCAAAGTCCCAAACCTTCACAAGGCCTCCCTAGGGGGCTGACTGTGGTCCCCACTGGACGGTGAGGAAATGGGGCGCAGAACGGCCAGGTCGCAGCCCCAGCCGTCACGCAGCCACACAGCTCACACGTGCACAGCAGGGCTCCCAGGCACACCCTGGCTCCTGCTCACCGCCCGGCACACATCACACAGTCACATGACCACACAGTCACGTGACCACACTGGCCAGTCAGAAGCCACTTGAATGTCTGAGGAAGGCAGTCACATCTTACAAAAAAACAGAATTTCCATCTGTTCGACTCTAGGTTTGGGTCTTTCCCCGACATAACAAAATTACCCAAACAGGTGTTACTCTGCGATGGAACCCAATGGGCACATTAAAGAAACCTGCGTATCGGGAGCGACTGTATCAATCCCCCTTTGCCAGTGACCCAGCTGTCACCTTCTCCTCATAATCCGGCAGCTTCTCTTTGCAGATGGTTATGATGTCCATCCATGAGTAGTTTCTCTCTCTCCGGATCTTTTCTAATTCCGGATCATCCTCGTACCTGTCAGCGTCCAGCTACAAGAGTTCCAACAGCAGAAAGCAGGTCACGTTAAGGCAAGGAGACGCACGGTCCTTCTCTCCCGAGACGTCCCGCTCGCTCCCCGCCGGGGCTCTGTCACTCCCAACCAACCTTCCTTCCCCGGGGAAACCTCCTTTCCCATCCTCCCTAACAGCTAAAAATGATGCAGCTGAGTTTAAGTCCCGCCTCCTGGCTCTGCAAGTCCCTCCCCGGCTCCTCTTCACACTCCTGTCCCCCCCGCCCCACTCAGGGCTCCTGGCCTGTGCGCCGCCAGGCCTCCCTCCCAGGTGGCCCCTCTGCTGGCCTCCACCCCGCAGCCCCACTGAGCTCCTGTGGCCTCCGCTTCCCCTTGGTTTTCCCAGGATCCACACGTCTGCACCCTCAGAGCCTACAGGGAAAGCCCACGTTCATCTCAGGCTGGGTTGGGGCCTTCTGCATCTGACCCCAGGTGCCCTTTCTTCCGAACTCTGTCCCTATTCCCTACTGTTTTGTTTTGTTTTAAAACCTACACTGTAAACCAAATAGGAGAATTTGCTACTCTTCAAACATTCTTGATGCGTCACCTCCCCACGCCCTTGCTCCTAACCTCTCCCAACACCTAAGACGCTCTCCCAGTTCCTTTACCATAGCCCGCCCACTCTTTAAGGTCCTGTATCAATGTCACCTGCATAAAGCCCCTCCCCCAGGGAGCAGCCGGCCAGAATCGGTCTGCACTCCTGGTGTAGACTACTGGCAGTGAATTTAGCACGTTTTGCTGTGAATTGCTATAAAATGCACACAGTATCATGAGTACTGAGCAACAGACTCCAGAATACCTCAAACTACTAGTCGTGACCACATTAACCTCTGCAAAGATCACTCCAAAAGTGAGCAGATCCGTCACAGCGATGCAAGCTACCGCCGGGCTCTACGACGGTCTAACGAGAAATTGGGTGCGTGAGAGAGAGACAGCTTTCTGCCGCGCCCCGCGCCACTCGGAGCCAGTGCACACTGCACTCCTCTGTTCCTCCAACCAAGACCACAGTCCACGGCGAACGTCAGTCGCCCAGGCGGCCTCTGCTCTAGTCTCCGGGAGCGAGAAAGTGGGGCCCGGGTTTGGCCCGCGGGTAACTCGAGGGCAGCTCCAAGGCGCGCCTCCGGCCGGCCCTTTGCGGTTCCGTAGAGGAAGACAATGCCTCCCAGGCACGGGGACGCCGCCGAGGGCGGCCGGGGCCCATTCTGAACGCTCGGACTGTGGGTGTCCTCACTTTATTCTCAAACAAAACTTGTTTTCCTGGTGTAACGGACATTGCAAGCCCTATCATTGCTCAGAAGTGTTCCATCTCAGCCCAGAAAGAGAGAAACACCAGGGAAAGAAAAATTAACACCCGCACAGCAGACACACAGATTGAATCCCACGCGGGCCCCGCCGGGATCTGCGCCGGGAACTGCACCGAGAGTGCGGACCTCGCAGCGGCGCGGCCGCCCCGGCCCGCACCCCTTGCCGCCGACCCCCAACTCGGCCTGCCCGGTGTCACCCCGGCTCGTCACATCCCGCGCCGGGTCCCACCAGGGACCGGTCTGGACCTGGGGAAGCCGGGACAAGGACGGAGGACCGCCAGCTGCTACTGAGCGTGCGCAGCGCGCCCCGGAGGTCGACCATCCGGCCCCACTGCTGAGCGTGCGCGGCGCGCCCCGGCCTTTCCCGGCCGCCATCCCGCGCTCAGTGGAGCAGTTGGGGGGAAGGGGGTCGGCGCCCCGGGTCAGGGAGACCTGAAGGGCCACCTCGCCCGCCCGCCCAGCGCTCTCGCATACCTTCCAGTACAGGACCCCGAGCCGGCGCAGCTGCTCCAGGCCCACCGGGCGGGCGGGCTCGGCGCGGTGGGGCAGGCGGGGATCGTCGGTGGAGTCGTCCATGTACCAGGCTTGCACCATGGCGACAGTGGCGGCGGGCGGGCGACACTAAGCTTCTCTCCGGCCTGAGCGGGCGGGTCCTGCGTCCCCGGGACGCCTGGGGCGGGGCCGGCAGGGGCTGAGCCTGCCCTGAGGTGGGGACGGGCGCCTGGCAGCGGTAGAGGCAGCTCCGGAAGTAAACACGGACTCTCGGCGGCTGCAGTCCCCGTGTACTGACGGCGAACAACGGATAGTTGACCGTATGGACTGCAGAAACCGAAATAGGTGGTTTTGCTAAAGTCCTGCAGCCAAGTGACCTCCGGGAAACCCGGGTTTCCCTCCCTGGCCACTCCAACGGTTTCTGCAATACTACCCTGTAATTTTAAGTACAGTGCGTCCTAGAATAAAAACAGACAAAACACACCCTGGCGGGTGGCCCAGCGAGTGAAAGCATCCTCCCCATCGCCACGGGTTCCCTCCCTGGTCCGGACACACACAGGAATCATCCCCTGGTTCCTCACGGCACCACTGAAGATGCGTTGTAAATGAACACACGCGTCAGCGCAGCAACAAACCGTGGCGGGGAAACTGCCCACTTACTAAACTGGACAAGCTCAGGGGAGGCCTGCCCGGGCCTTACACGCTCGGAAACCTAAGTAACCACCCAGGGTGGTCCTGAAAGCCTAATTAAAGGCTGGTCATGGCGGGTAGTCACTTGCTTGGATGCTGTTTTCCCCTAACAAACGTCAATCTTAAGGAGCCTGTCCTCTCGTTGTGTCTAAGGTAACACACCTGTGAAATACCAAAGTAATTTCCTTTTCTAACCGCCCAAAGCACAACCACCACCAGAGTCGGGACCACAGACCCCCATCACTGTCATCGGGCTAATTGTTGACTTACCTGTCCTGCACGCACCTGTGTAAAAAAGGTGTGTGTCTGTCGTTTCACTTTTCATCACATCCCACAGGTTCCCCGCTTTGCTTTCTCCCGCCTCCCTAACCAGTCCATCACCAGTGGATGCCATGGAACCCCCTCACGTGTTCCCCCTTTGATTCTGATGTATAAAGTAAGTGGTAAAATGGCCTTTTTCTGGAGCATTTTCTCAGCCCCTTGAGACTTTGCTTCCTGGCAGTTGTTTGGCTCAAGTGAACTCACAAAATTCTCACAGGTTTGGACGTTTCTTACGTTGACAAATCGATGGGGTTCTCCCTCTCTCCCCTCCCCACTCTAGAATCAGTTATAAAAACCACAAATTCCCCTCCCCAGTCCTCATATTTCTTACCAATTTAGCTGATAAGTAAATCCAGCTGCTCAATCTGCCTAGCTTTATCTTTTCAAAGTGACCGACCAAAAAGGTCGCCCCAGGGGATCAAGTCAGGGAGCACCCGCAGGACTCCAGCCAGGCTGCTCTAAGGTAGCCCATTTCCAAAGTGCCCGCGTGCAGTCGGCTCCAGAACTTTCAGAAACCCTGCACAGAAAGCATGCGTGTAGTTCACCCGTCTCCGCGCACCCTCTCCTTGGAAAGCCTTCTCTCCCTCTCTTGACCCATCACCGCTCCTCCCCCAGGGCTCCACCTTCCATGTTCCTGCTGGGCCTGTCTCCTCACTCTCACCACCCGCCGCCCCACCCGTGACAGCTTGCTCTCAGCACTCCCACTAGGCTGTCAGACCCGGGACACCCAAGGTCAGGGTTGCCAGGCCCAGTCACTGCTTTGGGGCTCACCGGCAAGCTTCTCACTCCAGGAAAAGGACCTTTTCTGTAGTGTCCAGGTATCCAGGCCCATGCAAGGGTCCAGGTGGCCAGCTGGAGCCACATGTCACCCTCTGGGTCTCCGAGCCGGAGGACCTCGGTGGCACCGGGGGAGCAGGCACTCACCCCACACAGGGCACTGCAGCGGGCCCTGCGTTCCCACAGTTTCTAATGGATAGAGAGTAAGATCAGCCAAACCCTCTCTACTCAGCATGCGGGCCCTGACTCCTGCGCACCAACCCCACCCAGAGGCCAGGGCGGAGGGCGGCCCCCTCTGTGGGAGCCTGGTCTGCAGACTCAAGTAAGGGCGACCCCAGCTCCTGTCTGCTGACGGGGACAGCCTGGGGCACCTCCGGAAAACCCAGAAGTTGAGGGAGAAAGGGCCTGACCAACAGGAGGCCTGGGCGGGAAGCGCCGTTTCTGGGCATCTCACAAGAGCGAGCCACCCAGAGAGCTGGCCCTGAGACATGGGGTCCAGCTGCAAGCGAACGCCGTGAGCAGCGAGAGCCAGGGTGAGCCACGGGGTGGCCCCACACCCCAGGCCCAGGACCCCCGGCACGTTCACGAAAGGCACACAGGACAAGACACCACCGACACAGTGACGCTGGGTGCGGAGATGCACAGACAGTCCCCAAACCGTTCTTTTTCTGTATATTTGAAAAATCCCAACCACTCTTACAAAAAGTGATGGTATTTTGAATTAAGAAATAAGCCATCTGTGCATGTGAATATTCTGAACTGGAAAGAGGGAGCGCCACTCAGAAACAGCCGCCCAGGGAGGCCGCAGTCAGCAACGTTTTGTCTGAGCTGATTAGGAAAACACTTCTCCGGGTGTGACACATCTTTGAAGCGAGGCCGCAGACATCAGTGGGGCTCCAGGCTTTTCCTGGGGAAACGCCAGCCCACGTGCAACCTTTCTCCAAGTCACCCCAAACCTTCCCGCTTTCCTCCGAGATGGAGATAAAACCCAACGTTCACTGCGGCGTGAGGTCCCGTCACCCTTCCTTTGTCGTCATCAGGGTCATCCTGCCTCAAGACACTGGGTCCGAGAAACCATCTCCCCAGATGCGCTCCCTGTCACATAGGTTGAGGGAGAGCATTTGCAGAGTTTTAGGTCAGAAACTTTTCTTTCTTCTGACAAATGGTGAGGCCTGCAATGAGGAATTTGCTCCACAGGGACAGATGAGCCACTGTCCCCGTGGAACAGTGGCTCAGGGAGGCAGGCGTGAGTTCCAAATGTACCCGCAGAACCTCCTTTCGGAAACACTGGGGCAAGTTCGGGAGTAAGAGGGAAGACGAGAGGCCAAAGCGGCCACTGGTGAGCTGCTGCGGCCACAGCAGGGGACGTCCGCAGGCACCGGGTCGGAGCTGGCCGGCTGCTGGCTGCTGTTACTGTAGAGGAAAAGTCAGCTAGGTTAAGGTGACCCAGAGGAGGGACTGGGAACTAGGAAAGAGTTTGTTCAGGTTACTTAGAAGCTGCCAGCCAGCTGTTGGATTTCAGCCAGGCAGTCATAATTTTTGTTTCGGTCTTTATACACTCAGCTTCAGATTATGATTCCCCAAGGCTAACTCCCGTCTGCACATAGCAGCTAACTCCCACTTTGGCTTCAGACCACCCAGCTTCAGATAAGGACACCTCAAGGCTAGTTATTTTTCGCATCAGCTTCTGTACCTCCTGCTTTTGCTACGTAGGGTAGGGCGTCCAGAGAGCAATAAAAGCCCTGCTCAGCCAAGGCTCGGGGCTCAGAATTTGGGGTCTGTACTCTGGGCCCGTGCACGTTAATAAAGGGTCGTGCTCCGCCATCCGACTGCGTGTTGAGTCGTTTCTTCTGTAACATTACAACTGTCCCGCATGGTAGGGCAGTGGTCACTGCTGAGACTGGGTATCAAATTCTGGGAAACAGCGTAAGATTTGCTCAAGATTTCCAGGGGCGTAAACAAGAAGCTCGTCTTCAAAGTAAAGTAAATGAGGCTTTGTTTGTCCGTCCAAACTGGTTTTGTCAGCTGCCTGGGGCTTTCAAAGGCAGATCTGGGGGTGGAGGAGCAGAAACAGGGCACCAAGCAACTGAGAACCTGAAACTGGCCTTGGGACCAAATCTCCTCAGTGGCAGCACCCACAGGAATGTGTAAATAACACGCTGAAATCTGAGCCACAGGGTAGCTTTTCAGAAAGCGGATCTCGGGGAGGCAAAGCGAACTTGGACCAACAGGACACAGCCCACTGGTGCGGCACCTGCAGGGAATGCCAGGGCTCCAGGCGTCCCGAGCCAGCCTGCGGGGGGCCGGGGGAAGGGAGGGGTCTCATCTCCACCCCTCTTCCCGCTGAGGGCCAGCACCTGGTTTCTGCTCCCTCAGACCATTCTGAGGGCGCCTGCACCCAGCAGCGAGCAAGTCGCGGGGACAGTGTCCGCCTTCAGAGGCCGAATCCCCCTGGGGAGGCAGACAAAACAAACACAGAGGTCTGAAGGCAGCGAGTGCTGGGTGGGCTCGCTGGAGCAGCGCAGGGGAAGGGGGTACAGAGGCACAGGAGGGGACGGGGTCTGGGAGGGGGAGGGGAGGGAAGGACCCACGAACACACCTGCGGGCGGGGGGCCAGGCAGGGCAAACAGCAAGAACAGGGCCCGAGGTGGGGTCTGGGCAGGGGGGACCTGAGAATGAGAGACCCGTCTCAGGGGCAAGGAGACGCCATCAAGAACCACAAGGAAGCCATCTGGTCACAGGCAGGGTCGGTCCTGCAGGGAGGGTGGGGTGTGGAGAGCCCTGGGCACTCTGGCAAAGCTGCCTCTGGACCCAGGGGAGGTCCCAGGGGCGTCCACCTTGCAGCGACAATTCAGTAAGCCATCCATCTGTTCACATTTTCCGTCCGTTTCTGAGGTGAAAGGTGATAAAGACACAAACTGATGATTGTGTCTGACATGTTTAAAGCCTGCATGGAGCTTTAACAAAAACAGCCAAGGCCAAATTTGAAGGATTTACTGGTGCATCCTGGTCTGTAAGTCGGGACTGAGCCTACAGGCCAGTCAGGCGCCGTGGCTGCGTGCGTGGTCTGCCCGGCACCAGCCCGGTGAGGCCCAGCCCCCCATCCGTGGCCAAGCCCAAAGCCCCGAGACTCAGTCCTGCCAAGCGGCAGGGAAATGAAGCTTCCAGACACGTCCAGGTTCGTCTGCACGGCTTAACCAGTGCTTTATTACTGCACCCTTATTACACGAAGCCCTCAAGTTTTCGTACAGACTGCAACGAAACGAATGAGAACCATATCAAGCCCAGAACAGCGTAATGCTGAAGTCCCAAACACGTCTTAGACCTCCGAGGACACTGACGCCATCACGCACTGAGGCAGCTTTTCCACGCGGAGTCCCGGGACCCAGCCGCCTTTCCGGGTTGGTGTGGAAGGGCCCCCGAGGCCCACGCTCCACTTCTCACAGGGGCCGCAGAACGGCCACCGGCTCCACGTCCCCGAGCACAGCCAGGACCCCGTTCAGACTTCGGGCTGCTTAGCTCCTTCCCTCGCTAACCGGTCAGCTTCTTCATTGCCCACCAGGCCGGAGTGACCGGGAACGTGCATCTGTCAGAGAGAGCTTTCCTTTTACTTCGCGCCTTCGTGGTGAGCGGGCGAGGGGGAGGCAGCTCCAGGGCCCCGCCCCACCCCGCGACACTGCGACCAGGCCATACGGAGGCCGGCTCACGCCGCTCGTCCTGCTTTCCAGGCTGAGCACCTGCACTGCACCTGGGTGCGCGTGTGTGCACGGCACGCACGCTCACTCTCTGCACACGCTGCGCGCAAGGGCCGCACCTGGGGCTCGGCACTGCTCTCGGGCTGGGAGCAGGCTGTCAGGGGGCCTGGCTGGCAGGGAGGGAAAGGAAACTTCCACTAAGGAAAAAGTCACGTTAATAGGGAGCTGACCACACAATCTCACCTGCAGGAAAACACATCACACATCAGCTTCATCCAACACAGCGGCTGCTTCCAAAGAAACCAGCGGGTGGCCTGTCCCCCGAGCCTCACCGTGAGGTGAGGCCAGGCCAGGCCAGACTGGCGTGGGCGCCGTGAAGGGCGCAGACAGTGCGTCGTGTCGCCCGCCCCCGCTGAATTGGCACCACTTGTGAGACAGTTAGACACACCAGGCGACACGCGTTCAGGGAACCTGTCCCTCAGGCTTGCGTCACCCAGCCACCGGCAGAAGCATCACCTCTTGGGTCCGCTGAGACCTCGGTCCTAACAGCCACAAGACAGGGCCCCTGGGGGACACTCACCCACCGAATGTCCATGCCCTGGACGAGCCTGTCCAGCTCCAAGAAGTCCTCCCTGTTGATCACCTCCTTCCCAGCGCTCGTCCTCCATCCATTTTCCTTCCAGCCCTGCAGCCAGTTAGTGATGCCTGGAAGCCACGCCCCCTGGGCTGTGAGTCTCAGGCGTGGGGCTCTTTTCCCCCCCGGACTTCCCCTCTCGCCCCCACGTGTGTTCCGAGCAGCACCCTAGACTTTTCACTGCCTTCCCTGGGCTGCGCGCAGGCCTCCGGCAGACCCCAAACCCCTCCTTTCTCCTCCCTTCACCTACTTGTACCTGACCTACAGCTCTCAGCCTAAGGCGCCCCCTCCTCCAGGAAGCCTTCCCCAGCCTTCAGCACCGCTCCCCGTGCTTACACACGGCCTTTCCCAAAGAGGCCCCCAGCACACCATCCCCAGCCACCCCCACACGCTGAGACTTGAAGAGCCACTGGAGCAGGGCCACATCTGCCTCCCTGCCACGTGTTAGGTGGCTGGCAAAGCAACCCCTACGTGGCAAAGGCTGGAGCGGCAGCCCGGGGCTCCAGATCCGTGCCTCCTCCTTCACTCCTGGCAGACTGGCCCGCGGGTCCCGTCCTGACACGCTGCCTCCCACAGGGAAAGGGGTCCCTGTTTCCCGGCAGGGTGACTGGAGAACCACCAGAGGAAGCAGAACCTGAACGCTCACCGTTGATGGTGAACATGCTGTCCGTGTACAGGACCAGCTTGTCGATGTTCTGCGCCTTCGCCTGCTCGACGGCTCTGCAGGCCGCCTTGGAGAGAGGGGTCAGGCGTCAGGGCTGCAGGAGGGGCTCAGAGTTCGGCAGGGCTGGCGCGCAGTTACTTCAAATCAGAAACCCTGCTCCTTTCCTGCACTGACTGTAACATCCGTGTTCCCTACGCAAAATACTGCTGCAGGTAACGCTAAGTTCTGTTGAGACATCCGTTTGAAACGTCTCGCAACTTTCCTAGGAAGCTCCGACCCTCCGCACCTGGTCCCTTCTGGACTCTGCGTGTCTCACACGCAGACGGTAAAAAGCCCTCAGCACGTTCACGGGTGAGACTAGAAACAAGAACCACGGCCAGTAACTCACATGAATCTCCGCCCGTTGGTTGGTCTGTCGCCCAGGAAGTCTGATGCCTACGTTTCTGGTTTTAGAACAGGAGAGAATAAAATTGTAACAGGATGACACGTGTTTTTGTTTGAAACGCGAAGCGCCCTACAAAGACCACCTGCAGAATCAAATGAGCAACATCGTTAGCGTTTGACCAAAACGCCACGCGTGCTGCTGGAGAAGGAACGCCGGACCAAGGTCAAAGACAAATTTCGCTCCCGGCTGAGGAGTGTGAGCCTGTGGCCCGGGCTGGCACCGAACCTGTGATGCTCAGCACACACAAGGTCGCCGGCAGCGCAGGGCTTGGAGCTGAAACGCGACCAAGGTGAAGGCGCTCTGCAGACCACACAGCTCGAGAAACGCGCAGAGACTTGTTAACAAGCAGCTCCCTTACAGGTGCCCGACACAGCTGCGGGCCGCAGACACGGGACTCAGCCAAGAGGAGCGGGGTGCGGCTGCCTCCCGCAGGCCCAGCCCCTCTCCTCCCCCGCACCCGTGGCTGCCTGTCCCAGTCACACACCCTGACCATGCCTGTCACACCTGCAGGAGAGTCGTGGCGACAAGGTGGGCTCCAACCTCTGACCTGTACCTCTGCACCCGGCCAAAGCCATTTCCCCAGGACACCGGGACTCTCAGAGGGCGGCACTGAGGTCATTTCAGCGTGAAATCTCATCAGCAAGACTCAGAAGCTCCGCCTTCCGAACGATGCTGCCCGCCCCCGCCCACCCCCGTGCAGAGCTGCTCGGCCCACGGCCCAGCAGCAAGCAGGCCTGCCCGGTCCACTCGGGAGTTTCAGGACGCGGCCTGGGGAAAGGGAAAACCCTCCGCAGCCCCGTGTTTACTCACAGCGGGTGGCCGGGCCCCCAGTAAACGCCGATCCCTGCGCGCGCCCTCCTCCTCCCGTTCCTGGAGCAGCAGCCGTCCGTGTAGACGACGACGTGTTCTCCTGCAAGACAGAGGGACGCTCAGTGAGTGCCGCTGGCCCAGCGCCACCAGACACTGAGGTTCGCCTAGCACTTACTGTGCTGGAGTTAGCACGTCAAACCCAGAGGGTGTTCCACATTCTCCAGAAATTTCCCATCTAAAAAACAGGACCACATCCGACACAGGGGCTCCTGACACCTTCTGCCTGGACTGCACTCGCGTTTGGGCCCCGCCCACCAGGCACACGGAGATGTCACTTGGAACACCCAGGTCCCGCGGCCATGGCAGGTGCTGCTCACAGCCCTGCTGCAGGGTCACAGAGCCACGCCACCGTCCCTCTCCTTGGGGGCTCGGGTCTCCTTCACTCGAAGGAGCCGTCCTCCCAGACAAGCAGTGCCTTGGCCTGATGCGACCTGCCTCCCCAAGGTCAGGCCCTCCGACAAACACTGCTGCTTGTTCTCAGCGTACTCGCCGCCGGTGAGCCGGGCTCCACCTGGCTTTCTTCCAACGAGACAGGCCGTGTGGTCAATGCACCAGCGCTGTAAAGGGCCAGGTGGAGAGGGCTCACAGGAGGCCACCCTCTGGTCCCCACGGACCAGCAGGACACTCGGCAGGGTGGCCAGAGAAGCCAGAAGTGGGGCTCGGGGGTAAACAGAGGCAACGTGGGAGCGGGAGAGGCCTCCCTCTGTCCCGGGAGGGTGGGGCCTGCCCCAGTCACCAGGACTGGGCACCACCGACCCGACTGCCAGCACCCGCCCTGCACCAGGCCTGTGGAGGTGTCCCCGTGCCTCCAGCCACCACCAGAACGTGGCAGGCGGCTCATCCCCAACCACCCAGGGCACGTGCTTCCGTCCCTTCTGGTGACGGCCACGTCAGGACCCCCTGCGGTGGGGGCGTGTAATAGCTGTGACCGCAGAACTGATCTACCCGGTTCCGACAGCACCCGACCAAAGGTTTCCTGACCTAACTGGAAAGTGGCTTCTTCTAGGGGGAAAACACGGACCCACAAATACGCCGTTTTTAGAAAATGCTCTCACTCCTGTCCTCTGTTCGCACACGTGCAGGACAAAAAGGGGACCATGAGTCAGAGAATGTGAGGGGCGGCTCCTGGAGCGGGGGCAGGCCCAGGCGGTGTCCCCCGGGGCGGGGGGGTGGGCTGGCTCGTGCTGAGCAAAGACGGGTAGTGAAAGGGTCAGGCACGGGTGCTGGCTGGGCCTCGGCAGGGGCTCCCTGAAGGCCGTCCTCGGTGCAAGACGCCACGGCTGCCGCACTTTCTCTCAGGGACCTGCAGTGCTGTGCACCCAGGGAACACGGGCTCTCCTGTGAGCATCCGAAATTGTAACAATTCTGGACCACGTGATCAACTGCAAACCAGTAACCTTAGACATGTTTAAGTAAAATGCCCTTCAGGTAAGAATGAAGATGTTAAAATTTCAGCTCAAATTTCCCCCATTAAAAAACTGAGAAACGTGTTTACACAGAGCCTCATTCTACGTTAAAAACCAAAAACCCAGGAAAGCTGTACCCAGGTAGGAGAAGGAGTCCTTGCTGACGGGAGCCGCTGCGCCCGGGGCCGGCTTCCCGCGCTTCGCACATGGCTCCGAGTCCTCCTCTTCGTCTGCGGCCAGGGCCTCCCGGAGCCGCTTGCTGGCTTTCGCTTGTGGTTCCTGCGCACGCCCATCTTTCTGCCCTGAAAGACAGAGTCTGCTCAGAAACCAGGGACAACGAACCCAGCGCAAAGTGACCGGGAATCCAGAAATTCAGCGAGTCACTTCGCGTCACTAATCAGACTTCTAACACCCTGCGTGCGTGGCCCTGTGAAAGGGGACGACCCCAGACAGCCCACACCCTCGGATTCTCCCGTCCTGTAACTTTAGGCTCCACTCTCCGGGGCAGGCTTGATAAGGGCCATGTGCAGAGAAGAGCAAAGCCTCTGTTAAAAAAGAACTCTGGTTTCGATGCTGACGGTGGAGATGCCCAGGGTTACAAACCCCCTGGCATCGCAGGTGCTTGAGAACCTTGGGGGCTCCTTCCAGAAAAACAAAGAGCAGAGTCTTGTAAGAAACTAGAGAAAGAGTTGGAAGTGGCGCCAGCGCGGTGACCGAGCCACTCAATCGCACGGCAGAGCTCTGAACGGTGGAGCGGGGCCCCGTGTGGGTGAGCAGGGAGCGGTCCCTTGACACGGAGTCGGCTCCTGGTGACCGTGCTGCGAAGACAGTTAAAAAGACAGCAAGGGACTCAGGACATGACACGAACTCAGAGGGCGACGCAGTGGCAGGGCCTGAGAGGGCTGAGTGCAGTTCTGTAAGAAGTCTGCGGGCAAATGCTCTCAAACAGCATCGCGTGCTGCAAAGAAATAGTCCATGGAAGGAAGAGTCCACTGACGGGGCCTCCACCGCCTCGGTGACCGCCCTGGTCCGTCAGCAGCCTTCACCTTGGGGCGAAGACCCCCCATCAGCAAAACCGTTACGGCTCGCTGAAGCTCAGGTGGCGTGGCGGTGAGCAGAAGAGTATTTTTAATTAAGGTGCGTGTGCTGTTTTTCAGGCAGACTCAGCGCTGTGGTGCAGTGTGAACGCAACGTCTAGATGCACCGGGAGGCCAAATCCACGTGACTCGCTTCCCTGAGGTGCCGGGGCTGAACCCGCAATCCGGGGCATGCCTGTCTTGGCACGCGTGTACCTGCGTGAAGGTCGCTGACTGGGAGGTTGTTGTAAACTCCTCAGGGGGACAGACCCACAGACATGGAGAACTAGCTTCCCTGAATACTTACTAAAGCATCAGCCTGTACTGAACAGACACATACTCGCACTGGGAAACTTCAGATACGAATAAATTACCAATCGGTTAAAACAAAAAACCTGTGAATGGGAAATACCAAGAACCAACCAGGAGAGGAGCCGTACTTCCAGACTTGCTCTGTGTCCGGAACTGATTTCTGCACCCGAGAGGACAGTGTGACTGTCTCATCGGAGCTGCTTTAAACAGCTGGAGAGGGGAAGGCGGGGCAGAAGCACAGGCGGCGCCGTTCTCCCCGCCTGGGAGACTCACCTTTCGGGGCAGCTTCCTAGCATCACGGGCTGCTGCCTGAATTCTGCTCGGTCCCGGGCTCCAGGGCACCTGACATGGGCAGCTGCTCGGTGCCCGAGCAGCTGGTGGGTTCTGGAGACCATCCAACACAAGCTAATCAAACTCTCCTCTGCTCAGCCTTAATCTACTGCAGCAAAAAACCCCACTTCTTCAAGGTAAGTCAAGTTCCGTTTTGTAAAATGTTGAGCTCTAAAGCAGTCACTGTTCATCCCGCAAGCCTGCTGTCCCCGTGGTCGGCCTGCAACATCAACCGCCGATCCTTCCAGTAACACGTGGAACTGCCGGCCACTCCGACTGTGTAGCCCTGTCTTAATAACAAAGGGACCCCCTCCAGGTGCATGCTGGGAAAAGAACGCCACTCCTTACTCTAGAACCGCAGCCCAATCCACTCCAGTAACAAGAGCAGGTGTCTTTTCAGAAAACCTGCTGTGGGACACTGAACAGAAACAACAAGAGAGCCGAGTCCTGGCTCGTCCCTAACATGTCACTGACAGGCCCTGTCAGGCAGGAGAGAGTGAACGGAGGCGGGGGGAGGGAGACTCGTCGCACTCATTCCCTCAGCAGTCCAGAGCCTGGTCAGGTAAGATCGCCAGGTGTTTCGATCACAGCACGGGAAGAGGGGAGCCCTTGAAGTTCTGTGTGCATCTTCCCACCATCTGGGAAGGAGAGCCTTTGAAACTGTATCCATCCCAAGGTCTGCAGAGGGGAGGAACGAGGGAACCTAGAAGCCGGCTGCAAGCACACAACCCCTAAAACCCCATGGTGGGCGCACTCAGACTAGCTGGGTGCCTGCCGGCATCTTCGTTGTGCTCAAGTGTACTTCATAAACAAACCCACGAGCTCGTTTCCACGACACGTGTTTGTCATCTCTCATGGTAACTCATCTCTTGCCCGCAAGACAACGGAGGAGGGAGGGGGAGACCCCTAACTCGGGCCTCCCCAGGAAGAGCACCACGAAGCTCACCTGCTCTGGGCCTGTCCCCTAGTCTGTAATAGGGAGAAACGTCAACAATCACATCTTCTCTATCTGCTCATTAGTTATACAGACCAAGTGACCCCTGGACAGGAAAGGCTCTGAAGAGGTTACATCGGCACAGGGACGTGAGCCGTGACTACCTTGTGAATCATGGGGGCTCCCAGAGTTCCTGACGAAGGCCCAGGCTTCCTTTTCCGTGGCAAACTTCTTGAACCTGGCAGCGGGAAACCGGTCCACCTGCTCTCTGCATTCGTCCCTGGAACAGAGAGCACTGTCACTCCCTCCCCCTCCCTCGGTCCTGCTCCCCCTTTCCAGGTGATTCTCTCCCTGGATTGGGACTAGTGTGAGAAGGCTGGGCTGCCCGCTCTTGGGGGCAGAACCACGCCCCACGGTGTGTGGTTTCATCTCGCATGTCATGTCCAGCCCTTCCACATACTAGACGGCCCACCAGCACCGCAAGGCGTTCCTCGGACTCAAAGCAAACTACAATCCTGGGGTCTTCGGAAAAACAATGCTAGCGATCGCTTCCGCGGCGGCCCGGCTCGCTCACCAGGTCAGGAAGACCCCCGCCTTGCGGCCCCTCCGCACGGCGTAGAACATGCCCGGCTTGCCGCTGCTGCAGCGCACGGCTGCCAAAGCGACTCTCTGCACAGCAACCAGGAGTCGGGTCATCGCTCACTCCCAGGGACCCGCCAGCATCTTCTCTCTCGGTTTCGCGCCGCCATCATGAGAACCAAACTTCCGGCGGCGGCGCGGAGAGATGACGCTAGACCCCTGGGCAGGTGGGCGGGACCTAGAGCCAATCGCTCTTTAGGTTCGTCAATTTCGGGGAAGTGCGACCTGGATGGGCGGAGCGGGGCGGGGCCTGGAGCGGGAAGGACTCTGGGGCGGGACGAGGGGAGCTGGGGGCTGAGAAGGGGCGGGGTCTAGGTTGCTGCGACGGCGCCCCAGAGAGTTGGCGAACGTGGAGAGAAGGAAAGCTCTGGGCCGCATGGGCGGGGCCAGAGGAAGGGCGGAGCCTATGTCGGGGCGCGGTCTAAGGCGGTTGATTGAAATCGGGTGTCGACCAGGCCTTGTGTGGGCGGGGTCTCGGAGTTGTGGGCGTGACCAGGCTTTCTCCTGGGCAGGAAAGAAGGTGGAGCTTGTAAATGACAGTATCCAACGGCCCGGGAAAAGTGCTTCCTGACAGCTGCCCCCTCCCGCGCCCCAGCGAGATCTTGGGGTTAGACCTACTTAGGACTTGCTTTTCCAAGTCAATTGGCTGGCTGTGGTCGTCCTTTGTCACAGTGGTCACCTGTGTTTAAAATTTCAATCAGAGAAACAGGGTAGTCAGAACTACAGGTGAAATATTTTGGCCAAAGTGCAGGCTTTAGTTTACACATTGTTTTATTAAGTTTGAATGACATCTTTAAAATTGAAATTTGCCCTTTTAAGTGCTGATTATTGGTGTTAAGAGAACGAATTAAGAAAACGATTAAAACTGACTGTTACATGGTTGTAACTAAGACTTGTTGATGGGACAAGGGTGTTAACAAAAATAATCCACTTTGGGTGTCAAAGAAGCTTGGACGTCCTGCCCCATTCCTCCCAAGTGCACTTTCAGGTCTCTGCTACTTGTGGGTGTCTTACCAGCCTGTTCCCTCAGCATGGACGGCAGTAGAAAGTGTCCCCTGGTAGCCCAAGGAATGTAGGTAAATTACTGAGCTATGGGCTTTTTAAGTGCAGTCTAACGTGCCCTGTTAACAAGAACGATTTGAGCAAAATTCTGATACCTTGGGGATGCTTCAGCAAGGCTTTGCCAAGTAATTTTGTTTCCTTGTTGGCAAATGGGGATGAACTCACTAGTGTGAAAACATCTGAACTGCGAAGGTCTAAGGAGAACTCGATGTGAACACACTTGAGAACTAAGTGGTAGATGTGCAGAAGTGTGCATGTGAAATCATTCATTTCCTCCAGGGCCCTCCCTTCTCCTGTCCCTGAGCTGTGCAGTTCACATATACTGACTTGAAGTTCCAGTTCTAACTTACCAGCTGTGTGAATTTGGTGATTTGCTTAGTCTGTTATCTCCTTGGAAAAATGGAGCTCATGACACTGTTCTGTTGGCTGTGAACATGGACGTGTGTGACATCTCTCACTTGGGCTGATACACATGTGCTCTCACTGTCACACTAACCCTTTTCATCCTGTACATGTTTCATGAGTATGGGCGGAAGAATGGTGTTGCTTTTAATGAAATAGATTGAAGATGAACAAATGATCAGTTTATGACAAAAATCGTGTTACTTTATATTTTAAATTGTCAGCACAAGAAACATTCAACTCTGTTTGGTGTGGCTCAGTGGATTGAACGCAGGCCTGCAAACCAAAGGGTTACAGGTTCCATTCCCAGTCGGGGCACATGCCTGGGGTGTGGGCCAGGTGCATGAGAGGCAACCACACAGCCATGTTTCTCTCCCTCTTTTTCTCCCTCCTTTCCCCTTCTCTAAAAATAAATAAAAGCTTTTTTTAAAAAAAACAAAAACATTCAAACCTGTAGAAAATTTTTGTGAGTTTATACGAGCCAAACTGACAATTGCTGGGAAGCAAAAATCTCAACAGATTGAGCAAATGCTCCAGAGAATAGCAGTTTTGCAGCTTATTTTATACATTACAATCAGAGGAGGCATAAGGAAGTTACACGAAATTCATTGGTGACAGATAGGAGGTGGGAGAAAGCAAAGGTAACAGGGAATCTCTTGAGACTGGATAAAAAGTAAAATGAAGATAAAAACACTTCTTTTATATTGGTGGGTAACACAACGACCGTAACCATGAGGGTTTCGGGGGTGGGGGGCGTCTGTGCGACAGCACGGCAGAACGGCAGGCACTTTTCCAAAGCAGCCCGCCGCACCCCAATCTCTCATCACAGCCTCCCCTCTTGGCTATCCGATCACCCCCCACTCACCCCAGCTGTCCCGACCGCGGGGGTCGCCTGCCCAGCACCCCGCCCTCCGCCTCTGGGGTCCTGACCCGAGCCCCCAGGACAGGTGTCTAGAGACAGCTCAGAACTGTCCCCGCACCATGGAGTCCATGGGCCGAGAAGCACATTCATTCCTAAGGCACTACGTTTCCAAAGAGCTCCGAAAAACCCCATCTCATTTGGTTCTCCATAGACAGAACTGGAATGTCGGTCAGATGCCTTTTCCCCGATTCCGTGGGAAGTTAGGGTCCTCGGGTGGTTTTGGCCTTTCTTAAACGTCCTGTCGTCGGGGGTGGTCGAAGTTGCTTTCTTCTGGCCAGGTCTCCCGCCCGGACCGCGGCCCGGGAGCCCGGCTTGCCGCTTCAAACCCCGGGAGCCGGCAGGGGAACTTTCGCGAACGGCACCGAAAGAGAGGATCCCCAGCAGGAAAAGTATTACCAGCGCACCAGTTCCACGGAGCCACTTTCCGGAACTCTCTAGGCTTCTACCGTTTCTCAGTGGTTCTTCCGATTCCTCTAGTTCCCGCCTCTTCCTTTCAGCCGCCGGGATTTGACGAGCTCTCGCGAGATCTAGGCCTCTTCCCAGGCCGGCGCTCACCCAGGTAAGTGTGGGGCCTCTTCTCTGCCGGGACTTTTCTGCCGATTTCGAGGGCAACACGCGTTGGAGTCAGCCTTGGAGTGGCGGGCCCCCCTCACCGGATGGGGATGCGGTGGATAAGGCGGCGCGTGCCCCCAGATGGCGTCGGCGGGGTGGGTCGGGGCGCGCAGACCCGCTCAGCCTAGCGCGCTCTGTGGTTCTAGGAGACGGCCATGTTCAGTTCCAGCGCCAAGATCGTGAAGCCCAATGGCGAGAAGCCCGACGAGTTCGAGTCCGGCATCTCCCAGGTGAGGGGCGGGGCTGGCCGACGCGGGTCTCCTTCTGGCTCGTGCCCCTGTCGTGTGTCCCCGGCGAGCGGCCGCACACGGGTCGCTGAGGTCGCCTCCGCCCTCTTTCCCAGGCTCTGCTGGAGCTGGAGATGAACTCGGACCTCAAGGCCCAGCTGCGGGAGCTGAACATCACCGCGGCCAAGGTACGGCCCTGCGTGCGACGGTGGCGCGGGGTGGCTGGAGGAGGGCCTGGCGCTCAGGCCTCCGGGTCTGGATGTGGCTCCCGGCCCCGCAGCTGAGCGTGGGCGCAGAGGCTCGGACCTTGTGCAGCGCGGGTGCGTTTTCCTTAGGAAATCGAAGTCGGTGGCGGCCGGAAAGCTATCATCATCTTTGTCCCGGTTCCTCAACTGAAGTCCTTCCAGAAGATCCAGGTGCGGCTGGTTCGCGAGCTGGAGAAGAAGTTCAGCGGGAAGCACGTCGTCTTCATCGCTCAGGTAGCGCGCGCTGTTGGGTGTTCTGGGCTGGGAGGTCCCGGGGGCCACGTGCGCGGACTGGGGCTCCTGCGGGTGCACAGGCTGATTGTGACCACAGAGACCGTTTCGGGTGGCGGAGAGCAGGGAAAGGTGCGCTTGGGCAGGATGAGAAAGCGAAGTGCTCTTCTGCTATTGATGCTAAAAATGCGGCTTTCCGTTTTTACTGCGCGGCAGATGTAGTTGCTGAAGGCGGTGGTCCAGCAAAGGGGCCGAGGTCGGACCGGGCCGGGTTTCCTGCAGGAGGCTCGCCTGCCTGCGGCCGCTGCTGTCGGCAGAAGCCGGTGGTGCGGACGAGCAGGGATGCTGGGGAACGTCCGCAGGGGCAGGGCGAGCAGGGCAGAGATTTGAGGAGCGCTTGTCCCTGACTTGCTCTCCGGCGGACGGAGAGCATTTTTGCTTTTAAAGCGGTTTGACAGCTTTTCCTGCCAACCTCAGGTCCTTTTGTTGTTGCTGCATGATCGGTTTTACCTTGCAGAGGAGAATCCTGCCTAAGCCGACTCGGAAAAGCCGTACAAAGAACAAGCAGAAGCGTCCCAGGAGGTGAGTCTTCTGTCGGTGTCAGCAGGCGCGCTCCGCTCCTGCCGGCAGCAGGTGACATGTAGGGGCTGTGAGCGCTGCAGTGGGTTCCTGACGTCACGAGCGGGGGTTCAGGAGAGCCGTGCGGGCTGGTCATTTATCGGGGGGCTGGTTGCCCAAGGTCATGGAGCAAACCCCGTTGTGAGGTTCTGTAGGCAAGAACAGAGCCGTTCCTCCAGCGCTCCGGCAAATCTTGGGGATGGGGAAGAGGGGTCCTTAGTTCAGGGCACACCAGGTGGGCGGGGGGCCGGGGCACATTGTCTTTGCCTTTTGTTCTGATTTTAGGCTAAATCACATGTTTCTCTTGCCCTCCACCGGGGGCTGAATGTGTCACTGCCCTTGTGGACCCTGGTGGTCAGTGTGCATGAACTTGATTGGGTTTTCCGCCCAAATGCAGATGCTGGGAGGTGACTTCTCGGTTCCGGCCCCCGTGCCGCAGACGTGGGTGCCGGGTCCCTGCAGACCATGCCCAGGGCCATCCAAGGAGACATGGTCTGCGTGCGGCCCCTCTGAGTGGCAGATGGGCCACCTTGAGGGGTGTGGAGTTTGTATTGTCCTTGTTCCTGCTTAAAAGTGGGGGACACAGGGTGCTTATTTAAAAGTAAACAAAGGTACAGGACAGGGGACTAATCTGGGCTTAGAGAGTTGGGGTGTGGCAGTGACACTGGTGTGGGAAACCCTGGAGGGTGGAGGGGTGGGACTGGAGGGCTGTGGGCTGCTGTTACTGCACCGCGTCAGGTGGCAGAGGCTGGGAAGGCAGGTGCGGGCTCCGGGGCCTGAGGTCTCGGGTTCCGAACTTTGATACTTTGAGCTTGTCTTGTCGGTTCTTGGAGCGGCCTGAGAGTTCTAGGTGGTTTGCAAGATAGGAAATTCGGGGGGTGATAGAGCTTTCAGCTTGCTAATCGCGGTACTTAAGCAGTTTTGTAACCTCATTTCTGAGAACCCCATTGGTGCCTGGGAGTGAAGACAGGCCCTTGGCTTTGCATCGGCTCAGGGACTGGCTCCCAGCTGGGCAGCCCCCGTCCTCCCGCTTCCAGACCTGCCTTTCCTGGTTTCTCGGGCACGACTCGCTGCGCCCCGAGCAACAGGTGCAGGACCTGCCTCCAGATCAGTGTCTGCTCTCAGTGGGTGTCTCTCCTTCGTGCACAGTAGATGCTGGAAGGGCATCTTCTTTGGTCCTGCAGCAGAGTCGAGTGTTTCTCCTGGTGCAACTGGTCCCTGGCGGTTAATCAGGCGTTGCTGCTGCCCCCCCCCCCGTTAACAACCTCGGAGTCCGGGGCGACTCTTCAGGGTGGTGGCCCTGACCCCCTTCTCCTTTCCACCTTGAAGTGGGTAGTGCACAGGTCCCCACGCCTGGGTGCCTGCCTTGCACGGGCGGTGAGACAGCGAGAACGCGCCCGGTCCAGGGCGGAAGTGCTGGGTCGGGCCATCTGTTCCGTTTGCTCTCTGAGAGGCGAGGGTGGCCTTGGAGCGTGCTGTCTGTGGCCTGTCCCGGCGAGGCCGTGGCAGTCCCTCAGAGCCACTAGGAAACGTGCACCGTGCGTGCAGGGCCTGGCGGACGGGGAAGGCGGATTGGTACCGTGCAGTGTCTCGCCCAGGGGCGGGTCCCTGGCGAAACCCCACAGCCCAGGGCCGCTTCACAGATGTTGGAAGGAGGGCTGGCCTCTTCCTTCACGCGGCCCCGCTGTGCCTGCCCCCCTTGTCCCCCAGCGTAGGAGCCACTGACCCGCCATCAGCAGCTGGATGGGCTGTGAGGGCGAAGTGATTCCTGGGAGGCCAGGGTCCCCTCAGCAGTTTGTGGCGGGGTGCCAGGCTGGGATTTGGGGACCCTCAAGGGACGGCGTCCTGGAGCTGCTGAACAACCCGTCTCGGGGCGGAACGTTGTCCCGTGCGAGCAGGACGGGGCGTGTGGCGTTCAGAGGCCAGCGGGGCTGCTGCGGGGGAACGGTGCGATCACACCAGCACGGCCGGTGACGGGGGCGACCTTGGAGGGGCTGCTGGGTCCCATGTGGGGAAACTGGCAGCAGCGTGGTTTCTGGACTGAGGTCTGCCGTTCGCACCCTGGCCTGCAGGGGGGCAGGTGCCTGGAGCGTGCGGGTCTGGTCCTGTGCCTGACTCGTCCTGCTCTTTCAGCCGCACCCTGACAGCTGTGCACGACGCCATCCTGGAGGACTTGGTGTTCCCCAGCGAGATCGTGGGCAAGAGAATCCGTGTGAAGCTGGACGGCAGCCGGCTCATCAAGGTGCATCTGGATAAAGCCCAGCAGAACAACGTGGAGCACAAGGTGAGGGGCTGCTGGGTGAAGGCACGGGGCTGGGGCGCGGCTCCCCGAAAAATTGGGTGGGGGCGTGGCTTACGTTCTCAGGAATAGGAAGTAAAGTGATTCCCTGGTTTGACTTTCAGTGAGGCTGTGGGGAGGGGGGAGGATCTGGAGAGAGCTGCCTCTCCTCCTTTCCTGGGAAAGTGTCCCCAGTGTGGGCCAACCGTGGTGTCCCCAGGGGCTCCATCTGCGGGGCCCGTGTCCGCCAGGTGCTGCAGGCGGAGGGGAGAAACGCCGCACGGGCACGTGGTCAGGAACCATGAGGCGGCAGGACGGGCACCGGTGTGAGTTTTGTGATCTGTGACGGGGTTGTTTTTTTTTTTTTCTCCTCCCTTGTAGGTTGAAACTTTTTCTGGTGTCTATAAGAAGCTCACGGGCAAGGACGTTAATTTTGAATTCCCAGAGTTTCAGTTGTAAGCAAAGATGACTAAATAAAATACCGTTTTCAGTACCCTGTTCAGGCCTGTCTTTTGAAGTCCTGGAGACGTGGGTCCCAGCTGTTCCCAGTATTGGTGGGTTCCTGCCTGGCCAGGCGTGGGGGGGGCAGAGCCCCGGCAGCTTGTCCGCGAGGTCCGATGCACGCGAGGGGCGTGGCGGCCGTGGCCGCGCTGCAGCCCCCGTGCGCACCGGCACCCGCGAGACGGAGAGACTCGCTCGTCCTGGCTCCGTGCGGTGGGGCGCCTGGAAGGAGCCCCGCGTCTCTGGGAATCCAGGCTTGGGGCAGTTCCACCTCAGAGAGAGGCCAGGTGTCAAGTGACGGAAAACTGGGCGAGAAGAAGTAGTTGCCTGAAAACTGTGGTGGGGACAGGTTTTTTCCGAGAGCAGAGCTGATGGGAAGGTGTTGGAATCACTGACTTTTTCGTGTGCTTGGACACAAACCTGCCGTGGTGGGCATTCTGAGGTGTGCGGGTCAGCGGCCTCAGGCGTGTTTATGTTTACGGTGCCGTGAAAGTGGGCTCCAAGCTCCGCGTCCTGCGGGGCTGGGCCTAGACCTGTTTTCCTTCTTCCAGGATCCTGAGTTTTCACGGGTGAATGCATGGTGGGTCTTAAATGGTCTTTGAAAAGTCCACTGAGAGGCATGATTCAACGCTAATCTAAGTGGTGTGACTTGAGGCGGGGCTTCGGGCAGCTTTCCCCCAGAACTGAGGGCAGTGGGGGAGGGGACAGGTGCAGGAGGCCCAGGGGCACAGCAGGTGGCTGCCGCCTGGAAGTCCCAGGTCTCGCTGGGCCTTTGGGGGTGGAGCAGACATCTGCGGTTCTGTGTGTGCCAAGTGCTTGCTGAACCCCGTAACCCTGGGGAAACACCAGCTGGTCGTTCCCCTTCCTGGTGCACTCACGGGTTGCCGCTTTACCGGGGATCGGACCTTCAGCCGTGCTGCGGAGGCGAGTTCTAACCAGCCGAGCCACCCGTCCAGGGCTTCACTCAGAGAAACCCAATTCTCTGCAGCAACGTCTAGAAGAGGCTGCCGCCTCACTCAGTGGGCTGCTGCCTGTGCCTGAGACGGTCTGACCGGCCCCTTGGGAATGCGGCAGCTCACTCAGTTCTTAACCCTCCCAGACAGGACCCCGTGGGCCTGTGAACGGTCCCTGCTGGTGCCGTCCACAGCTCTCGCAGCTTTGGGCCAGCCTGGGCTGTGTGCGGAGTTCCAGCGCCAGCCTTGGAGCCGCGCCGACCCGTGGGCCCGAGGTCGCACACCGTGGGCCAGGTCTGTGCCTAATCCCCGTCAGGGCGGCTGCTGGTGTGTGGGGCCACACCCTGCCTGGAGCTGCGGCCGCAGGTGGGCCGCCTCGTCCCCCTGGGCCTCTGTGTCTCGGTGAAATGAGGGCTCCCCTGGACTAGGGAAGCCGAACGGTCCCTCCAGGTCTGAGTCGTTGCCCCGAAGTGGTGAGTCAGTGGGTGCGTCTGGCAGAGTGCTGGGCGCTTCGTAACAACCGAGTATCTGCTGAGAGAGTGGACGGACGTCTTCATCCTCGAAACCAGGTCAGATGTGCACTTTGTTTGAAAGGAGGAGCGAGAATCCGTGAAACCCCGGTAACGATGGGGATGCCTGAGACTCGTCCCAGAGAGACGGGCAATGAGCACCGAGGCCGCACCTGCTGCGGAACTCGGCGAAGGGAGCACAGGCGGGGCTCTGGCTTTTAGTGGTTGTCTGGGGCCCCTTTTCCATCTCCTGCTGTGAGGCTTCCCTGGAGCCTGTCAGCTCCCCCGGGCCCCGCCCGCCCTCCAGGGGGCGGTCCTGTGAGGGGGAGGCCACTCCTGCAGTTGGGGGGCTTGGACCGGTGCCTCCGAGGGTCGCGCAGCACAGTGGGACGGCTGTCACAGACGCGCGGCCACTGTGATGGGCCTTTCACTGAAACATCCCTCCCCTGGCTCCAGGTTTTACTGGCAAATAGTCAGTGGTCAGCACGTGTGTGGCTGTGACTTGGCGTCATAGGGTCATTGGCATCCCCACTGGCTGCTCCCTCTTCAGCTGGTCTTCGCTGTCATGTGTTCCTGACTCGGTTCCAGGACAGCCCCCGGGAGGACGGCCCACCGGGGAGGTGTGCAGAGGTGTGGGCACTGGAGGCTGCTGGCTCGGTTCTGCCTCAGAACCGAGTGCTCCCGTGGGCTCACGGACGGGGACTGGGCGGCACAGGCCACGAGAAGCGAGCGCCCGCAGCAGCAGCTCATCATTGGTGGGCGTGGCTCCCAGGGCCCTGGGTGGCTGCGGTCCTCTGAGTGTGGTGCCTGGGGCCGCCTTGGACGGGGCAGCAGGTAGCACCGCCCCCAACCTGCCAGTCAGACGCGGGTGGCCTTGTCCACGTTGCTGACGGGCTCGGTGCGCAGCCAGAGCGCCCCACGCTGGGCGCTGTCCCCTGATTCTTGGTGCCGCCGGGGCTGGGGCCGCGAGTGCCCAAGGGAGGCAGGGACCCACGCCTGCGTGCTGGGGCAGGAGCCCGCGGGGCCTGCTGGTGGGGCCGTGTCCCAGCCGTAGGGCTGCCGGGCTCTGTGACCGCCAGTGAGGCCCCACCCAGTGGCCACGGGGCTCGACCCGGACGGGGCCCAGGGGCCCAGACTTCTCCGCTATCTCTGAGAAATGCAAACAGTGACTGGGAGGCAGCCAGATTCCCTCCACCCGCGGGAAGCAGCCAGGCTGGGGGTCAGAGTTCACGAGGGGAAAGGCCGTTCCCAGCAGCCCGGAAGACAGTGTTCTTGAGGGGAGGAGAGGACGGTGTGGGCAGACCCGGCGACTTCCGATGACTGGTGCTTGGTTGGCACAGCGCGGGCCGAGGTATCAGAACGGGCCCGGGGGACGCTCTGCTAAGTGAAGTGAGCGGTCACAGAAAGACGAACACCGTGATGTGTGTTGTAACACACACACACGCACACACACACACGCACGCACACCCCTTAAACCAGCTGGGGCAGGTACGAGAATGTGAGGATGGTCCCCGCGGACAGTCCACTCGAAACAGGCCAGTCGGTAAAATACTGTCACTTAGCTTGGTACCTGAGCGGAATTCTCAGGTTATTGGCACTTTTTAAAAACAAAAGGTGCCCTGGCTGGTGTGGCTCAGTGGACTGAGCTGGGAACCAAAAGGTCACTGGTTCGATTCCCAGTCAAGGCACATGCCTGGGTTGTGGGCCAGGTCCCCAGTAGGGGGTGTGTGAGAGGCAACCACACATGGATGTTTCTTTCCCTCTCTCCCTCCCTTCTCCTCTGTCTAAGAATAAATCAATAAATAAAATCTTAAAAAATACAAAAACGAAAGGTAAGTACGCACTGCGGCTGTGAGACAAGACGGTGGGGGGAGGGAGGCGTGGACTGTGCTCTCGCACCGCCCGCAGCCCCTCTCCGGGGAGAGCCCCGCACGTCCCAGCAGCAGTGACCGGCCGCAGCGACCCAGCTCTGCGCCCCCGGAGGGCCGGGCTCAGAGAATGTGACGTGTACACCCAGCGGTTCTCAGCCTTGCACGGGAGAGCAGCTCTGGCCCAGGCTGCCACGCGGACGGGCCCGGAGGGCAGTCACAGAAAGAAGAACACTGGGAGGTGCATTGTAACACGCACGCACGCACACCCCTTAGACCAGCTGCGGACGGTGTGCGGGTTCTGTGCAGCTCTGCTGTGTGCGAAGTTTGGCGCTGGGTGGACTGGCTCCTCCCACTTCCGTTTCCGCAGTGGCTCTGCCTGTCCTGGTCCTGTCTTCTGACAGATTTAGCGTAACCTCGTCTGCAGGTACAGACTCCTGCTGGCACTCCGTCAGGGACCCAGCTAAGCTTGCAGGGGAGTCTGGGGGAGTCGACGCCTCGCGGACCGGCTGGGGCGTCCAGCACGATGCTCAGGGCTCAGAGGGTGCCCCAGCCTGGCGCTGACCCTCGGGGCAGACGTCCAACCCTCCACCGGAGCCTGATGTGGGTGGAGGGCTTCTCCCGGCTGTGCCGGCTGTGCCGAGAAGCTCTGGACGCACCCGCTGCCCAGGGCGAAGGTGTGCAGCGGGATGCGCGTGCTCTGAGGTGCCTGCCCCCGCAGCCTCCGTTTCATGGAGGAACAATGGAAAGGAAACAGGTGCCCCGGCTGGTGTGGCTCAGCGGTTGGAGCGCCAGCCTGGGAACCAAAGGGCCGCCGGATCGATTCCCAGTCAGGGCACATGGCCGGGTTGTGGGCCAGGTCCCTGGTTGGGGGCGTGAGAGGCAGCCACACGTGGATGTTTCCCTCCCTCCCCCCCCCCGCTCCGAAAGGGAATAGAAAAGGAAACAGAGCTTCAGGGTTTGCCCTCCCGGCTTTCCCAGTGCCCCACGGCACGCTCGCTCCCGCCCCTGCCACCTCACTGGACCTGGGAGTCCGCGCACCTTATTTTGAAAAAGGTTCCATTTGTTTCAGCGAGAGGGAAAGGGAGGGAGAGAGAGGGAGAGAAACACAGATGTGTGAGAGAGACATGGGTTGGTCCCCTGTCTCACACACCCAGGCAGGGGACCCAACCCACAGCCCAGGCTCCTGTGCCGACCAGGAGGTGAACCGGGGAGCTTCGCTCTGTGGGACGGCGCTCGACCAACTGCACCACACCAGCTCGTTTGTTCATTTTGTTTATTTGTTCTGTTTATTTACTTTAGAGAGAAAGCTACAAAAAGAAAGCAAGAAGAGCAGCGGAGATCTCGGGGTGTTTGGGTGGAGAGTTAGGCCTCTCTCTGCGGGGGCCCACGGCCCCCCCACGTCCCGATCCCCCCCCCCCGCCTGTTCCCACGCTCAGAGCGCCGCCCCCCTCCCCCAGCGGGACAGCAGTGGTCTCAAACAGGAAGCTGTTTGCAGATAACACCGGGGCCTGGCCTGATTTGCTGGGCGGTGGGACGGCCCCGGGCACACTGGCCTCTGTGCGGGGCTGCGGGCCCAGTGTCCTCGCGGCCCCCGACGGTCAGGACGCCCGTTCGCGTCCC